>JABXJD010000212.1:667500-860000 GCA_013375575.1 Percina caprodes
GAATTTGGCGGAAACAGAATGAGAACATGGATCCATCATGCCTTGTTACCACTGTGCAGGCTGGTGGTGGTGGTGTAATGGTGTGGGGGATGTTTTCTTGGCACACTTTAGGCCCCTTATTGCCAATTGGGCATGGTTTAAATGCCACGGCCTACCTGAGCATTGTTTCTGACCATGTCCATCCCTTTATGGCCACCATGTACCCATCCTCTGATGGCTACTTCCAGCAGGATAATGCACCATGTCACAAAGCTCCAATCATTTCAAATTGGTTTCTTGAACATGACAATGAGTTCACTGTACTAAAATGGCCCCCACAGTCACCAGATCTCAACCCAATAGAGCATCTTCGGGATGTGGTGGAACGGGAGCTTCGTGCCCTGGATGTGCATCCCACAAATCTCCATCAACTGCAAGGTGCTATCCTATCAATATGGGCCAACATTTCTAAAGAATGCTTTCAGCACCTTGTTGAATCAATGCCACGTAGAATTAAGGCAGTTCTGAAGGTGAAAGGGGGTCAAACACAGTATTAGTATGGTGTTCCTAATAATCCTATAGGTGAGTGTATATATAATTTGGTAGAACGTGCTGCTACAGTGCCGTTAGTCATTCTCTGGCTGTAGTGAGCGTGCAGAGACACCTAAAGCACAGATGCTCAAGACATGGAAACACTGACCATTTAGAGCAGACTGGGCTTAAAGACACAGGCGCTGAACCGGAGCATTTCAGACAGGGTCAATACAGGTATCTTCAGACAGACAGGACAATAATGTGTTTTTTGATCATTAAAGCAAGGAAACATGTTCTAGTATAATCCCAAAATGCAAGTACATGTATAAACCTGAAAATGAACATGAGATGGGACCTTAATATGAAAATTGCAGTTGTAAAATTAAAACTGTTACTTTGCTAAAAGTTACAGTGGGTTACATTGCATGATAAATATGGCAATGTGCAACTTCTATTTCCCATTAAACTATATTGTATAATTCATCATGGGCTTTTACATCCTCATAATTAACCATAATACATACTTGAATTTAACACACTCACTTGATCCTGTCTCACTATGTACGAGCTGCAAACATCCATTAACATGAAGGTTTCTCAGCAAATGTTATCTTTACCTACATTCACCTTGGTGATCCACAATGTCACATTGCAGTGACTTCAATTATGTATGGCAACTTGTGTTATTTGTTCTGTCTTTCTCTAGCCAGTACCTTATACAGCTGTGTTATGAATGAAGGTCTTCTGGTAGATCATAGTTTGTTAAACATATTTCAGAAAGTGTTCCATCCAGGTACAGACTGTAGTAACTGATTCCACACAGGAAGGATTGTATTTGCATTCTTTACTCAACAACAATCCTTTTAGTTTCAGTAATAGGGTGGGTGCCAACTACCTCCATCACTTTCAGTGCTGGCCTGAGTTTGACTTTAACAGCTGGTCAGATTATGACACCAGCTCCGGTTACTTCAGTGATTGACTTCCTCCTGCAAAAGTTTCCATTGAAGTAAACCACTGTTTACAGCAGAAGTGAATCTCTCATAAGATAATGTAAAAATGTAACACACACATGCTGTTTATTAAGCGCACAGCAACGCTGCTGCAGAAATTCTGCTTCAACAATGTGCCGTCTGCTGCCTCTAAGTGGCCATAACCAGACATTGGTCATAATTCACGTACATACATCTGAAATAGTTAACATAGTTACCTACATATAAGATCCATTAAGTAGAAGTATCCAAGACAAAAAGGCCACAATGATTGAGAAAAGAGTAGCCGATACTCCAACAAGATATAACCCATATTTATTGTACGTTTCTGCAATATTTACATGCTTAAAACCTCACGCTGTGACTTGTCAGCAATCATTTCTACCATCTCCTCACTTCAGCAAGCAAAAGGACATAAGTTATGATTAAAGAATGCAATGCAAGACTTGTGAATTATAGAGTGCCATTACAGAAAGCGAAGCGGTGAACCGCATGTTAACTATTATTTTGTTTTTCAGATAGAGTCTGAAAAGTCACCCACTTGTCTTGAGTGCCTCATTATATATATATATATATATATATATATATATATATATATATATATATATATATATATATATATATATATATATATATATATATATATATATATATATATATATACATATATATACATACACACACACACACACAAGACCAGGTCACAGAGTGTGCGAGTCACGAGAACCATGTTGAAATCTATCTGCTGCACACAGATTATATCAAGGCAAAACACAGAATACAGGAAGGTGAGACAAATGGAGTTTAAAGTCAAGACAGTTTTGCATGTAACTGTTGTAAATGGATACACATGTGCAACGGTTTGTCTCAAATGTCTATTAAACGAAAATGGTCTTTATAAATAGCAGATAAATGAGTGAATTGAATGTAAAAGGGGAGAGGGAAAGGAGATCTTAGTAGGAGCGGATGGCAGGAGGGATGTGGGCACAGTCCTGTTCATCCAGAGAATTGTCAATAACAGGCCGGTACTCCAGGGTCACCTGTGATCACACAAAAACAAAAACAAATCACAGATTACTGACTCTACCGGCCATTTACGTTATTATCGGTTACCGGAGCAGCTTGATGTCCTGCTGTGAGCACCCCGACACACTGAGGGGGGTTCGTACCTTTCCAGTCTTAGGGTCGACGTAGGACATAGTGTGTTTCCTCCAGTGCTGCTCGAAGGGCTTCTTCTCCTGACCCTGCAGGGGCTTTGAGAAGTCGTACTCATCAACGCGGTCCTGGAACATAAAACAATGTCAGACAGACTGGCTGCAATACAGAGGAAAATGTTATATTCACTAATAATACAAATTTGCAAAAAACGGGAGATAACAAAAAGAACAAGAGAACTTTGGCAGAAAGATGGATGAACAGAAAGGAGATGCAGAGGGAGAAAGCACTGCAAGGACAATGGACAAAGATGAACATATACACAGATAAAGTATGGTGCGAACCTTGAAGTCCTCTCTGGCGTGGGCCCCTGCTCTCCTTTCTCTGCTCGGCACTGTGGATGGTCTGGACGGCGTTCAACATCAGATTCTGCAGCTCCAGACTTTCCACCAGGTCTGTGTTCCACACAATGCCTGGAGGAGAGGAGAGGAGAGGAAATGTATTTTAGGACTCTTAAGTGTGTCACCGTGTAATACTGTGGCACCTTTTTGCAGAAAGAGGCTAATGATACTGTAAGTAGCCAGGAACAGGCACACAAAGTGGCGCAGTACCTCTGTCAAAGGTCTTAATGTCATCCATGGTCTGGTAAATGTCGTCCATCTTGTCACATCCCTCCTTCAAAACAGGGCCGGTACGGAACACTGCAGCATGGGTCTGCATGGTCTGGAAGGAAAGGCAGGAGGAGCCACGGATGATTTATTTATGTTTGTTTTTAGAAGTTTAACTGTCTTTAACTGTGGGCCTTAGTGAAGGAAACACAGGACCCACACAGGCCAGGTGATAATTTGAGGGACCTCAAAACTTTCATAGGGGTAGGAAAAGAAGTCAAATGATCTATGCATCCTGATTTTTCTGGGACCATTTTTAAAAATGGATTCTTTTCCCCAGAATCTATATTTTTTATATTTATTTTATCAGTGATTGTATCACCTAACAGTATTTTCTACATCATATCCTTGTCCAGCAACACAGACCAGAAAATACATGTTATGTACTCTTTACTAAATGTCAGACTGAGTGACATGTGATGTGGAATCTTTTTAGAAAACCATTAGTTTATAGAAATTGTGATACATTTTCTCTAGAAGTGTGTTATTCAACGTTTGTTTTTGTTAAAGAAGGAAAAGAAAAAAAAGAAAAATATCACAATACTCATTACTATTGAATCAAAAATACTTCTAGTATGGCAACAAAGGAAAATTGCAATACGAATCAAAAGCCATATTTCGCGAAAGAATCGAATAGGGAGAAGAGAAAGTGGTCCCAGCCTTGCTTCTCATCATGTTTGTGTGTGTACCTTCTGCATGTTGAGCCTGATCTCGGAGGTCCTCAGGCTTCCGTTGGCGAACCTGAGCTTGTCCAGGTTGGCCACAGACGCCTCTCCTGCACTGGGCGTCAGAGGGGACAGTTTCTCTCCTGGACAGAAAACAGAAACAGCAGAGTCAGCAGTGAAGCAAGCAGGTGATGTGTACTGGAACACTGGAGCCAGATGGTATCCTGTCTGTTCTCAAACCATGCCCCCTGATTTTTCCTTTGTCTACATGAGCATTAGAAATATGAAATGGCCTTTTATATCTTGAAAAATGAATTTGTCATTTGTCCAGTTTGATTGACAAAAATATTTGTGGCGTTATAATGTGCTTGTGGCAATTATGGTAGGGGGAAAAACAACATTGTAATAAAGCTGGAACAGAGGCGGTCACCAGGTTTGTGCTCCTCGGCGATGGTGAGGGCGCAGGCTCTGCCGAACACCACCAGGTCCAGCAGAGAGTTAGCGCCCAGCCGGTTAGCACCGTGGACACTGGCACACGCCGCCTCTCCGCAGGCATACAGTCCAGGAACCACTTTGTCATTTCCGTTGGTATGAGTGATCACCTGATGGAAAGAAAACAATTCTAAGGAAGTTTACGACTTTTGCTGTCGAAGTACAGTGAGGAGGCAATGTGTGTGCACATTACCTACCTGTCCCTTGTAGTTTGTGGGTATTCCACCCATATTGTAATGAACGGTGGGCAGGACAGGGATGGGCTCTTTAGTGACGTCAACTCCAGCAAAGATCATGGCCGTCTCTGAGATGCCAGGCAGCCGTGTGGCCAGCTGCTGGGGAGGCAGGTGGTGAAGCTGCAGGTACACATGGTCCTTCTCTGGACCAACTCCCCTGGGGGAACAAAGACAGACAGGAATAAAGATATGATTTACATGTGCATGAAGTACAGCCCGACCAATAAAAGGATTTTTAAGGTGGATATCGATACAAATATTTGGTGATTGAAAAAAAAAATTATTATTGTTAAAATTATTGTTATTTGTAGTTATTTATGAATCCACACTAAAATAATATGATAAACCAGTTTGTTTTATTGTCACAACAGAACAGAGGTACATCAAAATATATTAAAGTTCTTATAAATAAAATGTATAAAAATACAAACTTAAGATATGAAAATGAAAGTCCTTTGAACAAAGACACAATAAAAAAAAAAAATCAAAGCACAACACAGACAAACTATGCAACGCCAGCACTCATAACATGGGTGGGTGTTTAGTCGGTTTTATTTTATTTTTTAAATATTCATTTATCAGAATCATTTATTTGTCATTATAAAATAAAAATATATACATTTATCAGCCATTATAAATGCCAATACCAATAGTTTGAAAACTATTGGTATTGGCCGATATATCAGTTGGGCTCTAGCATAAGGTATGACATTTTGCAAGCACAGTTACAACACACACACACACCACACACACCACACACACACTATATTTTGTCCATACCTGCCCTCTCTGATCTCTATGGTCATGGAGCGGGACACCACGTCTCTGGAGGCCAGGTCTTTGGCATTGGGTGCGTAGCGCTCCATAAAGCGCTCGCCCTCACTGTTGATCAGGATCCCTCCCTCACCACGGCAACCCTCTGTGATCAGACAACCAGCTCCGTAGATCCCTGTAAAGATTCACAAATGAAAAGGATTCACATTCTGAGACACAGTTCCTCTTTATAAATATACACAAACACACCACCAAGTAAGCAAACTCTGAGCTTCAACCTGGGTCTTTAGTATGACAATAGTGGGGGTACGCTATTCCTCTGGGTTACCATGGTAACTAGATCTAACCTGCTCTGGAACTAAATTTGTTCCGGTTAATTAACCCAAATGTTTACGAATTAATAACACGTAAAAGAATGGTTATATAGTAAACTATTAATCGCAGGTATCTTTGCAATGCAAATACTTCCTATGTATGATTGATGAAATATATTTTAACCACATTCCCATCAATGAAGCGTAACGTCAACATTGTGAACATATCCTCAAAGCTTTATTGTTATGACACAATATTGTTATCAATTATAAAAAAAAAAGATAGAGTGCTGAACAGTGATAAGTATATTTACTTTAACTTTAATTACATTGTTTATTACATTAACAATGTAATTTTACTCCAGTCTCTCTCTCAAAAATTGTTACTTTTTACGCTCAATTTTTTTTATTGCTGACAGGGACAATTTCAGTGCACATTATTACATACATGATTATCACAGCCAAAGCCATAACAATATGTGTAGATGTTTCCAGCCAATAGGCTAATCTGCAACCCCAGTCCCTGCGCAGGCCTTTCTAAAATGTTCTGTTAAATGTGTTCAGTTCAGTTTGTGTTTTTATTGGTGCATTGGTTGGTAAATCATTCCAAAAATTGGTCCCTATCACTGAAAAACATGACTGGCCGAAAGTGGCATTCAATTAGTTATAAAAAATGATCACAACAACATCAGAAATCAAGATTTCTCTGACAGAACACTCTTGACAGCATTTTACACAACCCCTCGGCTAGTTAAGCTACTGTTTTTATTGTTCTATAAAAAGGTTCCACAGTAAAAGACAATTTGATATTATTTTGATCGGCTGGCTAATCAGAATGTCTACAGTTATTCTGGTTGTCCACTCCAGTCTTCACAGCATAGACTGTAAAATGCACCACAGTTAAAGGCTTTGGTCCCTATGCTATTTTACCTCTATAAAAAAAAGGTATGCTGCATTTATGTAACCAGACATTTGCAAAGTTGGTGCATCATGTATAATAAGGTGAGAATAATCTGCAGTGGCTCAGTCTTTAGTGACCTCCCACAGGCCACATCACAGGGCGACTTCATACATAACTAAAGAGCCCGGTGTCAAATGTCCAGCAGGAACCAAAATAAAGATGATCACTGTCTTTATGTAAGCAGGGTCTGCTATTAGAGCTCAATGTAAACAGCCAGGCCTGAACACACTTAGAAATCAGCCCAGAATTAGGAAGCTGAAGTATATGTAGGACGCATTAACTTAACCCTTGTGTTGTCTTCCCATCAAAATTTAAAATCAACCATTTTTTTTTTACGCTTTTTAAATTTTTCTTACATTTTTGTCCCTTTTTTCCAACACTTTTGATGCTTTTTTTTTTTTTTTTTTCAATGTTTGGCACTTTTTTGGAAGTTTTCAAAACTACGTAACACTAGCTTGTTAACTATAGTTTTACAGTTATTTTGTGAATTTATGGTCGATAAACCTCATTTATAGGAAATTATATCTAATGTTTGAGTTAGAAAAGCAGAAATTAGGAATTATTTAGACTAAAATTAAAAGGAATTATGTTGATGGATAATCATTTTCAAATGCTATAAAAATTGAATAAGACACCCCACAATTAATGAAAGGGAGATTGATGAAATTAATGATTTGATTTGTGCTTGCCAAAAAGCGTTATTTGGAATCAATCATGTTATTTTGGGTAATTGAAAAGAACATTGATATAAGAAAACGGGTCAATTTGACCCGAGGACAACATGAGGGTTAAAACCAAAAGGTAATTAGTGCTTGCACCTCTCAGTAACTTTTTCCTTTGTCTGTAGTAAAATTAAAACTCTAAAAGGGGAACAGAGGATGGCAATAACCACCAGACATAAGGACAAACAGACGGTGAATGGAACACAGTTGGCACCATTTATAGTCTTATCACATTTTTACAGCTAGACAATAAAACAACGGACTTTAAACTGTCAATGACAGAATACCTTTACAAGGTGAAATTACTAGACGTAATCTAGAGCTGCTAGTATGTAGCTGTTGTGAAGCTTTGGAGATCGGCTTCCGGAATTTATTTTGTTGCTTTTTACGCTTCGATAGAACTATTTTATGATGTGGGTTTAATAAGTTTATTTTTCTTACCAGTGGGATGGAACTGTACAAACTCCAAATCCTGGCAGGGCAGGCCAGCTCTGGTGACCATTGCATTTCCATCTCCTGTACTAGTATGGGCAGATGTGCAGCTGAAAAAGGTTCTTCCATAACCCCTGGAACAAAAAATACAACTCATGTATAAACTTCCATACACTACTGTCAACTGTCTCATATGCACTTATATATAAATGAAGACAAAGTGTCAACAACAAACCGTGAGTGTGATACCTACCCAGTAGCAATCACAGTATTCTGGGCTCTGAAGCGGTGAATAGATCCGTCCTCCATGCAAAGAGCGATCACTCCTTTACACTCTCCGTTTTCCATCAGCAGGTCCAGGGCAAAGTACTCCACAAAGTAACTGGTGTCATAACGAAGCGACTGAACAGAAGGCAGAAGGACAGACAGATCCATAGACATGAACTCCACTGTCCTTTATGTAATGAACTCACTAAAAGAAAAGATGCAGAACAAGTGTGTGGACTTACCCGTCCATAAAGTGTATGCAGTAGTGAGTGCCCTGTCCTGTCTGCTACGCAGCAGCAGCGGTGGGCCTGGCCTCCTTTTCCAAACTTGAGACTCTGACCGCCAAAGGCCCTCTGGTAGATCTTCCCATCTTCCGTGCGGCTGAAGGGCATGCCAAAGTTCTCCAGCTGGAAAACAAACACAACAACTAGAGGTTGAAATTTGCACATGTAGGTGGAAAGAGCCATGACACTGTTACGCAACAATGAAAAGTTGTTCATTACAAAAAAACTCACAAAGTAACAAAATATAATCTGTTTTACAGGATATACAGTGCTGGGATAAAGACTTACTTCCGGCACTCTCTTAATCTCAATAGGATAAATAAGGCAACTATGCGTGTGTATGTGTGTATGTGTGTGAAATCTTACCTCCACTACGGCTGCGGGAGCCTGCTCTGTCATATAGTGGATAGCATCCTGGTCTCCCAGCCAATCAGATCCCTTTACTGTGTCATAGAAATGCCATCTCCAGTCATCACCCTCCATGTTGCCCAGAGCTGCATTGATCCCACCCTGTGAACCAGGACATTGTTCAGAGATCCAATGCAATTAAAAAAAAAAAAAAAAAGAGCTCTAACGTCTACATATATTTATATGAAGCCTCGGATTTACATTCAAACAAATCTGTATGGGGTTGTGAGTTTGTTAAATCCCAGTCTAAGGAATGCAGAGGGATTTCAGCCTGATGAAATTCTGCAGAAAAAAACAACAAAACAATAAAATTGTCAATAAAACACTTAACATGTCTTATTATACCTGTGCAGCGACAGTGTGAGACCTGGTGGGGAAAAGCTTGGTGACGCAGGCAGTGTTGAAGCCAGCCTCGGACAGGCCAAAGGCTGCCCTAAGTCCTGCTCCTCCAGCTCCTACCACCACAGCATCAAATTCATGATCCACTACCGGGTACTGAGTAGAAATCTAAAAACAAAGAAAGTAAACGTCCAATAATGAGCAGCTCGCACATAACGGAAATCATTATAGTCGGGGAATGCTATGAGTATACATGGTTTAAGAACAGTTTAAGGCCACAAGTGTATATTATTAAAAAGGTAGTAACTGTGTTATTGACACATGATGCTGCAGTGAACAAAATAAGTACCATAGACTTACATTTCTGTCATGTATAATAATACCATATTTTGCATTCACACTAATAACCCTATTAAATGTTGATCTACATAAAACTAGATGGGTGGACCTACATCATCTGATATCTTGGCACTTTTCTTGCCATAGATGGAGAAGTGAAAGTTCCTGCATCCCTGAACTGCAGCAGCAGGGACCTGGCAGAAAAGAAAACAATGTATATATAAATGGAGAAACCAAACAAAGCAGCAGCATTGCAACATTAACCATACTGACGGCTGCAGAAAATATTGCGTATACTCTTCTGATACGCATATACTGTTATGTTTAATCACATATTAGCAGCTTTAAAAGCATGTCTCTAATAACACATTCATAAAAATACAGCATAAGTAGTTGCCTCTGAAGATATCTGCAATGTATCCTTCGACATTTGGATAGCTTACTCACAGTAGCTAACACTGTTTTCCAAGGGCAAGTGAAGGAACTCTAATACAAATGTAGACACAAATACAGTTTACTGAACACATTTATCTCTACTTATAATGTAAAACAAACAGAGATGATACAGCTACATATAACATGTTGTTGGATTAGCAAAATGGCTTTTTTATGGTGTCATATAGAAAGACCCTAGTTTCATAACACAGATTACGAAAGCAAGAATCTGCCGGTTACGAAAGCTAAAAGTGCTGCAGAATTTTTCCTTTAACAAAAGGCATAAACAGAACACACGTAGATATGAGATAGTTAGTATCCATCTGCTACTACTTACTGATTTCGTTTTAGATAATACCCTCTTGGAGAGGAGACGGGAGGCAGCACAGACACTCGCCATGTTGTTAGTTGAATTGCGATTCTGAGCTACGGCGGAGGATAAGCTAATTCCATAGCACTGGACCAAACCAATGTCCAAAAATGGGGGTAATACTTACGTTACACCTAATGGTTATACTTTTAAAAACAACTTTATTAACGTAATTTAACTGTATAACATACAAAAACAACATTTCTGTACAAAGTATCCAGATAAATAAACATTAGACTTAAACCTTTACACCTAATGGGATCTTTATACAAGTGGCTTCCCACGAAATACCCCCAGTCGGTATAGATGGACATTTGTATAACCAGGGTGTGCAGGAACAAATGCATAAGTGACCTTAGACTTTTCATTCAAGGTGAGACACAGCACCATATATATTTAACAGACGTACGCCGACTTGTAGTCGGATTTGCAAAACTATTATGTCCCGTGTTTTGTTTGTGTAAAATAATCAAGCAAGCAAGAGCAAGCAAGCTAAATGTTAGCTAGCATGTTAGCTCATATAGCTAGCTACTAGCCTTGTTTGTGGTTAGCTGGGATTGCAGACTGTCAGGTTGGTGTTGTTGCTCTTATTGTTAACGCACTTGCACAGATAGTGTTTAGTTGCTACACCATTTCACCAATGACCAACATTCTGCCAAGACATGTTAACGTTTTAAAATAGCTTTTTTAGTGAATCCAAAGCCAGGTGATTACTGCAGTGTGTGATTGAAAATACACTGCTGCTACTTTAGGAGTACCCTTTCTTCGGTTTTGCTAAATGTCAACATAATAATGTCAATTATTACTGTTTCTGTCTCCCATGTGTGTGTCTGTGCGTGACGTGTTTGTCACAGCAGCCTCCATATGAACAACTTGAATGACCCACCCAGATGGAACATCCAACCAGACCCCAGAGGAAGGGGGGCGGGGGGCGGTGATGGCAACCAATGGAACTACGCCCTGCTGGTCCCTATGCTGGGACTGGCTGCATTTCGTAAGTTACACAAAAACATGTGTCTACAAGTGTGTCTGCGGTGAGATAAAAGCAGGACATCAGAATCAGAGTCAGCTTTATTGGAGCATCGTTGTTCACAATGTGCTTACACAAACAAAACAACCAAAACAAAATATACACAATATATACATACTCTAAAATGTGGAGCATAGTGCAAAGGATACTGGGATGAATAGTATTATGTTATTATATTACAATATGAACAGTATGAACAGTTCTGAAATAGGAAATGAGAATGATGAATAAATAACAAATGATAAGTGAGATATGAGAATGATGAATAAGTGGAGACAGTGTTACTGGGTTATTGACCAGAATTGAACCTGACACTGTGGGTAAGAAGTCAGCTGTTCATCAGAGAGATAGCTTGTGGATAGAGACTGTTCTTAAATCTGTTGGTTTTGGCGACATTAGGCTCGTTAGAGATTAGCCAGGTCTGTGCAGAATCATTCACCGGCGTCTACGGCCATTGCATGCCGGTTAGATTTGTGCCCGACTTAATCCCAACTTGCTAGGCTCGTTCGAGATGAACTGCGCCTCATCTGTAAAGTGGACGAAAGCAGGCAGCAGCAGCAGGGGGCGGGGACAAAAAGCTGCTGTAAAGTCGGACAGTTTCCAGCCGATTTCAGCAGCCTTCATGCTGAAGAGGAAGTGACAAAAACACTATGGTGCTATTATGATTTAATTAAATGTTACCAGACCCACAGATCAGCTGGTACACACTCTCTAGTTGTTTTAATTATGACAGAGTAACTCTCAAAATGCAATCTGTTGCTGATGTTAATTAACAACACACTGTAGATGGTCCGTGATCTGAACGGATTTAGTCTCTCTGACTTCTTAACGTCACTATCAGCCACACATGTGTTCTGTACAGAATAAGCCTTTAAATCAGACAAATAGCAATTAAAATCTCTCCGATTCAAAATCAATAAAAAGTTCATACAAGACGTCATCATGTTGAGTCAATTGTGAACCAATCAGCTGTTAAATCAACTGAGAGGCCGGCGTTTCCCAGCATGCTCTGGGTCCACCTGGCTCTTGCAGTGTGTACCAGCTGATATGGGGGTCTGATAACATTTTATTGAATCAGAATCGCACCACAGTGTTTTTGTCACTTCCTGTTCAGTCTGAAGGCGGCTGAAATCGGATGGAAACTGTCCGACTTTACCGCAGCTTTTTGTCCCCGTCCCCTGCTGCTGCCGCTTGCTCTCGTCCACTTTACAGGCGAGGTGCAGTTCATCTCGAACGAGCCTACTATGTGTGTTTATGTAAGCTGGTTGAGTTTTTATGAGATCCACCTCTGAGATATGTGGAGTTTTGCTTTAATTTGTCATATTTGTAGCTAACTCTCTGGGAAGTGCACAGTTTTGTGTACATGTGTAATATACGTCTTCACAGGGACTCTCTTTTCTTATGAGACTGCCAAATGACATCGGTAGACATTATAAAACATATCCTCCTTCTTTCAAACAATTAAAAGCCACCTGTCTGCGTTGGGCAATTTAACTAAAAAATAATATCTGAACATTTAACTGGCTGCTTTGTCAGCAGTCCTAATTAAATGCTGAGCCAGTAGTTTTTTACTGGACACACAAACCCATCAAGTTTACTTTAGACAGGTGATGATAGCCATGTTAACTGTACTAACGCTCTCAAACTTGGGACACAAGCAGGTGTTACGAGACTGTCGCCCCAATTAACCTGGACTTTAAGACATTCAGGAAATGTTGGTTAAAATTTTTTTACCTAAGTTTGTCATATCTCTAATTATCTAAAACAAAGTTTTTAACTTCCACCGTACCCTTAGGTTGGATCTGGACCAGGGAGTCTCAGAGGGAAATCCAGAAGGTCAGAGCCCAGTATGACAAAGACGTGTCCACAATAAAAAGCGAGATGGAGGCAAAGTACCGGGAGACACTGACAGAGAGGCGCAGGGCAGTAGCTACACTAGAGCTGGAGCTGGAGAAGGAGCGACAGAGGGTCAAAGGTTATAAGCAAGCCCTGGTCTCACAGAGCCATCTGCTGATGGAAGAACGGAAACAGTTACATCAGGTAGAATCTTGTCTTGCTATCTATATCTGATATTGTGCATGTTTCTCTTTTGAACCTGTAGCCTCTCCTGCACTAGTCTTGCATTGCCAGATCCACAGCACTGTGTCAGATAGGGATTATGGTATGGCTACAATGCCAATCTACTCTGCAATAAGGGGGAAAAAAACGCTCTGGCTTGTCACAACCGTCCTGGGCGGCACTAAGCCGAGACAGCGAGAGCGGAGGGACATCCGGCGGCTTGAGAGACTCGCCGGATGTCAGGCTTTATCCCAGCAATGTTCATACTTTGAGCCAGACTACTCCTGCATAAACCAAAACACTGTCTTGTCCCTACAAGGAGCGTGAGGTCTTGGAGGAAGAGAAGCAAAGGCTGGTAAAGTCCGGAGCTGCAGGGGCGGTGCTGCATCACGCCCTGGAACGAGAAAACAACTGGTACCAGCGAGCCACCGCCACTCTGAAGGAGCTAGAGGGTCAGCTTGTGGAGCGCCAGAATGCCTACTGTTCCCTCGTCCAACCGCGAGATCAGCGACTGGAGATGGAGAAGAACATGCTGCTAAAGGTCGTCAAAAACCCCATCGGGGCGGAACTGGATCTAGAGTCCGATCTAAAAGATATTTTTAAGAGAGATAAGCACTGTGCGGATCTGCTTAACATGGACAAAAGGAAGAATGGAAGCCTCATGTGGGTGTACCTCAAGTACTGGCAGCTGCAGGTCACTGTCCAGAAACACAAGAGAGCTGAAGAAGCCATATTAGGAGAGAAAATCCAGTCTCACACAAAGTGACAAACACGAGCTGGTGTTTTTTGACTTTGAGGAAGGTTGAAAGTATGTGGATAAGGAATGGAAAATGCATGTATTATTTTGTGTAATTCTCTTTACTTGATAGGGATGTTATGGAAACACACAAAAGGTAACGCCAACAAGATAATGTTCCACATCTGAAAGTTCCTCCCTTGATCTCAGTTAAAAAAACAGGGCATTTTGTCAAGTTTTATGCTTGTCTAAATACAATATGGTATTACTAAGGGTGTGACGAGATTAAAACGTGACGAGATTTCTCGTCGAGGTGAAAAGTTGTCTCGTGAGGCGATGTGATGTCAGCGTGATGGAGCGTGAAATTACTATTGAAGATCCCCCTGCCACTTTTAAATCATTTGTGTGGCAACATTAACCCTAACCCTATTTTTCTGTTATTTACACATTTATTTTATTTATACTGTTTATTTTTTATGTTCGGTTTGTGGAAAGGAGTTAGATTTCTCGTGAAATTGTACAGGGCAGAAGCCAGTTGGTAGAGTTTATACAAAACATTTTGCAGTGTTTGCACGTCCTTTACTGCATATAATTCATTAAAATAGTAAAAAAAAAAAAATAACATTCATCATTAATAGTTGATTTCAAAATGCACCTAAATTGTTTTGCATTTTGTGATTTTTCAGTTGAATAAAAAAACTATTTTCCATTCATATATTTCATCGAGGATTTCTTTAAATTTTTTTTAAAAGTCTCGTCTCGTCTCGTTCTCGTGAACCCAATCTCGTGATGTGTCTCGTCTCGTGGAGTAAGCGTCTCGTCACACCCCTAGGTATTACCATAACTTCAGAACCAGCCCCAGTTAAGTCTCATTAGCTTTAAATTACTTTGTGAAAACAGCTTGGACGTCAGCCAAACTTAGCCCCGCCCACAACATTTGAGGTCGGGAAGTTTGGTCTGGACTTGATCCGTTGTGGAGCAGCCATGCTCAGACAAGAGCTGTTCTGACCAATCACATTGTCAGGGCGGGCTTTATGCGATGATGGACAGATGATCAACAGTATCGTAATGAATGCCAGCCGACCCACTGGACTGCGCCCGCCCATGTTGCACTGCTCATGCTCATATGACGGTTTGTAATCATGGATATAGCTATTGATTATAATTCACCATGTGTTCTATTAATACATCCATGGTATTATCTTATGATACAAGGCATGTATGTGTGTATGCTGTAAAGTCTTTAACATTTTGCAAACTGCCAAGCCTATTGGCTAGTAGCTAACAACTGCGTTTAGCAGTTGAGTTCTGTTGACAACTATGCGTCGCACAACATACGTCACATACTCCGTTGCTTTGATTGGTTGTAGGTCTATCAAATTGAGTGCAGGGGATTTTCTTTCATGGTTCGGTTGAAACACACCCCATAATCACAACCCAGTGGAGCAGTATCAGACTCATATTCTGACTAGAATCTGAGTACGACAACATCAGGCTAGTGTGAAAATGCATAATGATAAAAATGCACTAGGATCATTCAGGTGCCATCCATATTGGATGCACATCTGATGTTAAATACATAGAACGTTTTGTCGTAATATTGGTGTTGAATAAACTTCTCCTAGTGCCATGAATTACTGCTACTTTCATATACAGTACATTTTTGTTCCTATGCCTCAGTTATGACTTTAGGGAGCTTTTTAACGCCTCAGTTGTGAATTGAGGGCCGCCATTAACTGTTCCCATGTGATGTGATATTACACATCTCTTTGTTGCAAGTGTCTTCAGGAAAAATAAAACTACAGCCAAGAATTATTAACACGTTAACAAGAATATTTGTGATGGACTACTGCTGGAGATATTTCTCATGATATTTGTTGCACTTAATTAGTTTTTACAGACACTTCTGTCTCCTTCCACTCTGACTTGTATTGTCATTTATAATACAATACATGGCCAATAATAATTGAGTGTCAGTTTCTGATCACTAGTTTTAGTGTCTAGTCTTCAATGCAGGTTTGTGAGAGATTTTTAAAGATCAGAGACACAGGACACTGAAGGTGCATGTGAATTGAAATAAGGTAATAGAGCACAAATTTGTGCTCAGTACTACAACAACTTACTACAATACTGCAACAAAAATAGCCACCCTTTTACTTAACACTCCACCCATGTAATGAAAGGATTAACTACAGCAGTAGCGTTTCTATAAAGTTACCAAGCCTCCCTATGCTGTAATGTTTTTGTTTGGACCATAGACTGTTAATATTAATGGACGGAGCATGTGTGACGTCACCCATCGGTTTGTGGAGATCTGCCATGAGTCGTTGAGTTTGCCGTTACGGCCGCAGCCATCCTGGTTGGGGATGTGGCGATTTTAGACGAGGCTTTATTGCTGATTAAAAAAATCAACGACATAATTCAAAAATTCAAAAAATGAACGTCATTCTGTGTTGCAGAAGACTTAAAACTAGCGATTGTGACCATAAACTCATTATGAAAATGTTTACTGAGGTAATAAATTAAGTGAGAAGTGGGTCCCTTTCTCATAGACTTCTACAGAAACCGACCTCCTTTTGCTACTGCACGTGTCGCCCCCAGCTGGAATTCAGACAGAATAAAAGTTTAATGCACTTTTGCCGCAGAACCAGATGCTTTGTCTATTAATATTTACAGTGGACCATAACTTGGTGATATAATTGCTTAATATAATGCCATAAATTCAAATGTACTGACTCTAACCACTCTGTGAAATCCTCCTAATAAATCCCTGGTTTAAGAACTTCATTTCCAGGCTTGTCTTGTTTTCTCCTCAGAATCGCCAACGTTATAAATGCAACATTTACCTAAGTACTAAATAAGCCCACCGATGGTCCCTTTACGATGCTGTTGTCTTCCCACGGAAGGGGGGGGGTTGCCACTGTGTTTGTATCCTGAAGAATGCTGATTGAATACAAAAGCTATGTGAAAGCTTATTGCATACAGGAAAAAACAGAATGCAACAGGAATAAATGGAAACAATTGGCGCATTACATAACAAACATTCTGATTCTACAGTCCCAACCATAACATAGCACATGTATGTAAAGTTATGTGTTGTATTTTCACAGGACAGTTTAATTAACTTCAATGCCATGTAAAAGAGTCGGAGGTTCCAGTCACTAAGCTTTGCAAGGTATGGAAATCACTGACAATGACAAACATAGTCCACAGTCATTGTAAAGAATGTGTTTATAACAACAATACAGTATACCATTACATTTGTTTGCAAAGTATAACACATGATTTATGGATTCATCAATTCCGCATTCTTCCACCTTCTTAAAGATTATGATTTGGTAAGTAAATTAAGAGGAAATCTAGTCAATCTCTCCTAAAATAAAATAACACTCCTCGGAAGAAGAATACAAGATTCATTTTCTGTATTGGTCTTTTGTTTGGATGCATAGATTGTAAAACAATATAGGATATTATATCATATGTCATTTTTTGATGATACTAAAATATCAAGATAGTTTTACATATATAAAAGCAACAATTTTTAGTTTTCTTTAGACTGGGGTGTCAAACTGGAAAAAGAATCCTATCAAAGGCAGGACATGTAGAGCTCATGGACATGCTGTTGTTTCATTGCAAAGGTAAAATATCTTTGACTTTATTACTGCATGTTGGTTTTTTTTATAATATTTGTTGTTGTTACTGACTTTTTGCTGCTTTTTCTTTATTAATCACCTTTTAAAAATGTTTCTTTTTCTGAATTTTTTTAATGCTTTTTGTTGACATACAAAAGTCAGCAAAAACGTTCCTTAGCTGTCATAGAATTTTGCAAATCAAGAGAAAAAAAAGAAGCATTTTTTCTTAAAGTTGTCAAATCTGCCAAATTCTGCTTTTGAATGTAACGTAATTACAGTCATTTCTCCGTGTTTTTGGATTGGCGGGCCAAAATCTATTGTTAACCTAAGTTGATACATGGGCCGGATCTAAATCTGCAAGGGGCCAGATTTGACCCACGGGCCTTTAGTTTGACACATGCTTTAGATAGTTACACAATATACAGTTAAGAAGTATAATTTAATTTATTATTATACCAGTGTGCACATTACAAGTACAAAGGCATTGTTATATTTCCTGAACCTTTACATGCCTTCCACCTCCTTGCGTCACTCCCTCCTCTGCACCCTAAGAGAGATCTCTCTTGGTGAGGACATCAGGTTTGAGGCTCTGAAGTTCACTCGGACTGGCTTGCTGAGGTCCTGAGTTATTGCAGTCACCTCCCGTGTAGCCACTCCATTATTCCCCTTCCCTAGTATAACTGGCTTTTGTTCTGTGCACCCAAAGGTGGGTGTGGCATGACGTAGGTCCTTGTTGGTGTTGAAGAAGGGCAGCTGGTGCTCTGTCATGCTTCTGCTGTCGCTGCCCAGCCTCAGCCTCTGGCTGAGACTCCTCTCGACCGTGAAGTGGATCACCTGCTGCTGCTTGTAACTCTCTCTACGAATGTTGTCTGTCTCTGACAGCGTCAGCCTGGAACACATTACACACACCAGATATAGGAGTTTTAATCGCCTCGCCGCAGTGCCTGAAATGGGCCACCACTACTGAGTACCGGCACCGATTTCTATCCATGAGTACACTTGTTTTTTTAAATATTATTTTTGGGGCATTTTTGGCCTTTATTTGATAGGAGAGCTGAAAACAGGAAAGGGTGGAGAGAGAGAGAGAGAGAGCGAGAGAGAGAGAGGGAATGACATGCAGCAAAGGACTCCACCAGGTGAGCTTCCAGGCTGCCCTGAGTACACTTACTTCTAATTGTTATTAAAGGTTGTATTAATAGGCTGAGATTTCTACTAAAATATGCTATATATCATAATTTATTGGGGGAAATTCTATGTAAAATAAAACCTTCAGCACGCCTATATAGCCAGAATAGAATGGTTCTTTGTTTTATAGCAACATTTCAGATATCAGACACTATGACCATTCTACTGTGAGATTGGTAGTCAAATCAGACTCCTTAGATTAAATCACTGAATAGTCCACTATTTGGGGTCACCCCTACGAGATATACCTATGAATATGTCCAAGTGTGCCCAGATAGCTCAGTTGGTAGAGTGGGTGCCCGTATATAGAGGTTTAATACCCGACGCAGCGGGTCTGGGTTTGATTCTGACTTGCGGCCCTTTGCTGCATGTCATTCCTGCTGCCCTGTCAAAAATAAAGGCTGAAAGTGCCCCAAAATATAATCTTTAAAAAAAATATACATCCAAGACACATGCTGAATTAGGGTACTGACAACTTTTTTGCTCCAATTCAGGCACTGGCTCTCTGTATTACACTAAAGAAGAGTGGTGCTGTGATCATAGCTCTTTCACATTCTTTGCATAGTATAGACAACAGGGCTAAATCCACACTGAATTCCACAAGGAGAAGCCTGCTGCTTCACTGCTCTTTGTTAGTTAAAACTTTAAAGCCGGTCACATTTTTGACCACATCACATTACATATTACAGGTGTTTTCCTTTAGCGGTCACAGGCAACACCTGCAATGACATCACTGATCAGGATGAGGTCATGAAGTGCAATTTGCCTGAATTTTTTAAATCCAAAAACAAGGCAGTGCTGCTGCAGTTTTCAGCCCTATTGTATGTCAATCACTCTGGATTTTACCCTCCACAACATGTCCATGTCATGTGTTTACAGTAAACACCTAATGAGGGCTCTGTTGTCCCTTACCCTCTGTCCTGCTGCTTGTCACAACATACTGAGCACAACACCGTACAAATCTACAAATACTTATAATAATACCCATAGTTTGTCATAACATAATAGATGAAATACAGCAGCAAACACAACGGGAATTGCAGTAATTCAAACAAAACATTTTCTAGATCAAAGCAGAATGTCAAGTGAGAACATCCTACTTGTATTGTGGTCTCGTTTCAAGGACCAGGCTCAGCCAGCATGCTTGGTAGCTCTCCTTCTTCCACTGGTTTTCCTCCTGAAGATCACAGAAGGAGTTCAGCAGGTAACAGCCTCCCCTGCTCACACAGTGCATGGTGGGATTGGGTCGAGGGTGTGAATGTCCGGAACTTCTATGTGTAGAAAGTGAGCAACAAACTTCCTCTTTCACGTCTGTCTAACTTTACTTGCACAAAACATAAGGGAGACGGATACAAGCGATCAAACCCTGTGTCATCATCAATGTGTGTACCAAGTAGTCTGTTTGGCAATGTCTTAAATATCCAGTGTTGTTTCTATTTTTACACCACTGCATCAGTTTGTAGTGAATGTCCTCACTCCAGAGATCGTGAAGGATGGTTTTCATTTGAAAATGAGCTCTACCCATGACATGAGTCAACCATATAAACCCACAAATTTCATTTGTGTTGTATCATGTACTGTAGATTAAGAGACGTCATCTTAAATGATACAACCAATCTGATCTTGTTCAACTTACCCCAGTGTACCTTTGTATTCTTTGTATTGTGGTGTTTGATCATGTGCATATGAGTTTACTATAAGTGCATATTTGTGTTGACAGAAGAATGAAATGACTAATCTGCCTGAATGACATGGAACCAGGGTTCATCGCATCAGGTCAAAGAAAATATCCTGCAGCTCCTCAGATGTCTCTCACATAGACCACATGTCTCAGGAAGGAAACAGCTGACGGCAATCAGATCACTGACTGACAGCCATAATCCAACTGATTAATCCGAAGCCACGTCAGTTACTTGGCCAAAGAGATGTTACAGATGGCAAAATGTATGTTGTAACCAACTCTGCATTTAATATGTGAATAGTTTACTCTCATCCGTCACGCCATTATTCCATAATGTCTGGGAGTGTGGAATAAATGAGAGACTTATGTACTTATGTAGAGTTCTGAGTTTGACAGATGTGTTTCCAGTATATTTATATTTTAGTTATAATTGATGGATGTGAAAAAAGGAGGCAGGTACCTTGCTGGACTTCTCTATGTGGAACTACTTAAAAAGTCATTTGATTTGACACTAAATTCCTGACCTTTTGATTACATAATTCTGTACTTATGTAAGTTCACAGCTCATTTAAAGATGTGAATATCTAATATTTAATATAATATACGGGTTACTTGTGCTGTCAGGAGGATGTTGGCAAGCCCAGTCTCATCTAAGCGAGACAGTGAAACTGAATCAGAGGGTGTATGATAGAGTGACGGAGGCAGTGTAAGGTATGCTGGACTCATCCCAGCCCCACCATAACAGGGATTCAGTTTGATGATGCATCCTGACTGATAGACGTTGCTGGGGCAACGCAAACGTACATTCGTAAACAAAAACAGGCATCTCTTCACATTTAGAAGTGGGAAAAGTTTTCCATCACGAGGAGATAGTTCCACAGCCAAGTCATCTAATGATGATATTTAATAGGTTGTTTATTATGAGCAGGAGTATTGTGACACTACATATTCAGAATTCATGTATCAATTGCCTATGGTTATGCCTTTTTTGCATTTAATTTTCATCTGCTTCAGGGTTGGAATTGGACCACAACAATCAGGTTTAATCAGAGGGTGGTACAAGTTATAGAGGATGCTGACTCTTAGTCACCCTTTATTATGCAAAATAAAATTGTAGTTTATAAAAAAAACTATGTTGCTGTTTCCTATTATATCAAAGTGGAAGCAGTCATTCAAAAATATATATTTTTTTATCTAATGCAATCTTGCCTTGTACATAGCATTGTCTCATTTATTTTTTTAAAGGTGAACAAACTCATTACATATAAGAATATTTTTCAAATAATGAATTTATTATTCAAACATTCAAATATACAGTGAATTTATCTCAGTCAAAAATATGACAAATAGTTGAATCAAAGACAAAAAAAGCTGCCTGATACTATGATGTGCCTTGCATCAAGGATATAGCAGAGTATGCAAGTCTGATGCGCCAGTATTTATCAAGGTTCCTGGTATCAGTGCTGATGAAACAATCCCTTAGTTGTTTGTGGAAGCAAAACTGATAAATAAGCCTCCCTACATACTGAATAACTGACTGGACAAAATGTGTTGTTTACTACATAATATAAAGAATCAGTGTCAGAGTCAAGGTATGTATCACACACAGCATTAATAGCTCAGCTTCAGTAGCTGAACCAGGCCGGCCTCTTCCTTGGTCTCTCCACAATCCTCTTGTCTTTGTCCTGCTGACTTGGTGTTTCACCCTCGTACAGGACGACAGTCTCCACAGTCGGGGCCTTCAGGGGGCCGCCCTCCATAGCTTTTATCTGTTGACGAATCACACCCGTCTCCCTGCAAACCTTTGCGTAACAGAAGCCGCACATGATATGTTTCTGTTTCAAGTGGCCACACTCTGGACAAGGCTCGATGTTGGGCTGAGAGAGAGAGAGAGAGAGAGAGAGAGAGAGAGAGAGAGAGAGTGGTTCAAACAATGTAATAGCAAGACTCTTTCTAAATGACTTCTCACACGTTTTTAACTTCTTTCTACTCCTTTTTGAACATGGGAATTTCTTATTTGAATCACAATCATTTTTGAAGATTGTGCTGAGATGTACATGTCCTTAATTATCTGTTATTTTTTATATTAATACTCTGTAAGTGATAAATGTGAGCAGCTAATTAAACCAGTAATACCAGCCTGCATCTACTGGGGATCTTGGTTCTGTTTCAAGATGTTCTGCTGTTACTTAAAATTACTTAGGTCAAATATTGATTTCAAATCATGTTAAACAGGCTTGTACACTGAAAAAAACATCAGTTATACAGAATTTGAAGTATGCAATCTCATCTGTAATCTAAGAGATTTGCACCCCTTGTTATTAACAGATATTCTCTTTTATGCTGAGGCATAACATTCTTATACAACTTCTCAATTAGACTGTTTAGAACAAAGTTGTGCGGATAACTGATTGATAAAACGTATATCAATCTTATTTTATTAAGTGTTTCATCTGATGCAGAGCATAATTATTACTGAGGAATATTAATCACTGCCTCACAGTAAGTACAGATAGTAGGTAGCTCTCTAAGGAAGACAACAATCCGTTAGGTTTATGGGTAATACGAGCCTTTAAGAGGATCCAAAGCGTACCTTGACTTTGAGGAGTTTGCTGTCAGCTCTCCTCCTGGTGCGGTTGATCTCTATAGTGCGTCTCTTCTTCGGTGCTGCCATCCACAGGATGCCGTCTAGGACGCCGGGAGGCTGCTCCGGGCTCTGCTGCTCCTCACGTTCCTCCTCCCCGGCGAGCTGAGGCAGGAGGCTGGGGCCGCTCACTGCCAGCGCTGGAGCTGCACACAGGGAAAACAGTGAAGGCTAACTGCTATCTACTGCAACCCCAGTCAAGCAGGTCAGCATAATGTAGAGGCTGCTGAGGTGAGACGAGTATCAAACACAGGTGGTAGCGTTTGGATTAAATGTATGTGTTGTGTCAGTCAGTCAGTCAGTCTGGGACAGGGCTTGTTACCATGATTAGCAATAACGCTAGCAGCCGTCCTGAGCTCCAGTCAGTGAACTCACCCAGTTGCCTGTCTAGTCCGGCGGCCTGCAGAAGTCTGCTTTCAATGTGTAGCAAAGAGCATCTGAGGCTGTGCACTAAAGCGGATAAATTCATCATTTTGGTTGTCAGCACGCTTCTTTTCCGTCCAACATGTCAAACAGCTCACGGTCACTGAGGTTTGTCACGTCATCAAACAGCGACAGCACACTTCTTCTACACTTCTTTTGATAAATTCCCGACAGACAAAATAAGTGTAGGCGTCGTACTGCCGCCTAGCGGCCATTTGTCTAAACGTCACGCTTCATTGCAGGTTGTACTACGTCCATGGTTCGAGTTCAACAAAACGCTTAAAAAATTAAATTCTGCAAACCAAGTAGACCCTGTGCTCTATGAGCTATTTTTCATAATTTATGTTACTGTGACATTTGGAATTGGAACATATTGATTATTAATTAATTTATATTTTAAAATGTGTTTTTAGGATGAAAAGAAAGTATTTCAATAGATACATGTTTTCGTAGAGAAAGGATTTCAATATTTTTTGTATTTTTTTTTCACATTATTTGATTAAGTTTACAGTGCACGTATAAAAAGACCCAAATTAATTTCTAAATCCTCAGATTACACCTCATTATGTCATTGTTTATTGGTCTAATATAATTTATAAAGTAGGATGGTGGATCATAAATGTAGTTCATAATTGAATAAGGATTTTTGAACTGATTTCTCAGTCAATCAGGTGTATGATAACTATTTCCCCCCCAAAAAAATAGACCAGATTATGTTTAATTTTATCTTCAATTTTAAATTCCGTACGTATGGTCTATCTATTACACCACAGGCTTGTTTTCATATATTGTTTTATATTTCGTATTTCAAAACGTTTGGTGTGTAGGGCAGGGTCATGGCAACAGGGTTGATGAACTGTTGCTAGGTGTTGCTAGGTGGCAGTATACACCTTTAAGCGGATTGGAAAGTCTGCAGTGGACACAGAGTAGAAGAAGAACAACAAGATGGCGGAACGTGGCTACAGTTTTTCTCTCACCACATTTAGGTAAAGTTGGTTAAAATTGCCATAAAATTTAAAAATGGCATATCAACTTTTAGCCTGTAGGGGTTGTTGTTGAATAATAGTTTGATAAAATAATATGCACATTTTACATTCGTATAGGAAAAGAAGGTTTTAGGGGCCATTGTAGTTGATGCACTGTCATTGCTAACTGTTAGCTAGCACGTCGGCTAACGTTACCATGTTTCTAAATTACTTTTTTCTCGATGTTGAAAATTAAAACTTGCCAAATTGTTGTAAATGGGAGCGTATTATTGAATAGACCGTAATAGGTCAATTTTGCGTGCCAACTATAACTTTTCAGAGACTAGTTTAGCTTGCTAATTTAGAATTAGCTCTCAGATGAGTCGGTTGTTTTAGGTTTTGCTTTCAGTTTTGTCTTTGGTAATTGTTGCACAAAACCTTGTTTATGTTCAACCACAGTAGGTTTTGTAATAACTTTATTTTAGTTTATTTTCTTGCTTCTCCTCACAGAATAGTAATGTAGCATCATGTGTTTCTTCCTGCAGCCCTTCGGGTAAACTGGTCCAGATTGAATATGCCCTGGCAGCCGTAGCAGCCGGAGCACCCTCAGTTGGTATCAAAGGTGTGTGTGTGCGCGTGGAGCTTACTAAACTGTACATTTTTGAGCAAAATAGACCATGGGGTTATGAAGATTTTTTTGTGTTATTGTGAAAAGTAACGTGTCACACACATACCTCATTTAACACATTGCAATTGTTAAAGCCCACATTCTTCCCTAAATCTTTTTTAAAAAGTTGTTGCTTTGTACCTTTTTAGAACTGAATTATATTTGGACATTGCTTTAGTTCTGTGGTCAGAACTTATAATCAGGGTTTTTAACCTTAAATAAACTAAATTGGTTTGTAAGTGTGATACAGCTATCAGAAGTAATACACGCTATATTTTGAAGGATTTGCTAATTGTCCAAAGTCAATGGAGCAACCTTCCACATTGGTGCAGCAACCTAATCAGTCATCAGCATCCTTAAAGGCTATGCGTTGTATTACACAGTTGAAGCTGGTAAGAAAAGAAAAAAAATCATTAGCTAGGATTTGTGAAAATGTTAATTGTGATACTGTCTTTCATTTTCAGCTTCCAATGGAGTTGTCCTGGCAACAGAGAAGAAACAAAAGTCCATTCTGTATGATGAGCAGAGTGTCCATAAAGTGGAGCCCATCACTAAACACATAGGCATGGTCTACAGCGGCATGGGGCCTGACTACAGGTGGGGATTCCTTCTGCATTTGGAAGAAAATTATCTTTCTGTGTGATGTCTAGCAGCTCTTAAAGGCACTAAAGAGGGAAACGTGAAAATGTTAGCAGAATGTCCATAAGTAGATAAAGCAACAATATGTCTAGGGTTCTTTTTAAAATCAATTCTTCCCATTTATTTTTTACCAATGACTGACCTCAATATTTTCTCAAACGGTACAACTGATGGCAACTACAAAATATACGTGTCCAGCTGAACACACCGAAAGCAGAAAGTGTCAGGCTGACTGACGTGGTGTGCGTTCTTCATGGAAAACAATTCGTTTTAAGAAATGTCTCATTATATTGTCTCTAGAAGTGTATTATTCAACTTTTGTTTTTGTTAAATAAGTAAAGGAAAATCGTAATACTATTGAATCGCAAAAAAAAAAGAATCTTATTTCAAATCAAATTGCGAATTAATAAAATCAGGACAAAAGCATACTGTCCCAGCCCTAGTATGTGAGAAATCTAGAAAACGCCACCAACACTTGTCCGACTTACTGAACATGTACAGATAAATTAATAAGTTGTATTGCCCTTGCAGGGTTTTAGTGCGACGAGCCCGGAAGTTGGCACAACAGTACTTCCTGGTTTACCAAGAGCCAATCCCAACAGGCCAGCTTGTCCAGAGAGTGGCCTCTGTAATGCAGGAGTACACACAGTCTGGGTAGGTATACACAAATACACTCACTGCTTATATAATCTTTTATATTTCAGAGGAATCTATCTAGTATTTGGATTTAATTTAGATTTAATTTGTGTTTTTTCCTCCAGTGGAGTGCGTCCATTTGGCGTTTCGTTGCTGATAGCTGGATGGGATGAAGACCACCCCTACCTTTTCCAGTCAGACCCTTCTGTACGTGTTCTACTTTCATATTTGTTAAAAAACATTTGTCTCAAATTACTTCTCAAAGCTTAGTAATTGTTAATAATTTTAGCAGATCTTTGACAGCAGACTAACCCTGCCTTGCTGTAGGAATAATACTTACTTCACATAAACTAAACAGGTCTGAATGTTACTATGTCAGAAGCTTTATTTGTATTCTCCTGACTGGCAGGGTGCATATTTTGCATGGAAAGCCACAGCCATGGGAAAGAACTACGTTAATGGCAAAACATTCCTTGAAAAAAGGTAAGATTTTTATAATTAAATGCATTTCTTGTTTTAGACAGATGTTTGGCTTGTGAGCTTAGTACTTGACAATCAGTGTCCAATCTTCTACTATAAGGGCCCTGTATGTTTATGAATGCTATCTCAATGATGAAGATACTGATGTCATTCAAACTCTGAATGGATACCAATGACAGAATTGTAAACACAAAAACCATAAAGAAAACAGTACATCTACGTACTTCTAATGTGAATGCAGATTGACATAAAGCCCCACTGTGCTCTATAACTGAAGGCTGAAATGTGTGCTGAAGCTTTACTATCCAATTAAATGATTTGTAGTTGTCACTACAAGTCAACGGGTATGGGTTTTTCTCTGGCCGATCTTTAGAAATAAGGGTCCGCCACTGGCCGATAAATGCTGCCGATTTTATTTTGGCCTCCTATTTGAAAGATGAAATGTAACACTAATAATTACTTAAAATACACAACATTTTTCAACAAAAACATTTGTTGAACACTCCACCAATCTGCACTTGTATACTTAAATTAAAAATGGATAATGTAAAAAAATGTATTGTAAAACAAATATATTAAATAAATGAAATCGGTAAGAAGAAAATAAACTTCAAATAAAAATTTTAATGGAAAAAATAAAGTTTAGTTCACTTAGCAGCATTTATCAAACTTCTGAGAACATAAATCTGCAAACTTTCATAAATAAAATAAATTCACAATTGTAACAATAGTAGTGCTGCACACAGTAGCAACCAGAAGCATTTCTTTGTTTTAGGTCTGAAGAAAATGTTTAACACTTAGTGGATCTTTACTTCAACCCTGAATTAAAAAAAAATAATTTTTTTAAAAACATTTGTCCGGTGCCAATTGCCCGAAAAAAGAAAAAAATTAATCGGTCGCCCTCTAGTTGTCACACTAGAAAAATGAACCAGAAGTGAAAACCAAATTCCCAACACTCAGTTCTTCAAATATCTCCAACTTCGCAGTTTTGTCGCGTCATATGTTAGTCACTTCCCCTCAGTACCACCTGAGTCACTTTTTGAGACTGTTCTGAAAGTGAATCCATACTCCAAGGGGGCCATTGGTCAAATCTATGGTGCAATGAATACTCACAATATGGGACCTCTGGCTCATGTGAAAAGATTGTGGGAAGAGGAACTGGCTACAGAAATCTCTGTGGATATATGGGAATCTATATTGAAAAATATTCACTCATCTTCAATATGTCAAAGACATTGAATAATTCAATTTAAGGTTGTTCATAGATTACATTGGTCTAAAGTAAGGCTGGCAAAATTTAAATCAGACATAGATTCTTACTGTGATAGATGTGAAATTGAGCCAGGCAGTCTGTCTCATATGTTTTGGCTCTGTCCAAAACTTAGAGATTTTTGGTTTTCTATATTTAAATTTATCTCTGACACCTTGGGGACAGTCATAGAGCCTGAGGCCATGATCTCCGTATTTGCCATTGTGCCGCAGCATTTTCACTTGACTCAAAACGACAAAAGCCTCATAGCATTCACTACTCTTTTGGCTCGACGGCAGATACTGTTTAAATGGAAAGACAAATCTCCTCCAACTTTCAAAATTTGGCTCACTGATCTTTTATACAACCTGACCATGGAAAAAATAAGGTATGCTACAGCAGGCTGTGCCTACAAATTTTTTGATATCTGGCAACCGGTCCTAGACCAAATTAGGAAGGTGGATCCATCTCTAATCTTAAACTCAGAGGAGTAATATACTGTATGTTCTTGTGCTACCCTTTTTATAACATGTTAATTATTATTTATTTTGCTTTTGTTTTTTTCGAATTAACATTTGTATTGGTGCAACGGGGGGGGTTGTTTCTGGGTGGGTTGGTTAACATAAAACGAAAATGCATTGTAAAGTGTATTCTGTATTTGATAAGATGTCCAATAAAAACACTTTGTAAAAAAAGAAAAATGAACCAGGATGGTATCTGGTTCACTACAATGGAAACCCTGGAAAAGTATTTCAGTTTTGCATGAGACCCAGGGTGTAGAACCTGATTTTAATGATTCATGTTCCCAGCAAGTCACCTAAAAGGTGTGACTTTAGTGTTGCCCCGGGCTCATTACATCATATGAGCACTAGCGTGGCTTTTATTTAAAAGGGCATCTTTCAACAATAAGCCCCTGACCCAGTCTGGGTCACTGGGACATGGTTAAAGAACAACCATATACAGTTCACCATGAATGTAGTGTTCAAGGTGTTTGTTACTGTGGGCCCTCAACTCTTACGGTTTTTCTACGTCATTCACACGTCACAGATTACTAGATGACCACTTTGTTCTTTTTTCCCAGGTATAACAATGATCTGGAGTTGGAAGATGCCATCCATACAGCCATCTTGACATTAAAGGTATGGTGTTTGTTATAAAAAGTACCTAAGGGATGACATCTAACTCCGTATATCATCAATCATTTACACTCTCCCATCTATGTGTTTCAGGAGAGCTTTGAGGGTCAGATGACAGAGGAGAACATTGAGGTGGGGATCTGCAACGAGGCCGGCTTCAAAAGACTCACCCCAGCGGAGGTGAAAGACTACCTGGCAGCCATTGCGTGAATACGCCCTCCCTAGTGACGGGGCTTTCTGGCCACATTTCATGACATAAAAGCACAATAGCCAACCGTCTCATAACACATTGTAAACAAATTATTCAGGTATTTTGTGTTACAGTCATAGTTTTTTTGCCCTGAAAACATGAGAGGATGCCAGCCATAACTTCACTATAGTCAAGATTATTAATGTGAGTTGGCAGGATCAGACAACCTGTTTAGGATTATCCCAGGCTTATTTACTTAAAGTGGCAGTCTTGTGTGTGCAGCTAATGTGGCTGCCACTCACAATTGCATAGACTAAACTCAATCAATGAGGTGGCAAAACTCATGTTATCACATAACAAATTTGCTTTGTTGTTGAAACGTACTGTGAAATGTGACAGTTGGCTGCTGTGCATATGTAAAGGAATGTGGGCTCTTGTAAGTGAAATCGCAAGTCTTTCATTGAATCCTTCTATTTTCCTTCTTGAAAATCTGGCACGGTTGCTTTTATTTACTCAGAATTTGATTGTTTGTAACCATTTTGGCAAATGGCCTCTGGTTTAACAAAAAGCTAAAAATTTAAATGGTAATGAGGCTGGCAGTTATTAAATACAGGAAAGGGCTTTGGTCTTGGGTTTATTCACCCTGAACATTGGCAGTTTTCACTTTATTATCCTGACTGCACTTCATTAGCATCCCTCAAACACTAGGAATGAGGTTCAGCAAATAAGGAGGATGCAATGGAAAGTTGTAAGATTTTACAGTTAGGATCTGGTTGCCTGTACAGCAGTTTTACACAATGTACTTTTTTTCAGACTAGAAACAATTCTAGACTTTGTATTTTCTCTTCTGGTATCTGTCACTTATTCAAATAAAAGATGAGCTGATGTTGACTCCGTGTTTTGAATTATTTTTGCTGTCGTTTGGAAGTGGACATTTGAAGCAATTTCATTGTTACATGTGTAAACGTGAATATGCTCTCTGGTTTGTGTACACAATAAAGTGCGCGCAATTTGCAGCAGAGCGCGCTCTAACTTTGACCGGAACACCTTTTCAAATTGTATTCATATCCCTCCGCACGTCATGTTTAAACAAATCCCGTGACTGCTCTCAGAACGCAAGTGACCACTATAATGTGCTGCATCGTCAGTGTGGTGAAATTACTGAAATATTAAACTATTTTTACAACTTGACGTTAATAAAATTTTTCCAAGAGATCTATTTTTCCTGGCGGTAGCTCTTAGCCGCTTACCTCATAACCACCGATGACGTTTATGGCGCCAGAAATCAAGGGGTTTAGTGAGGAGCTTGTTGTTTGTCAGCTGGCGGATATTTACTATTATCTGTGCCATGTTGGCGCCACCGTACACGTAACCCATTTTTAAGGCAGAATAGCAGCTGGTTCTCTGTCGTTCATGCTAGTATAGAGTCGGTTTGGAGTCAAGATGGTGATACTACGCAGCAGTAGCGGCGGTGCAGGAGCTGAGCCGGTGGCAACAACTCCGAAGAGGAGATTGATGGAGTTGGAAACAAGCTCCGAGTTTCTGTCGCTGTTTCCCGCGTCGCAGAGAAAGTCCGCCCGGCAGACCCGGTCCTCCCGTGCCCTGGATGACAGCTTTAGCAGCTCCGAAAACAACATGGTGAATGTGAGCATATACGCTTAGCTAGACCGCTGGTTAGATAACTAGCTAGATCACCATTAATACAGTTGGTGTAAAATTGTTCATGAACATAACTTTGCTGTGCTAGTTTTGCTAGCGAGCTAAGCTAACATTAACTAGCCAGCTTGTCACTTAACGTTACTGATGAATTATCTAAATGAGCACCCGTAAGTCCATCTAACATTTTACTGAAACGTGCATGTCTATTGGGCATTGGTTAATTAATTTGTATCAAACATGTATACACTCTACAGTCAAAGTGACAGGTATTAGACCGTTGCAACTGTAATGTTCATGGCCGTATAACAACACCATAACGTTGGATTACTAGACGAGGTTGTCAGGAAGCCAACTGCCCTAACGTTAGATGTCATAAATTGTTTTGGTATTGTGGCGAGCTACAGTATTATTTGTGGAGGGAGGAGATTTAGGACTTGTTTATTAATGATTTTATTAGCTTAATCATTCGTTAAACCGTGTCTCAGACGTATATCTTAACTTTATAACAGAAATTAAATAGTATTTTAACAAAGTGCCTTCAGAGATGAAGGTCAGCAGCAAAACCCAAGGGGCAAATAGTGGTTTAGTGACTGACAAGCAAGTCTTTCTAGTCATGAGATAGTCATTGCCACCCAGCAGTCTGGTCTTGGTAGCCATATACATGTTTTTTTTTCTTTTATAGATAAACAAATGGATGGATATATTTCAAGTGATAATTTACATATATTCTATTAAATATAGTTCATTATTGAATAAGCACAGTAAGCACATTTACAAAGTGTAAAATTTAATTTTAAAATTCAATATACTAAAGTTTGAACAAATTAACAGAATTAATCATCACATACCCTTCACCATACCTATCACCCAAACTTTCCATAAGATCATCTGTCAATGCAAATCAAACCAGCTATTAGGCTAACTGAAATAACACCATGCCTATCTCTAGGTATGGTGAAGGGTACGTGATGATGTGGAGCTATTTTAATTCCAAAGGCCAAGGGAACATTATCAGGATGCATAGTATCCTAATCCATGAAATAACTGGCCTTTAAAAATAAGTGTGCCTGCCTCTATGGGAATTTAACATAGGGGTGTGTATACTTATGCCCCCGGTATTTTAAGGAAGAACATTTATTTATTTACAATTCATTCACAAAGAAAATTGGTATCATTAAAAGGTTGGATTTTCCTAAAAAAAAATTAAGGCATCAAGATCAATTTCCAAAAGATGTTTTTTTTATTCCTCTTTTTAGTCAACTTTAGCAATGGTGTGTAAACTTTCTCAAGCCACTGTATTTGCTATAAACTCTGAACTCATAATCTTGACTGTGCCAGGGGCATGCTGATATGAAGCAGGATGAAGGAAGTGGATTCCATCACTCTCCGAGGTCCCGAGGACAGAGAGCTAAACTAGAGGTCTCTTTTGTGGACACAAAGCCAAATACCAGCTCCCCTGTGAATGAAGACAACTCTGGAGGAGGATGCCTCAGGTAATACAGACTCAATCACTTTGATATAATTGATACTTTCTAACCAGCTTCTCTCTAAGGGGTATGGGTGCTAGTCTACCTACTTTTGTCAGCAAGATTTTTTTATTTAGTCTGACAAAACGTGTGTCAAAAGATTCTTTGCAACCTAAATATTATTAATTGTCCAGAATATTTTTAATTTTGAAAGCTGGCTGCTAGCCAGTGGCCACGTCTTGGCCTACACTTTTTTACAGTGTAATTCTTGGAAAGACCTTTTATTTCTGCAAATATATGTTTGCCATACAAATTTAATGTAAATTCCAAATTTAGGAGTATACTTTTTGCAAAAGTTGTGCACATTGTTAATACTCAAATAATGAATATAGGAGGAGTTCATTTCTCATTGTAAGTGTCCTTTCACTCTTCAGAAAATCTTCCAGGCTGCAGAGAGAGGGAAAAGCATCCAGTGGCAAACAGCAAGCAGGTACAGTTTGCTACAGTGTAATTTCTCTCCAAAGAGCACAGGAGCTCCTATATAGCACACCAAGCAAGTTTAGCAGCATTTTTAGGAGTGTCTATACTAGCAAGCTAACATAAAACTGTTTCCATTGTAACAGATGTTCCAGATGAGCTGGAGGGGTCATCCACTCCCAAGAGGAGCCGCTTCAATCTACAGAGACGACAAGGGGAAGAAGAAGAGGAGGAAGAGGAGGATCGCTCAGTGCGTCGTAGTTCCCGAATCACCAGATACAAACTGGATTCCCGTAACCAGTCAGTCCTCTACGACCGCCTCATCACCAAGTGAGTTGAGCAACAACTCCATGAGTAATGAGATTAGAGATAAACTCTGTTAAAATCTGCTAAATTGTTACTCTGATTGTCCCTCAGCACTGCTGAAGCTGTTCTGCAGAAGATGGACGACATGCAGAAGATGAGACGCAGGGTGAGAAGCAGAGACCGAGACAATGAACAAGAGGTAAGAACCCACAAACTTTACTTTGTCTTTCTAAAGTTTTACGTTGCGTTGTGTTTACATTGCTGTTTGAGAATGCGTATCAAGCTTCAAAACAGTGGATTAACCAGCATTTGACCTGTTTCCTCTGAGCAGCTCGGTGTGTACACTAGGGGTAAAATGACAAGGTCTCTAAGGACGGATGTGGAGAGTAAAGACACCAAGGAGGAGAACCAAGGTGAGAGGCATTAGGATTAATAACCACTTCAGGTACATAGCCGGGAAACGCTTTTTACCTTTTGTAGAAACTTTAATAGGGATAGAACCCCCTTTTTCCCTTCTAATTCACAGGAGAGGATAAGGATGATCACAATGATGAGGAAGAGGATGAGGACGATGGAGAAGATGAGGAGGAGGAGGAGGAAGATGATGACGATGATGAAGTTGGCGAGGATGAGGAAGAAGAAAATCAGAGGCGTTATGACTTCAGACAGCGGAAGACTGTGGTTCGCTACCAGGCCCCACAGGATGGTACTGCTTTTGTTCAACTTGATCACTTTGTGGCAGATATGCCCACATGTGAAAGGCAAAAAATACCCTTAATACCTTTTTTTTTTTTTTTTTTTTTTTTTATTAAATTGTCTTTACCACATACATTATTAGTCTAGACTAAAGCTGTCAGTCTTCCTCTATAATACCATTCAAATTTAATTTATTTTTTTTAAACATCCGAATATTTAATTCTTAAATGCAGTTCATTATTAATATGTACTACACTACTCAGGCTTATGCATTGTCAATGCCATCATCAGCATTTGGTTGTTGTTACATGTTGTGTCTACTAGAGGGACTTCTGACATTTGCCTGGCCTTGAAGGGGACCCACGTCATGGTGCATTGCATTTCTTGCACGCCGCTATCTGTTTACGCTTATTTTCCACCACAAACACACAGCAATAAACACAAATCAATGAACAATAGTGTTAGCCACGATGCTAACATCATTGATAACTAAGCCAAACGGTGCTGCCACTGCTATTTTAGTGATTTATAAACAACCTGATTCTTGCAGATTGTCACATTACAAAGCTACTCTGACAGCTGTAGGGCAGCTAACATTAACATTAGTACTAACATTACTCGGTACGTAGCGTTAGCTTTGTGATCTTAAGACCTCAGAAAAGTGAGATCAGTTGACGTTACCCAACATATTTATTTAAAAAAATCACATTTGAATAGTAATTTCAGCATTCAAATAGTATTCATTTTTTCACTATTCTATTTATATTCGACTTTTGAATTTGTTCCATCAGCTCTAGTCTATATGACATGAATGTAAACTGCAACTTGACTGGTTGGCAGAGGCATACAACAGCAAGGCGCTAATTCTAGTTTTAGTTGGTGTTATTAGTGTCTTCTAAACCAAATTGGTTTCAGTTACCTCATTAAAGGTCTTAACATAAAAGCATATTTGGCATGTAGCGCCACTCTATGAAATACATCTAGAGAAATTGGATTATTTAGTAGAACTCTTTAAGCCGACTGTTTGCGTTTTATTAAATTTGACAGTTTGATGGGGGTTGCTATTGTTTTCTTAGAACCCAGAGAGCCCAGGAAGCGCAGCATGTACTTCAAGGACCACTCGTCTCCTACTCGACGCAGGTTTAGATTCAGCTCCACGGCCCCCAGGAGCCCCTACAACAGGAGAAGAACCAGCAGGTTAGTATGACACAGAGCTCTAGCCTGTGACCAAATTGGTTGCATATGCGTTGCACAGCGTGTGATGTGTTAGTTTATGTAGCGGTGTAGAACTTCATGAAATGAGCCATTTAGCTGTTACCGTGTTCCGCAAATCAAGCCGTCTATAGCTGATTATTTTTAAAAGCAAAAGGAGGATGAGAGCCCGCCTGGCCGATATTGGGCATTTCCCGATCTATCGGTATCTGCATTTATAATATAAAAAAAATTAAATATTAATTCATCAGAATCATTTATAATGACAGATAAATAAATGATTCTGATAAATGAATATTTAAAAAATAAAAACCGACGGTCAACCATGTTTGGAGTGTGGGCATTGTATAGTTTGTCCAGAGGGCGCTCTACAACGTCCCTGTTGGCAACACAGATTTTTTTTTTTTTTTTTTTTTTTTTTGTTATTGTGTTTTTGTTCAAAGGAATTAAATTTTTATGTCATGAGCTTGTATTTTTATACATTTTATTTATCAGAACTTCCTCTGTTCTGTTGTGACAGTAAAACAAATTATTATCATATTATTTTAGTGAGAAATAACTACAAATAACTAATGTTTAGGAAATCTGTTTGTTTTGTTACGCGTTTCTGGAGAATAATTTTTTAAATATATATCGTAATATCTAAAAATAACCAAATATTTCGGTATCAGCCTTAAAAATCCTTTATCGGTCTGGCTCTAATGAGGATAAAGAGGAGGAGGCTGGTTGGTAGGGAGAGACGACGAGAGTTTCTGACTCAGACTCCACTAATGATGAAAGTGCAGGCTGGGAGAGACCGACTGAGACAGTGAAGAAGAAAAATACGATGGCTAATGCTGATTGCGGTACAAGGGGAAAGCTATGCTGTGTGTATTTGTAGGCAATATGGCCCGTCCATTGCAGGCAACTGTAAACTTGATACCAGGTCAACACAGTTTTAAGTCTGAAGCTTTGGAATTGCACAAGGACAGTTAGAAACACAAAACCTGCAGGGACTGATGCATTACCCGACACACTGAGCCTCATGCCACGTCATTAATACCACGCTGTACTAAATGTGCTACCACTGGAAAAGTTAGTCTGGAGCTGTCATACACCAGCCAATAAAACATCTGCTATCAAGGGATCTGTTTTCTCAGTAACACTTATGTTCTGAGTACCTTATAAAATAATGTTAGAACTTACTATAGCAGGGAGAAAAACTTTTCTGACTAACACAGCGTCCAGAACAGGCTCACATAGCGCTCTCTCTAATAGCTATTAGTATTATCATTGCATGTCAAACCAATCCCAAAATTCCTCTTTTTCCTCTTTTTTTCCCTGATTCTCTTCATCCCACCCTCAGGAGTAGTTCTGAGAGGTAAGACCCTTGCTACTTGTCCATATTGGTGTTTATTGATAGTCTATAGTTTGTCTTTAGGGTGCTGTCTGTCACTGTTGGAGGGTGTGGCACATTTGGGATAGGAGATGGTGAACCAAACTTTACCTGAACTTAATCATTGTCTTAGCATTGTTTAACTTTGCAACAAAGAAATACCCAGTGTTTAAAGGCTGAGTTTCTATAATTATTTATGTACATGAAAAACTGTAATTAGTGAGTGGTAATGGGTCTGTGTGGTTGTTTGTTTGACCTTAAATTTAGTTTTTTTAATGCAAAGTGTTTCCCCCTCTTTTGCTGAGGGCAGCATCACATAAACATATTTCCTGAATGCAGTTGAGATTCTTAGTTGTCAATAAGTTTATAGTAATAATGATAGCTAAGACAAGAAATAATGTTGTTGCTTCTTTTTCCTCCGCAGAAGGAGACACGCCATCCACAGCAGTGACTCCACTTCCTCATCTTCAGACGATGAGAAATTCCAGAGACGGAGAAGTAAGAACCGGAGCAGGCCAGTCAACAGGTGAGAGCGTCAGCAGCAGCTGTCATACAGTACAGGTAGACAACAGCAGTGTTGTATGTGTGTCGTTTTTTAATGTGTCTCTTAATTCATGTAAAGGTGGATGAATAGATAACTTGAGAAATAAATCATGCTTCATTACTTGTGTGACCTGTTGGGTCCGTTAGTGATAACATTTTACAAGTTTCCGTTACCCATCACCCTGTTAATTAATGATTAATTAATATAAAAATATAGTGTATTTTTATTATGTAGATTTTTTGTAAAAGAAAAACAAAATACATATTTTAGCTAAGAAAAACTGCCAGAAAATAACTCTGTAAAACAAAATGTAATTTTTCATGTTTTTGGTGCAGATGTCTGCCAATGAACCTTGTAAAAGAGGACCTGCTGGGGATCCAAAAGGACAGGATGAAGATTGGTGCCAGCCTCGCCGATGTGGACCCCATGCACATAGACAAGACGGTAAGACGCACCGAAAGATGGACAGATGCAAACACATGTCCAAAGTAGTCTGACAAACAGGGACATGTGTTGATATGATGGTAAAGATTGACATTAAATATAGCACAGCATAGCACACTAGCACTTGTATTCCTGCTGATACGATACTGATGAATGGATGCTTGGACAGTTTGTAGGTCAGTAGTATTATGAGCAAACAATCTAAACATAACACTTATTTGTGTCGTCCAGGTGCGGTTTGAAAGCATCGGAGGTTTGAGCAGACACATCTCAGCGCTGAAAGAGATGGTGGTGTTCCCTCTCCTCTACCCAGAAGTCTTTGAGAGGTTCAAGATACAGCCTCCCAGGTAAACGATGTCTTTGTTGTGCATTCATTTTACATTCATGTGACTTTACATTCATTTTACATCAGTATCTCGTTTACTGTTTTTTTTTTTTTTTTTTAACTGGCCTGTTTATGCTGTCCTGTGTTGCTGTTATTTAACATTTTTTGTCTAAGGTGGTTTCCTTTTCTTCTTTTTTTAAACTTATTTTCTTTTCAGTCTCCCTTCTGCAGGCTTTGGTTGGATTGTAATGGCAGTAAAACTTGAATAAAGTCCCTGTTATTGATCTTTGTCATATTTTCTCTTGTCTTTCTAGGGGTTGTCTATTTTACGGGCCACCAGGCACAGGGAAAACCCTCGTAGCCAGAGCGCTGGCCAATGAGTGCAGTCAGGGTGAACGAAAGGTGTCTTTCTTTATGAGGAAAGGAGCTGACTGCCTCAGTAAGTGGGTGGGAGAGTCTGAGAGACAGCTGCGACTGCTTTTTGACCAGGTAAACTATATACTTTTTGGGATGGAAGTATATCAGAATAACAAAGAATATTGGAAAAAATCTATTGTAAAAGCTAATATAATTCCCTGTATTTTGACACATTAACTTGAAGATCAGGATAAACTATTATCAAGTATTAGTTTAAAGATAATGCAATCTCCAACTGATTGAATGCTTATATAATTATTTCTAGGCATACCAGATGCGTCCGTCCATCATCTTCTTCGATGAGATTGATGGTTTGGCTCCAGTCAGGTCCAGCCGTCAGGATCAGATCCACAGGTGAGCAGCATCCATGTTTTCATGTTGTACAGAACTATGGTGACCAGACATCCCGAAAAAGAGCAGCCTCTTGAGTAGTTGAAACATTAAACGCATTAAAAACTGTCCTCCTACAGCCAGCTCTCATTGGCTGCAACAGAACGTAGGCCCTACATAAGCGGCTAGGTGCGATTTTGATAACATACATTGCTATTTTTCATTCATTCATTGTTGAAATGGAGGATCAAGCTGGTGTGCCGGGACCCAATGAACACATAGCTAAAAAGCAAAAACGTCTCTGTAGGTACTGAGAGAACTGGGTAGGGAAATACCCCTGGATTACAGCAGTTTTACATGATGCAAACACTGTCCTGTCTCGTCCAGAATTTTACCCATTCTCATCTGGTCACCCTATACAGAATGTGTGGTGATTGTAATGAGCGTTATTAAATGTACAGAGTGGAAGAATAAAAATGAATGTTGGGTTGCCAGATATGGCTGCCAATTTTCTGAAGAAAAAAAAAAAAGAATCCTAATCAGCATTAAGCATTGGCCGTCATAAGGCTAGTTCGTGCTTCATGTGAGAACAATTACAGTTAAGTAAATACAGTAAAATAACATAATTCCCACTAGGAACAGTACACAAAAGTCACAGTTCGGTGCAATGGAGGGAAAAGCAAAACAAAAGGGAAGAAGATCAATATATTTTTTTTTATTGTGCATATCTCAGGCTCAATATATTATTGACAATTATTGACTTTTGACGGAGCGTTTCTATTTTAACCTGCGCAGCTTTTCTAGCATTTATGGTACTGCTTTAGCACTCTGGCACAGCCCAGAAAACTCAGACCAATAGCATGCGTTGTTAATCTTGTCATGTGATGCTATTAAGCCAATCAATTCTGTGCATTCCGATAACCACTGTGAGATATACACATACAGGGAGAGACGCAATGAAAGAGAGACAACGTTTTAGATAGCGTGCTTTAAACAAAAGAAAAGTGGACAGCGAAAACGGAGCTTTCAATCAAGAATGGACAGATTCTTACATGTTCATTCTTCCCACGGGCAGTCCAAAACCGGTATGTCTCATATGTTCAGAGACTGTCGCGATTATTAAAAGCAGCAATGTGAAGCACCACTATGAGACAAAGCACAAATCTTTTGACCAAATATACCCACTGACATCCGGACTGAGGGCACAGAAAAAAAATATTGATCCAGACTCACCAATGAGCACCTACACATGTGCATTAGAATGGCCCTGACACCTTTCCAGCCCAGATTTAAAATCCTGGCAGGACAAGCAAGGGCTCACTTTTCTCACTAAGGAAGATAAAATGGGGAAGTGGGATATAAAAAGGGAAAGAAAGAGAAAAGGAGGCGTTAAAGCTGTTGAGATTATAAAATTTGTTCAAACTTAAGATGTGAAAGGGAGTTAACTAAAAGTAAAAGGGAAACTCAAATTGTACTTTTTATTTCATTTTTATAAAATGTATCACTTTATTTTGAGATGCACATTTCTGTTTTATGTATTAATAATTTATTTTTAAATGCAGCCTTTATTTTATTTAAATTGATAATTTATTATTAGAGTACTTGTTATTTATGATCCCTACAGTTCAATATATGAACAGACAATAATATTGTTGAAATGTCATTGAATTGTAGGCTACTTTTATTTTGACAGTTTGTTGACTAGGATACTTACATATTTTCATACAACTATTAGGCTGTGGTACTGAATGATAACGCAAGTTAGTCATTGTGATGTTGCGGACCTTTGCTTGACGAAATCTTCTCTAACTGGACCTCTTAGAATTTTAATTGAATACCCCTGACCTAGTGTCATACAGTCTCTCCCCTGAGCTAGCTGCAACAGCCTGAAGTATGTAAAGTCAGATGTAAACAGTAAACAATAAGTACCCCACACCATCACCAGACTCATCAGCATCTCTTATTTATGAAAGTGCAAATTACATAGAATAATAACACCAAAATATTTGGACAGGATAGCATGTTGTAACAAGGTTCGAGTAGTCCTCGTCCTATCCACCACTCTCTCATTTGTACTACTGTAACTGATCCGAAGACCAAATGTTTTTTAGATGGGGTCGAGAGGGCATGACACAGGAGGCTCCAGGCTGCAGCCACACAGTCTTGAAGTTTTCCCAAACTTGCGATCTTAAAGAGGCCGACTGGTCCCCTAACTCTTGTGGGTCGCCAGTGCTGCTGTCTCTGACTCACTGTCGACCTGACAAAAAACTGCATGTAGGCGGAGCTCGTCTAGCCTCAGAGCTAAGGCGGGGCTGCAGATTAGGTGTCCCTAGAACCTGCGTATCTAACAGTAGTTCTGCATTACATTAATTAATTTGCGTGGAAGGTGTATTTATTTTTATACCGTGTATTCTCTGTGTAAATTCTTATACCAAACCAAATGCCCGTACGTTTTGAATCAATATGAATACATATACCGTTCCACCCTTAATTCCCACTACCATGACAGGATGCGGCTATCAAGAGTCATCATAAATTTCTTTTCTTTTTTGCCCAGTGCACTACCTGGAATTTGAAACAACTTGGATGCAACTACACAAACACACCTCACTCACTCAATTGAAAACAAAGAGGGTATACAACCCTTGAATATTTTTCATAACATTTCTTGTGGACACATTTTACACACACTAAAATCATTCATGGCTGACTCTTCAGGCGATTGGTGTCCAATCCGAAGCTAAATCTTCGTAAGGATTAGAAACTGTTAAGAATGATTACTATTTTATTATAGTAGTTATATTTTTGAATATTAATTTCTCCATAAGACATCTTGCATATATCAGGAAAAGAAAGTGGCAGCTTGAAATGAGAATGTGGGAGTCTTTTAATCGGATATTGTTATAATGTTTTTGAAAAAGACAGTTTCTCTCTTTTGTTGCAAGCAAGTAGTAGTCACTTCAATCCAATATAATTATTTTGGCTCAGTGTTCTGTAGTTATAACCTCTTTGTTACAGAGAGATAGTGTTAACCAGTTAATAAACCTAATCTGAGTCTTTTTTCTGTCTCTTTAGTTCCATTGTGTCAACCCTGTTGGCTCTTATGGATGGATTAGATGGTAGGGAGAGGTTGTTGTGATAGGAGCTACAAACAGACTGGACTCCATTGACCCAGCTCTGAGAAGACCTGGACGCTTTGACAGAGAGTTCCTCTTCGGCCTGCCAGACAGAGAGGTGAGAAACTGTAGATGACCTTAAGTCCTCGGCTGAGATTTGAAAAAGAACAAAAATTACGTGTGTAATGATTTTGGGCTAAGAGGTGGAAGTCTTTCTGCTTGCAAATATTGGACCTGAACTTGATATTCTGTGATCTTAATTTGTATGGCAGGCGAGAAAGGACATTCTGAAGATCCACACCAGACAGTGGGATCCACCACCCTCCGACACTTTTCTGGAAGAATTGGCAGATAAATGCGTTGGTATGTTTTGCATGTGATGGTCCAGCAGCTTGAACAATACACATCTTGTTAAATGTCCTAAGTACATATAACAATTGCATTAGATTAAAACTGTCAATACTGTATAACTTGGTATGAACATCAAAGAAAGCCATTTTTTATTCTTTTAGTGCAACATCTACTGAAAATTATACAGGTATGAGCCAAGGACAAATATTATTCTTACAACCAAAACTATCCTTTATGTCCATTCAGATCATTTGCACAGGACCACTGGCACACAATTTGTGCACACCTACAACTACAGATTATATAATGATGGTCTACAATCTGTTTGCCAGGTTATTGCGGAGCAGACATCAAGGCAGTGTGTTCAGAGGCTGCCCTTTGTGCACTGCGGCGTCGCTACCCACAAATCTACTCCTCATCGCAGAAACTTGTGCTTGATGTCAACTCCATCAGTATCATAAGCAAAGACTTCTTGTCCGCCATGTCCAAGATGGTGCCTGCTGCCCAGAGGTACAACCAAACCGAATATTGTAAAAGAAAAAAAAGAGTGTAATATTATTGTTACATTTCCGGTGGCTGCTTCTTGCATATGGTTGTTGTAAATAGGATGCTGATTGTGATTCTTAGGGCAGTAGTGTCACCAGCCAAGGCCCTGATACCTGCCATTCGTCCTCTGCTGAGTGCCACCCTACAGAGCATCCTCCGCACTGTTAGCAGACTGTTCCCACATGCTGAGCAGGGCTTAAAGAGAAAGAAAGAACTAGGTGCAGGTTTGCTTTTTCTTTTGTCCTGGTTTGCATTCATTTATTCTGGCAATCGTCTGTTCTGTTCATGTTCATGCATTCTTCAATTTTATTTAACTACTAGGTTGATTGTTCCTTTGCCAACCCCTTTTGGGCATTTGGAGTAACTGCTGTGCTGTGTTTTTGTGCGTGTGTTTATTTCCAGATGTGGCCTGTTGTCTGTCTGAGGATGATCTGATGTTCAGTGAGGAGGACGACTCAGAAGTCTGTCCCAATGGACAAACCTCTCACTCCCAAGTCACACCTGCTGTCCAGGGACTTCTCAACATCAACAGGTTGGTTAACGTTTACCCAGGAGCAGGGCACGAAGTCAACTTTTTTTGACCACTTTTTTACCAGCCACTTTTTTGACTCAAAGGGTGAAAAACAGGAATTGCTGTTTCTCTTGAGAACTATATATAGTCCTATTCTATCATGGGTTGGGACACATATTCATACAGTTTGATAAAGTACTTATTGGACTTTAAGTTATTATTGCACCTACAATAATGTAGCTGTCCTCAATTTAGGTCATTCTGTACATCTCATCTACGTTTTGTCCTGCATCCACCGTGTGTGATTGTGTGTGTGTGTGTGTGTGGGCCAGTCGCGGGGGGAACGGAGCAGCAGCCCTGCCCGCTGCAGCGAGCAGACAGGATTGAAACGGCAGCAAGTTTCAGTGACTTGATAGTGAAAAAACGTTACAGCGTACATTGATGTTAAAATGTGTACAGGTTGGCAGGATGTCTTTCGCTGTCCATTTGGTTAGTTAACGCGAGATGTTTGACTCACACACGTCCCATCTTCATATCAGAAACACGGAAATGAATTTGACCCATTCTCACTCCCGCTTGGTCAGTGGTCAGGGATTGTCGTGAGTAATGAAAATGCGATAAGGGCCTCGGCTGTCAGTCAATGTCTTGCAGTGATGCAGGCCCCTGATTGGTCTGCATCACTCATATTATTTTACATAAATTCTTAATTTAAAATCTTAGTCATAGTGTCCTAGTGACCCAAATCTTTTTTGAAGATCTTTTAGGCAAATTAGCCCTTGAGCCCTTTCCTACCAGTTTACCCATCTCAGTGTCTCTGTCATCTCTCTGTGTGTAGTAGTGTGCTGAGCCACCCGACCTCCTACCGTCCCAGGCTGCTGTTGGAGGGCAAACCAGGCGCAGGTCAGAGCTCCCACCTGGCTCCTGCTGTCCTCCATGCTCTGGAGAAATTCACCGTGTACACACTGGACATGGCCGTGCTGTTTGGAGCCAGTGCAACTGCACCGGAAGAGACTTGTGCTCAGGTAAACAAGAACACTATGCAAAATAATGCACTGGTAAATTGTTATTTGGTACATGTTTGGGTACGTATATCCAGTCATGAGATGTATTCCAGTTTGGCATTTGCATTTAAACAGAATCAGGCCTTACACAGAACTGATGTGGACTAGAGGTAGTCTGTACTCTTGCAGCCTTGTCAAATTCAGTGTGTTCTTTTCAGTGGACTTCACTGGCCAAAATGGCTGCCACAGTGACTGTAGTTCATGGGCCCCACCTCCTTACATCGTGGGTAGTGGGGATAAATATGTACTACAGACAGATACTTGTATCAAAGAGCTATGTTAATGAAATGGAGAAAACCAAACTTATCCTCACGTTCGAGAGAGGCTGTAACCTGGAAATGTGTTTTTATACTTTAAATGTAAACTATTATCAATACACTCTCCTTAACTCTGTAAGGTCCTCATCATACCTGTTGATTTATGCAATGAGCCTTTAATCCTCCCGTCACATTGATTCCCATCTTCTATGAAAGTGCCACTGTTCTGTACACTCTTTTGCTGATTTACATCCAGTTTCCATGTCATATGTTCTGCAGATCTTTGTTGAAGCAAAGCGGACCTCTCCCAGTGTCCTTTATATCCCTCACATCGGACAGTGGTGGGAAACAGTGGGTCCGGCCTTAAGAGCCACCTTCCTCAGCCTGCTCAGCTCAATCCCTGCCTTTGCTCCTATACTGCTTCTGGCTACATGCAACCTAAAATATGACCAACTCAGTATGGAGGTATGGAAAGAGGACTGATACATGAAGGCATAAGAACATAGTTATTGCGTGAAATTCAGATGTCATGCCTTTTAATGTACTATTCTGTGACAGATGGACAGTCCTAATCTACAAGCCTTCTCTCACATTTCTTGTCTCAGGTGCAGGAGTTGTTTCGGATGGAGTATGGAGAGGTTTTTCATGTCCAGGTCCCCACCAGCAGAGAAAGAAGAAACTTCTTTGAGGATCTAATTCTCACTCAGGCTGCCAAAGCCCCTGCCTCAAAAAAGAAAGCTGGTGAGAAATAGTCAAGTTTATAATAGATCTAAGCTATCTTTGTGTGATCTGTAGTTAAAAAGGGCAGGTTGATTCTTGTTCCAAAAAAAAAAAAGATGATGCTTGTATTTGCATTCAACCCAAATAGAGCAGGATACAAAGGGCGGATGTTGGAGAAGAAAGGAAGGATGTCTGCATGCTGAAAGTCAATGTCATACTAATGTGCAGTACTATGTTAGCTTAATTTACTTTTGACTTTGTGTGTCTTTCAACTCCACTTTCTTCAGTGCTCAATGCAATGGAGGTGCTTCCTGTCGCCCCTCCACCTGCCCCACGTCAGCTGACAAAAGAGGAGACCCAACGATTGGACGAGCAGGAGGAAGATACCCTCAGGGAGCTCCGCCTCTTCTTGCGTGATGTCACTAACCGCCTGTCCCAAGATAAACGCTTCAAGGCTTTCACAAAGCCTGTGGATTTAGAAGAGGTAGCCATTCCATTCTGTTATTAATTTCAGATTCCCAAATAAAGCCTTACTATCCAGTGTTCAGTTTGAACTCATTGCAGCCCATTTGTCATTTGTTTAGGTGCCAGATTACGCTGAGGTGATCGAGAAGCCTATGGACCTGTCAACAGTTCTCTCTAAGATCGACCTCCATCGGTATGGGACCGTCAAAGAGTTCCTCCAAGATGTGGATCTCATCTGGCAGAATGCCCTCGAATACAACCCAGACAGGGACCCCTCGGGTACATAGAGTGATACACTCAGCATCCTCACAGACAACATATACTGTGTAATGCAACAAGTTTCATGTGTGTGTTTCCTCCAGACCGTCAGATCCGCCACAGAGCATGTGCATTGAAGGACACAGTCCATGCTATCATCAGAGATGAACTGGATGAAGATTTTGAGAAGATTTGTGAGGAGATCAAAGCATCGCGCAGCACAAGAGGTACATGTCGACATTGTCCTAGCCTCAGGGATTAAAGAGACGTTCTGTGTGATCGTAGTTTTAAAATATATTAACCAGTAAAGATCATTTTAGTTACAGGGACAGACTTGACTCAGTGGCTAATATTTAGTGGCTAATTTTAATAACCTTTTTTTAATTACTCTGCACTGAGTTTAGGCTTTCAATTTGATTCTACAATATTGTTTTAGTTCCCTTACTTACCTATTTTGTCATTTAAGTCACTCAACTTCTCACATAACCGCACAATTGCATCCAACCAGACCTCCAGTTCCACAATGAACAGCGTTTCTCAAAGGTGTAGAATGACAAAAAGACTTTTTCTTCACTACCTCAGATTGCTCCACTACCCGGTATGCTCCATCCTTCTACCACGTCCTTCCCAAACAGTCCAAGGCTCCTGCTGAGGCCAATATCACCGACATGACCCCACAAAGAGAGCCGGCCTTGCCCACAGCTGCAGTCACTCCCAATACAAGTGCCTCTGCTGTTACAACGCCGAAAAACACAGGTAAAGACTACTGCAGATAACAAAACTAAATAATTGACTTAAAAGAGCTATTGCAAAAACATTTTTATCCCTTTTGTTTCTTCAGCTCAGAAGAAGAAAAGGCGGAAGAGTCGCTGGTCCACTGGTTCCTATTCAAAGAAGAAGTCTTCCTGCTCTCCTCACACGTCCAGAGATGAGGCACACTCTGATGTGGAAGAGGAAGATGCAGACAATGAAGAGGAGGTTGAGAAGGGAGGAGGAGCAGAGTGTGATGAGCGGACTGAAGGAGAGGAGGATCAGATGATGGTTGATGTAGAGTCAGGGCCCACACCAGCCCAGGAAGGTAGTTTTGGGCTCACTGCGAAGGAGCAGGAATGTCAGGAGGAAAGAGAGGAGGGGAGTCAAGCTGCTGACGATAAGCTTATCCTGTGTGAAACAGGGACACCAGAAAATGGCAACCAAACAAAGCATGAAAAAGTGGCCACAGATCAACCAGGACAGTCAGAGGAAAAAAAAGTGTTGATAAAAGCAGTAAATGAGACCAGTGAACCCATTTCAGTGAACACTAAGACGGACAGCCACACTGAGACAGAAGGAGATACCCAGGGGCAATCTAAAACTGAGGAGAGTAGTGAAGCTACTAGCCAAAAGCTAACAGAAACTGAACAATGTAAAACTGTAATACAGGCAGACAGGAACAACAAGGTAGTTACAATAGAGGAGGCAGAGCAGAACAGTCCTGCTGAACCAATGGAGGTGGAAGCAACAGATACCGTGACCACAGACACCTCCGCAGCTGTCAGAGGAGGAGAGGACACAGGCACAGGTTTGATATTATAATAATAATAATAATAATCTTTATTTGTAGAGCACTTTTCAAAAACAAGTTACAAAGTGCTTTAACAAGTGTAAAGAGACAATAATACAAAAAGATAAAACCACGAATAACATTTAAAGACTAAAATACAGCTAAATATAAAATTCCTAAAATGCAATAAAATAAAAGTGATAAAATAAAGTCAAATAAGAAAAGGCTCTCCTATAAAAGTATGTTTTAAGAAGGGACTTAAAAGAGTTCACTGACTCAGCTGACCTGATTTCCTCGGGCAGGCTGTTCCAGAGCCTCACAGCAAACGCTCTGTCCCCTTTAGTTTTCAGTCGAGACTAACAGATAGCAGACCTCTGCCCGAGGATCTCAAGGTGCGTGCTGGTGTATATGGGACTAAAAGGTCAGAAATATAACAAGTTGAAGAGCAAAAGTGATCAATAGAATTTTAAAGTCAATTCTAATACTGGGAGCCAGTGTAATGAAGCTAAAATAGGAGTAATGTGGTCATATTTTTTGTTCTTGTTAAAAGCAGCTGAGTTCTGGACAGTCTGGAGTCGATCAATAGATTTTGGGTTAAACTGAAAAGGCAATAATCTGATGAAATGTGTAAAATGGTCATGATCGAATTTTAGCTGTCATCAAGCTTTGTAGTGTGCTGGAATAGATGAGGCGCACTAATGAATACCTCACTAAATAAAGTCAGGCTCTTAAGAATGCTGTGCTGCAGCAGCAGATGGTCGATGTGGACCAAGCTCTGCAGATCCTGGACCAGGAAACTCCCCCTCTGGTGGTGGACAGAGACAAATTAAAGGTGTGTGGGATATTGTGGGTGTTTATTGAGTGGCTTTTTCTTAAGTTTGCATTATTTTGCCCTCCTGACAACTACAATTTTTTTTATCTGCATGTCATTCCTCTTTGTTTTGCCTTTCTTCCTCATTTCTTCAGGAGCTGTTGGACAGAGTGGTGACCAAGACTGAAGGCTACGAGGTTTACAAGCTAGAGAAACTCTATGCTCTGCTCTGCCAGAGCATCTATAGACACAGACGAGACTACAACAAGGCTTCACTAATACAGGTTAGTATTGGACTGTACTGATGAGAAGATGTAGCCTTTTTCTTTTTTTTTTCTTCTTTTTTTTTACTGGAGATAAGATAAGAAAACCTTTTATTTGTCCCACAGTGGGGAAATTGTGCTTTGCAACAACAAAGATAAGAGCAGAGAGAGATAAGTGTAAAAGAGATGTGTACAAGGTATAGCAAATTGTATTATACAATAATTACACATGAATTAGTAAATTGCACTATGATTGCCCAAATGAAAAATTATGCACAGATGTAATAATAATGGCACATGGGATATATTGCACAGAGTCAACAGTGTTCATTGTACAATCTGATAAAAAGATGAAAAGATAATCTGACTAATCTTATCGTAGCACAGGTGTGACTAATAACTGGCTGTAATAAGCCATGCCTTTGAGCCCAACAGCAAGGTCCCGGTACACGTCATTATTAACGTTATTAGTTACACACGTGCTTTTCCTGCTATGTCAAAATGTCTGCAATAAAGGAGATATTCCAGTTTTTTTCATATTTCAGTATTGCAATTGTATAATGTATACTTTATTATATGTATCTTAAGGGACTAAAAGGATTAATTAGAGCCTTAACATAGAATATTGCCAATGTCATTAGGTATTAATTAAATTAACATTGTATATTATTAACATACAGTAAATGTTACTTTTGCCATGTTTCTAATCAATTGTTATTTCCTGCTCTTCTCATTTGATTAGGAGTTGGAACAGGAGATTGAAGACTTCTGTTGACTTTTCTACAGGAAGAATATGATTTCTTTAATCATGTTTATCATCATATGTAAATATACATTGGTTCTATTTTCATAGAAATCTACAGGCACCTCTTTGTGCATTAGCTAAATATTTGTATCACCTCTTTGTTTATATTTAAATAAATAGCTGTCCCCTAAATGTCATTGTGTGACCATTTATGTGCTCATCATGTCATGGCTGATAGTGTGACCTTTGCTGCAACTTTTAGCAAACCCTGATTCACTTGGACACTGCACTGTGTATTAGAAAGTATCATGATTGGTTCCTGGAAACAGTTATTTTTTATTATACACATTTTAACACTCTGTGTTGTGAGTTATGAGTGTTGAGGTTGCATTATGAGAACAGTATTATCAGTAAAAAAAAAATTATGTGTCACCCATTTTAAAGTCAGTATATCTCTGTATCTGCTGCATCATTTACCATTTTCTTTTAATCTGTCGCTAACAGTGCCCCAACTTAAGAGTTGCGATACTACATTGTTCCATATTGTGGGGGAAAAATCACTTTGTCACTTTGCAATAGCTTCCCACAGAAAAAAGGTGTGCAGTTGTTTCTAAGTCCCACAGTGTTCTACCAGCAATACACTGCACCTTGTCAAATGTTCATTTTCTGCATTTTGGGATATTCATTTTTACAGCTGCAGGCTTTATAATCTTCTGATATTTGTTCATCCCTGTGGTGGTAGTACTTTTGATCAATGGTAGCAGGGTGATTTTACTGTGGAATTATCAACCTACAAACTGCTAGCTAACGTTACCATATAATTTTATTTTCACACCGGTATAAAGGCGTTTGCAAAGCAGTGTCATTAAGAAGATGTAAAAGCTCCTTAATGTGTAGCCAAGTTAAAAATACATTGGAAGAGGTCGAAATATTCAGCAGAAACTTCTAAACTGCAACACAAGACACAACATTGCAATTTTCGTGTTGTCCTCAAGTAGCTTCCCACACTGCCCTGACAGGTCATGTAAGGACATTTTGGCAGAAAGCCAGGGCGGCAAGCGAATCATTTTACGGTCCGCATCCTTCAATACCACATTTATTTCTAGTCAACGCATAGCTCAATCCATCTCGTAAAGAGCATATTGTAATCGCAGAATTGTTTATTTTTGCTAAATTCCCATAGACAGTAATCGAAAGTAAATTCCCGAAATTATTAGAGCGCTAAGAGTCGCCGACGAATGACGTCAGGACGTATTACATTGAATGATGACGCCGCTTGATCATTAAAAAAATCTGCCGTTAAAAAATATCAGAGAATTAGGTCAGCAAACTAACTCAGTACCAACGGTCACGCTATGAGTGTAACTACCGTGTTTTTGAATATATAGCTACCCTTCACAAAGACGCGACCTGGGCATAAAATATATAACGGTAGGAGAGAGATGTCCGGTGTTTCCAGCATCTGCAGACAGGAGCCGTAGACCGGTCCGTCTGCTTGCCTCCCTCCGCTGGGCTTTGGAGACCCGCAAACCCCCAAAACGTTAACGCTAGCTATTGTAGTCCCGGTCAAGCTGTGGCTGAATGGTTAGTCGAAGAAGGATAGACGTCGACACACACCACCAGACAGAACCCGAGAGCTGCCCTGCTGAGACCCAGGAAATTACTCCTCGCCTCGTCTCGACAGCCTCGCAGCAACACAGTGCACATTTCAGTAACGATAGTTCCAGTAAGTTTACCGCCAGACATGATCAATAAGAATGACTGCCCCGGCTAACACCAGCTAGGTGGGCCACCTCATATACATACTAAATGCTGTAGAGCTAGCTAAGTTAGATGTCCTTTTATGTTAATGTGTTGCTTTAACGTTACTTCAAATTTACCTCCAAATTGTATTGTTGTGCTAACTGTTAATGCAAATGATTCCATGATGGTAGTGTAGCATAGCAAAACGTTACTGTACACAGTTATTGTTAACGCGTGCTATCCAGTTAACAGACTTTACCAGCAATAGGTCATGAACCCCAGACATATGAAAGTAGACTTTACAATTACACATTTGAAATCAAATATTTGCACTAACCAGGTAATGTGTGCCAAATGTGTAGTTAAGATGATCTAGCTAAGTAATATCTTTACATTTATTCGGATGTCATTTGGGCCCTGCTACTGTTGAATACCACTAAACTGACTTAAGGTGGGTGTACCCTGATACTCCCCAATATTGTAAATGAATAGGAATTATTCACACAAATTAATTAAAATTTGTCTGACAATTTAGTACTATAATGTCCTTAATGTTGAATAATACTGTGTTAGGATTTTAATGACTTAAATGTATAGGGATTCAACCAGTGATTGTTAGTATCTATCTAGTGCATACAATGTAAGGATAAAGCCAAGCTATTGCTGGTTGTGTCTCACCAACAATTCAAAGGTATTATATTGTATTCAAATGTAATGCATGCTTTTGATAAGATGAATTTGGCAAATGTTTAGTTTTTTTTTTGTTTTATAAATTAAAAAATATTTGCTTGCAGAAGTGATTCAATGATTTTCAACAAATTTTGACTAATCAATCTCATAACATAGAAACACAGTTCAATGCATTACCCATTAATGTAAATGTCTTGCAGGTATTTGCATGTATTACTGTTGATGATGAAGGCAAATCTCATATAAAGCTGCACTTGTTTAAATCTGTTTACAGGCCCATGTGATTCATGCTGTTAGTCATCGTGCTGAATGAAGTGCAACATCATATTTCCTCCCCCTGAGCACTTCATGCCATCCAGTGTCACTGGTGTTCACTTGTGTGTTTCGCTACATAAATACCAAGCTTTCAGTTCAAAACAATATTTGTCCCAATGTGGAAATTTGAAGTGTGTAGAGTAGAACAGTACACACATTTATTTTCGTACCAGATACAGCGATAATGATTTGATTTGCATTTTTTTTAGCTACGTATTGCACTTTCTACGGTCATGCTAAATAAAGTAATAAAAAATAAATGAAAGATCTACTGAAAATAGGACATTTCTGTAAACAATCTGTGATGTGTAACATTCCAGCATTTATTTTATGAAAAAACAGTAAATCTAATAATGAAAAGAGGAATAAAAAAAATGGGAAATCAAATGTTACACCAAACACTCAACTAAATATTTCACATTTGATTAATCATGGTCTTCATGATTAGTTAATACCATTATTTTGATTTGAAAATGATTAATCATTCAGCTCTAGTGTAAAGTATGTTTTTAGTGGATACAAGAAACAATTTGTTGGATGTGCAGTCTTATTAGCTTCCAGAAATAATTGAATAGGTACTGTATTCCATATATATTGTTGTCCTACTATATCATGGTTATAAGAAGGGTTGAAACTAACTACTGCTACATCTTTTGGTTATTGTTATGGTCATTGCATATGGTCATTGTCAGCACAAGAGCTTAACATTGCTTCTTGTCTAAGTAAGTCCTAAATCCTAAAGGTAACCAGTTTCTATTGATACGAAGCAGAAAAGCCAAATCACTCCTGTAAAGCTGCGTTTTATATGACTCAAACACTTAAGGAACCGAGGAAAGCTAATCGTCGGAAAAAGTATTTAGGAAGAAAACGAATCCCATATTTAAGAATTAACCAACCCCCTGTTTGACATTTGCATATTTGTTATGTTTCTTCCACCAGAACAAACATGCTTTAAGGACTTGGGCATGTGAGCCCAAACACCTAAGACATGTGAGCCTCGACCTTTCTGTCCCAGATCTTCTTTACCCTGAGTAGAAGTTGAAGTTTGACAATGTCAAGCCGCCGGAAATCAACTACACCTTGCATGGTGCTGACCACTGATGTGGTGGAGGAGAAAACCGAGAGGACAAATGAGGAGGAAGAGGAGGAGGAAGGGAAGAAGAAGGAGGGAGCAGAGGAGCTGGGTCAGGCAGTAGTGGTTGTCCCCACCCCTCCAGATACCGGTAAGATTTCATTGGGCCCATTCTCCCAAGTGTACACAGCAATGGCACTTTTTTAGCCTGAAATATGCACAAACTGTCAATGAACGTATTATTATTATTATTATTATAATTATTATAGATGAGCCCAATCGACCTACTGTAGAAGACAGCGAAGTACTTGCTCCCTCACTAAAGCTCAGCGCTACAAACCCTTCTGAGGATCCAAGCAGCGACCAGCCGCCCCAGGAACAACAGTGTGATACACCCGAGGAGGAAGAAGCAGACCCTGCCACGGTTGCTGCCATTTCCCTCAGCAAGACCCCCATCATGAGGATGAAGACCAAATCGGAACCCAAGAGGATCGCCGTGTCCCTGAAATCAACAGACAAAGCGGTTGAGGGGTTTGGAAGGGGTGGTGAGGGAGAGGTGGGAGGAGATCAGGAGCCCATTGAAGCTCCTCTCGGGCCTATGACGCCCGTGGAGATGCTGCTGCACGACTCCATGAAGCTCGGGGGAGGGGGCTTGCTGGTCAGCCCATACTCAGAGCAACAGAGAAAAGCAGCAACTTTAAACCCCACAGTTCTGCCTGCTGGCCTGGCACAGGTACAATGTCTGGATTATTAATGATTAAGTAGACTCATTGCAGCAGCATGGGTATAATAATACTTTTATTATATACAGTACTTACATCTATTTACATCTGTGAAAAATGAATGCATGTTTTGAGACTCAACAGCATCCCTGCACGCCTACAAATGTCTGGCAGGCTATAGATAATGGGTGGCCTTAATGTTAAATATCCCCAACAGAAGGGTTGGATGCCAACTTCCCAGAACAGCAGCCCTGCAGCTGATAGATATTCATTGTCTTGTTCAGAGACACTTTGGTAGGACAGCAGCCAAAAAGACCTTGAGCAGTGTCTCACCTTTCCCACTATGTAGCATTATCTGTCCAGACCTTTTTTAATTTCTCCCTGTCTTCCTTTATTTCAGGTGCTTTCTGCTTTCCAGGCCCAGCAGAGTGCAGCAGCAGCTCAGCCTCAGCTGCTGATTCCCCTCAGCAGCATCCCATCCTACAGTGCAGCTATGGACACCAACCCCCTACTGGGCAGCACATACAAGAAGTTTCCTTACCCCTCCATGGCCGAGATCAACAGCCTGGCAGCACATACACAGTTCACCGAGGAACAGATCAAGGTAGAGCAAAGTTGTTTTCAGTAGATTACCTCTGCTGACAAAGGAGCTTGTGTTCAACCCTGTGTCTGTTATAAGATACGTGTACATCAAATAGAAGCTCCTTAATCTGCATACTACTATGTATATTTATTAAGTAAACATCCACCTCAATCTTGATTTAGAATTTAAATCAAATGTACTTGATCTCCACCCAGGTGTGGTTCTCAGCCCAGCGGCTAAAGCATGGTGTGAGCTGGACTCCAGAGGAAGTGGAGGAGGCCAGGAGGAAACAGTTTAATGGCACGGTGCACACGGTGCCTCAGACCATCACTGTCATACCTGCTCACCAGCTCTCAGCAGCTGCCAACGGCCTACAGTCCATTCTTCAGACCTGCCAGATAGTGGGCCAGCCCGGCCTGGTATTCACACAGGTAGGTAAGGAAAGAAAACACGCCATATCTAACAGAGCTTGGCTTTGAACTGCCTCGCCTGAAACCCAGTCACCTTAAGACATATGACTCTGATATGCTTTCGTTGGTTAGCTGGTTTGTCTGCTTGGGTTTAGCTGGTCTCGTTTGACATCACTCAACAAAAGTCAGCCTGGCCTGGCTTGAATTTAATTGATCTCATCCTCCCATTCTGTGTGTCATTATTTTCTCTCTGTGTGTAGGTTGGTCCAGGGGGGCACCTTCCAGTGACCAGTCCCATCACTCTGACAGTGGCGGGGGTGCCCAGCCAGTCCCAGAGCTCCAGCAGAGTTTCCTGCCAGCCCACCCCAACAAACAGTGAGCTGAAACGGGCTACTACTGTCCAGCCTCCCTCTCTTTCTCCACAGGTAGGGACAACACTTTTTTTTCTCTTGTGCTCTCAATTGTGTTATGCAAGCTTTTGGGTTTTTTGAGCTCAATCAGATTACAACGTGGTGTCTCTGTCAGTAGTATGTAACGTGTGTCTGAACTCAAAAAAGTTGCACACATCTCATCTGTAGCCATTTTTGTCCAGGTATTTGTTATGTCTGTGTGCAAAATGGCAGTGTAAACTCGTATTTAATATATAAATCTCCCCTTCCCTTTCTAAGGAAAACTCCGCTCTCAGTGCTGACACATTTAGTTTGCGGCCGAAGAAGTCCAAAGAGCAGCTGGCAGAGCTGAAAGCCAGCTACCTGAAAAACCACTTTGTCACTGATGCAGAAATTTCCCGGCTGATGAAGCTCACCAACCTCACAAAGGGAGAGATCAAGAAATGGTTCAGTGACACCAGGTACAACCAGCGCAACTCCAAGAACAGCAACGTCATAGTTTTCCATGACGGAGGGGGAAAAGGAAGTGGCAACGGTGGTAGCACTGCTGGCACCACCATTATTATTGACTCAAGCGATGAGACCCCCACATCTCCCCATCCTCCGCGCACTCCTCCTATGAAGGAGAGGGAGACACGGCCCAAAACATGGAATCCGTTCCCAGATTTCACCCTGCAGAAGTTTAAGGAGAAGACTCCGGAGCAGCTGGTGGTGCTGGAGGAAAGTTTCGAGAAGAGTGGCACTCCATCGGATGAAGAACTGAGCCGTCTGAGAACAGAGACTAAACTGACGAGGAGGGAGATTGATGCCTGGTTCACTGAGAGACGAAAGATGCCGTCTGTAAGTACTTCCTCCCCGGGTTCTTCAGAGGGAGGAAAGATGGAGGTAGACGGAGGAAAAGCGGGAGAAAGGGCCACTTCTTCTTCTCCTTCTGCCTCCTCGTCTCGTAAAGGTAGCCAAACTCCTCCTGGCGGTCGCAGCAACAAAGACATGAAAGATAAGAGTAAAAAGACTCCGGAGCAGCTCCATATTTTAAAAAGTGCCTTTGTGCGGACCCAGTGGCCCACACCAGAGGAGTACGCCCAGCTGGCAGAACAGAGCGGCCTCCCTCGGTCCTACATCGTCAGCTGGTTCGGGGACTCTCGGTACTCGTGGAAGAATAGTAACCTGAAATGGTTCTTCCAGTACCAAAGTGGCAACGTCGAAGGGCCAAGTGGCAGAGGAAGCAATAAAATAGGTAGCAGCAGCAGCACCAGTCGAAAAAGACGAAGCCGCAATCGTGGTTGGGGGCGGTCCCGAACCAGAAAGCAGCCAAGAAGATCTGCCTCCTGCAGTGCAGATGTGGATAGATCTCCCCCGTCAAAGAAATTCAAGAGTGGGAGGGAGATTCTGAGAGAGTATTACATGAAGCACCGCTTTCTCAATGAGCAAGACCTGGATGAGCTTGTCACCAAGACCAACATGAGCTACGAACAGGTAAGAAACATAGACTGTATAATATTAATGGACAGAGCATGTGTGACGTGAGTCGTCGAATTTGTCGTTACGAGCGCAACAATCCTGGTTGCGGATGTGACGATTTTGGACAAAAGGGAGGAGACATTCTACGTTATGTTACACACTTTCGCTGGCAGTCACATCATACCCACGCCCTAAAACACCACCTGTTTTATCGCAGATTTTTCAAATCAACATGACCATAATTTAAGTAATGATCATCATTCTGAGAGGTGCTCGGAGTAGAGCCGCTGCTCCTTTGCGTCAAAAGGAGCCAGTTGAGGTGGTTTGGGCATCTGGTAAGGATGCCTCCTGGACGCCTCCCTAGGGAGGTGTTCCAGGCTCGTCCAGCTGGGAGGAGGCCTTTGGGAAGACCCAGGACTAGGTGGAGGGATTATATCTCCAACCTGGCCTGGGAACGCCTCAGGATCCCCCATTCATCATTCATTCTGGTTGATGTGGCTCGGAAATGGAAGTTTGGGGTCCCCTGCTGGAGGTGCTGCCCCTGCAACCCAATACCGGATAAGCGGAAGAAGATGGATGGATGGATCATCATTCTGTGTTGCAGAAGACTTAAAACTAGCGATTGTGACCATAAACTCATTATGAAATGTTTACTGAGGTAACAAATCAAGTGAGAAGTGGGTCACTTTCTCATGGACTTCTACAGAAACCGACCTCTATTCCAGCTGGAATTCAGACAGAATGCAGGTTTAAGGCACTTCCGCATTTGCAGCCAAATCGGATGCTTTGTCCATTAATATTTACAGTCTATGGTAAGGACATGGGATACGACTGACGAGGTTTGTGTCATTGTTTCCTATCATTGTATCCCTTTTTATATGTCCTTTTTCCCTTACATTTGTAAAAAATGATCAGAATTGTCCCTAGAAGTCTATTGTTAAAATTAGGGATGCATAATATACCATTTTTATCACCATCGCAATATCAACAGGCGCAACAAACACATTGTGAAAGCCTGCGACATATCGCGAAAGACACTTTTTTTTGTGTTAGTTAAAAGAAAATATCAGGCGGAAACTGCACTTTAAAATGTTGCTCTCTTTTTTAGTGGTGTCTTTTATCAATTCAATGTTTAATAAAAAAAAAATCTTGAAGGTGATTTCTTTTCACTTGTTTAAAATTCAACAAGAAATTTGTTGTATTTTAGCAGAATACTGAAAGCAGCCAAAATGCAGTTTATTTATTGCAACTAATATTGTTATTGTGATAGTCAACACCATTATCGCAAATTGCATATTTTCCTCATATCGTGCAGACCTAGTAAAAATAAAGTGTGGTATGTGCCATTTTTTAACCCATGCAATTTATTAATTAGCACTGTCCCTTCTTAAAGAAACTGAACTAAATCGAAGTTGTAGAATGCTAACTTCGGGCTGGGCAAGATATCGATTATATATCAATATTGTGAAACAAGATTAGCTATTGTCTTAGATTTTGGATATCATTATATCGTAATATGGCATAAGTGTTGTCTTTTCCTGTTTTTAAAAGCTGCACTACAGGAAAGTGATGTAATTTTCTGAATTTACCAGACTACTTATTATTTGCCCTTACCCACTTAATCATTCTATCCACGTTACTGATGAGTATTTGTCAAAAATCTTATTGTGTAAATATTTTGTGAAAGCGCCAATAGTCAACCCTACAGTATCGATATCGAGGTGTTTGGTCCAAAATATTGTGATATTTGGTTATATCCGTATCGCCCAGCTCTATCTAACTCATCTTCATGTCATTTAAAGCTAAATCTGATGGACAAACTGTGAAAGAACTCACTTTGTTAATGCTGTAGTCCTCAGTCCTTCATGAGGTCAAATTAAGTTTGAATTCCCAGAAATATCACACCGAAGAAATGAGCTCGGTGTCCTGAATGGGAGCTACAGCCCTGCGTTCACCACACCATTAACGCGCGTTCCTCTCTCTCGTCAACAGGTGAGGGAGTGGTTCGCCGAGGTCCAGCGGCGCTTGGAGACTGGCTCGGATCCCTTCCTGGAGGCGGCGGCAGGAAGGACAGACGGCGACAAAGCAGGTGAGGGGGGAGAGACGCAGGAAGGGGCGTTGATCGTCACCGCGGAGCAGCCTGGCACGGGGGTGGGAGACGAGGATGACGAGGATGATGAAGGAGACGAGGACGACGACGCCGATGACACAGACGACAGTGAGGTTTGGGAGCCGTCGCGTAGCGTCAGGAAATCCTTGTCAGTCTCGGAAGACTAATGATTGTGGAAAGCACGCTGAAACCACCCAGAATGTTACGAGAGAAATATACTTTTATGATCAATGGATGACAGTTAGCTAAACCAAGTCTTTTTGCCACTGATTAGCGAATGTACTCAACATTAATTCACTGTATTTTTAAACTATTTCTGACATCATGTCTAAATGAAACTACCAGACGGACTTTTAGCTTTAGCTCACTCTCTCAATGCTTACCTTATTAACTGTAAGTCCTGTGTAACAGGTTAGACACAAGTCATGGTAAAGAAGGAGTTTTTAGCAAACTGGCACAGCAAAATTTGAACATCACGTGCAATCTTCAAGCTGAAGAAGAAAGCTGTTGAATTGAAATAGTTACCCAAAATAGGATTGTGTATCCAGACACATCCGTACAATGCATTTTAATAGATGCATACTGACTGTTGTAAAGTAGAGATTCTAATGTCAACCATGACTTTGTGAAATTAGCAATCCTTGTTTGCTCAAATGAACACGTGTGTGCTGCATATCCTTGAGAAGGAACCTGGAGCCCGTTCAGTCTTCACAGCAAACTTACACAAACCTTACAGCGCATACAGAAAAAAAAGTGTGTTTACAAAGGTGCTTAAAAACGTATCACAGCTAGATGTCACTGCTGAGCAATGTCCCCAATGAAACAAACATCCATGTATTTGTGGGACTGGTTGAATTTCCCATGGTACAGTCCATATTTTAAAAGAAGATCATCGCAAGGACCGGACAATCAGCAGATTATTTGAGCCAGCGTGGATTGATAATGACTCTGGGATTTTTATCTCTTAGAGATAAATGCCTAAAACGATATGAGAAAGTCCCTTACTGCCGAATGAATGCCATTGCCATGATGGTTTTAAACCCAAGTCTTCCCTTTACAGCAGCTTGTTGTTTCATTATTATTATAGATTTTTAACGGAACACATACAGATCTGATGGAAAACATGCCACAGTATGTGTTTAGTATGCACTGTTAATGTTAAATTCTTAAAATGTAGAATTTTAAAACACATTTTTCAACTTTTGATAGAACACATCCTGTGCTACTGTGACCTTTTTAAAGGCTGATTCAGACAGCATGGCACCGTTGTCCCAAAGATGAATGTGTTGTCTCCGGGGCGGTGAGCTGTTCGAGGCCAATGAAACCTTTGTGAACCAACTAATGGCCACTGTGAGGCACACATCTAGGTCCACTGAAGTAATAATAGTAACGAAAATATTTCGCTGCAGTGCTTCATTAGAATTTACTTTTCTGATGGGTTAAAGGGATGGACAGAATTTTAAGATGCTGGAGTTTTACCCAAAACATGTAAATGCAGGCACCAGCTGAATCTCCAGTGAAAAAGTAGTGCAAGTCCACCCATCACCCCCATATCAACTTGTGAATACATCTGGGTCTTCTTGACCCATACTTTAAAAAAAGACTGTTAAACAGTATTTCAAATAATAATTTGATTTCAGTCTGCACTGAAGAGACAAACGTGAAGCACCTAAACTAAACTTTAAAAAATGCACTTTGTCCACTTGTATACATAGTGGACTAAATCCTGATTTGGCACCTTAATCTCTTATTATACCATGAAATGGCTCTGAGAGACCAAATCTGTTTTGTATGAATACAAGCTGAACCAGTATTTTGCCTTTTTTATCCTCTGTGTGTTTTCAGGAGGAGAAATCAATGTATCCACTTTTTTAATCATGTGTTGTTTCATAGATGGATGTTTATTGTAAGGCTCAAAACCCTAGTAGAACAATCACCCACCGCTTTCTTACGCTAAATTGCACAAGAGCCCCATTTTTAAGCTTTTGTCCTTTTTGAAAATGCACACATGTTATATTTGTTGTTGTGTTTTGTACTGTTGCTTTAATCGATGGGATATGTCTTCTATCGCTTCTTTCTCTGCTCCCACATTCCCCCTGTCTGCCTCTTTACCCCTCTCCTCCAGTCAACTTTTGTAAAATGAATGCCTAGACTGATGTTCGCAATGTCCTGTTGGTTCTGTCTCTTTCAATTGTCTACAACACAGACAGACCGAGAGACAGACAGACAGGGCTAAAGGGACATCTTCAAAAGATGGAAATTGTTAAAAGTCGCTGCAATGCCTGAAGAAACAGCACAGCATTCCCTCAGAGTCTACCAAATAACGCTCCTCTTTCTCACTGTTCCCACGCTTTACCGCATTACGTTGACAGGACAGTAGACTGAAAACTGTCTTGACCACAATTCATCACAAAAAGGGGAGAGACTGATGAAGCTTTGCAGATAAACCTATGTGCCTACATGGCTCGTATGCTTGTTTGAACTGAATTTCACCAACTCTCGACAGAAGAGGATGTCAGAGAATTTGTGAATGCTTTTGGAAATCACATACTGTTGGGTGATTTTGATGGAAGGACTGTTCAAACTAAGTTGTGATGCATGACCGAGCTCTGCTGATGCTAAAAGATGCCTGAAAGCCGTTTAGATTTGAAACTTCTGATGTAAATCCTTAAATGGATCCCTTGGTGTTCCAAAGTGTATTGTATTTTTTAACCAAGCACTTGTCACACTGCATATTGGCACCTTTAGCTGTCCAAAAAGGATTTTAAACAATGTTGTCTGCTAGCCATAAGCTAGCTACAATAGCTGGTTTATAGCAACCAAAGGGGAGCTGAAACCTTAAACCTTTTGTAATGTGACAAGTACTTGGCCAAGAAAAATAAAACATTCAAAATGTTACGGTATACTTTTTGTCTAATATTGCATGCAATAACCAAGACGAACAACTGCTCATTTTGTACATAGAATATTTTGGGTTGGTGTACTTGGCACAGTGAAAGCCTGATCTGGGACTCTTTGTATAGATTTTATATTAGTTACTTTTCATTCATGGACCTATTTTCTCTTAAAAAAAAAGATGGACATATTTTAGTCATTTGCTCACCACAACAACAATTTCAGCTATTAAACAGCAGCCATTTTGTGCCCTATTGGTAATACTTTGTTCTTTGAGTGCTAATTTGAACACGCTACAAACTAGCTTGTTTTAGTCCAGAGATTAGGCTTCATCCTGCCCCCGGGTATCCAGCCCAGTCTTTTACAGCATGCTCTGTCTTTACTATAGTCAGTCTGTTTTGAATGGTTTTATATGTTTCTTTCTATGAAAACTTTGTCTTTACAACTCTGTCCAGACATCAGTGGATTGCTTCTTAATGAGACAGAATCATATGATATGTACAATAGAGTAGTGTTTTTGAAATAGAATCAGCTTTTTGGTACTTTGGTTTCAAAGAATATAGAATCAGAACTCAATAGAAAAGACAAGCACTCAGTTGAACAAATTGCTAAAACTAATGTCTCGGTACAGACTGATATCATGAAATGGCGTATGTATGAGCGGAAGGGAGGTTGGTCAGTGTGGTGGATGGGTAAAACAAAGGACGTTCACCCAGGAGAGCGTGGATTGTGTCCCACGTGTCATGTTTCCTAAACTCAACTGTTGCTTTCTTCCCGCGATAACACGGCAAGTAGCGTGTATGTTTACGCCCGCTGTATACAGCGTAGAAAAACACGTGGATAGCTCAAAATGCGTATAGATAACACGCCACTTGGCTCAAGAAAGTCGGCGTGTATGTTTACATGATGTCATGTTGCCTGGTAGCACTGGGATTTTTTTTTTTTATGCTTGCTAATCATGTTTTCAAATTTAAGAATCTAGAACCATGCTTTCTTTATGAAGCTACATTCAATGTAACATGAAAACTAATTTCAAATGAACACAGTTGCTTAAAAGGCCACTCCACGGACTCATGAGAAGTATTACTCAGCCTATGCAAAACACAGTTGAATAATGTATTCTGTGGCTCTGGACTGGGCTTTCATAGTGATGTCATTAGGGTAATCTCAGATTTGAAAAACAAATTATAACAGTGAACCTGCACTATAAATTGTAGATGTAAAATGTGAGTTTTTAGAAAGTAAGACACAATCTGTATGTAATCTATCATTATAGGAAATGTAGGATCCTGTGTTTTTGGAATTTGACCCATTATAGAGATTAAAAATCTAGATAATTCAGCCTCTGCTGCACACATTTTGACAATTTTCTTTTTTTATCTGTCTCTTGTGTGAGTCACCCAAAAGCAGTACTTAAGCTTGAGTACCCCTTTAATGACGTCATGTCCATTAGACAACAGGTAGAAACAGAAGCAGCCGTGCTCTGCTGCAATAAACTGTCTAATAAACCTGCTGTTTTAAATAATAAACCTTCTATTTGAAATATGAATCATGTATCTAAATAGTGTTCCTAGGTCGCTGAGGTGGCGTGTCTACTCCGTGAGTTGTGATTTTACATCCAACAGTCATTATGTATCCCAGTTAACCTTGTGCAGTAGAGCTAATCACATTGTGATCGCAGTATTTTACCTGATGTCCTATTGTGCACATGTCATATCTGTATCCTTTGCTATACTCCTGCTGTAGTCCTTATTTGTTTTCTGTATTTAGACAGATAGTTGGTTGAATGTTTCTTACAGCAATCAGAGATTCAAATGTTTTCACAATACAGCAGCCGGCTTTTTATGGCAAAAAAACTAAACCTTGTTAGAATTGTAATATACTGTATGTATAAATGTTTTTTAAAAACTCCATTACAGTGGACATTTCCTCTTTTGGTTTTTCTGCTTAAATGTTTATCTGTTGACAGTTAGTACCCCAAGTTATTGCTTCTAAAGAGTGTGCTTTCCTTTTAACAGTTGTCTTTATGTTTTACCGGATGATGACAGGGATCTCTCAGCTCCTGTGTTAAGTTACAGTTTGTTCCGTAGACACAGATTCTGTAGGAAGAATACAATGATCTAACTGTATACTGTACGGTTGTGAGCCAGGGGGATGCTGGTTCAAGTCCCCATATGGACCAAAGTATGGTGGTGGACTGGTTGCTGGAGAGGTGCCAATTCACCTCCTGGACACTGCCAAGGTGCTCTTGAACAAGGCCCTGAACCCCCAACTGCTTGGGGCGCCTGTCCATTGACAGCTATAGCCCCCTCACTTTGACATCAGTACATTAGTGCATGTGCCTGTACTGAGAATGTGTGTGTATTTCAGGCCTGTGTGTAATGTGGATTCTAACAACAGAGTGAAAACATTGTAATTTCCCTTGCGAGATTAATAAAGTATGAATTATTATTATTATTATGTTAAAGACGACAAGTATGTACTTGTTTTAATGGCCAAAATGCCACCTAGGGTCTTTTTGTGGATGAACCCAAGTCAAACTTTTTAAAAGCATAATTAGGACGGAAGCGCCACTTATAAGATTTACATTATACTCGTTTTTCAGTCAAATGGCCTTTTGAATGGGAGTGCGAGGGCGCTACTATGATAGTGTTTTTAAAACACTAAGAAGGCTCGACACAACATGAACCTTTGCTCCAAGTATCACCAGGGTCTCTACACGTGAACTCGAGCATTGAGAACGTTGTTTGTGTACACAGAGTTTACTAAAATGAAAGGTTTTGATCAACTAACTTTAGTAGTTGGTTTTTGGGAGGGATCTAAGTCTTCAACTTGAGAATCCACCTAACCCGAGACTTACCCAGAACACCTGATTGGCGACAAGAAGGCATTCTGGGAATGAAAAATGTTTTTGTTTTTTTAGCAGGTTATGTAGGCAAATATGTGGTTGATGATGATGACCTAGAACAAAACAGGACAAATTGGTGTTATTTTGTGTCCACAGAACTGACATTCCATTCATAAGTTATTCCCACACTCTGCCTGTACATCTGATGTGTTAAAAACAGTATCTTTCATAAACTTTGATTAAACATGATATGTACATATGTGCGTTCGCCTCTGGAGGCTTCCTTTAGAACAATTCCTTTTGCAGTCCCTGCAAACATCAGCTTGTAGCCACCAGCTGTGAAGCTGACGATTTGTGCAATGTTAATTTAAAACCCCAGTTTTTATTAAGGCTTGATTTCTAGCTTGATTTAAAATAGTTATACTTCATACTTGTTTGAGGACAAAACCCAATAAAGATTATAATAAAAGAAATTCCATCAAAAGATGTGCACTTGTGAGCGACATTTTGCATGTTTTGCTTTGAATAAATGTGAAATAAAGCCGTCTGGACTAAATACAGATGCCGAGAACAAACAACTGCATAGAGTCCCATTAAAACTACGACCCTAGGGTCAGTCACCATTGGTTACTTTTAATCACTGGAGCTACTTATTAGTCATTTGAGGAATTTAACCATCAGTGATTCTGTGCCACTTGCAGAAAACTATTCTTATGTTCTTAGAGTCCATCTAAAGTCTGTCTGTTGAAATGTAACATGTAGCTGATGTAATTTAAGTTGCGGCAAACTTCACACAGAAGCAGGGGGAATAGCTTTGTATATATTTGTATCAAACTCAAAGCTTCTCTGTTGAAGTGAATGCAAATAATATCATGAGACTGCAGAGGTGTTTTTATATGTGTTGGAACACTGTATGTGCAGTCCTGATAACTTGACATACTATATGAAAATTTCCTGGAGGTGCTTTGCCTAGGCAAATAGCTGGACTCCGAGAAACAACCAGGAGAGATAGCGTTGCTTGTGGTTAATGTATTACTGTGTTATAGTGTCAAGGAAAGGAGAAACTGTAAGTTGGAGAGAGATACAATTATTTATTTATTTTTTGTAATGTTAATGAGCAGAGATGGGAAGTAACGAAGTATACTGTACTGTAGTAGATATTTCAGATATTTTTACTATTTATTTTTGTGGCGACTTTTTACTTTTACTCCTTACATTTTAACACGAATATCGGCACTTTCTACTCCTTACATTTAAAAAAATTGACTGAAAAGTGAGAGAAAAGAAAAAGAGACTAGCTGTAGGAGGATAATCAGCTGATTGTGTGTGTGTGTGTGTGAGTCCTTGAGAACTGTAAGTCGTATAACTTATGTTGTCAGTTGATTTAAGCCTGTAGTTCTGGCAAATTCAAAAGAAAATGGTTGTCATTTGCAAGACCACTTTTATACTTTAAGTAAATTTCCAAGCCTGTACTTTCTCACTTTTACTTGAGTAAATAAGTTAAATCAGTACTTCTACTTTTACCAGAGTATTTTTTTTGACACAAGTACCTGTACTTTTGCAATTTAAAGGAAATTGAAAGCTTTATTTCTGATTTAATGTAATAGTCTGTTTGTCACTTGGTCAACTCATATGTTTTCTCTTCCACAGTAAAGATGCTGTGCACTCTATTGATCGTTTCTCTGATTGGTGAGTAGCTCGCTTTATTCACATCCATGTCAGTGACTTTAAATAATTAGCACACAGAATGAGATGTCCACAAAAACGTGAATTAGTAGTTCCCCGTGTTTTACTGTAAATTGCTCTACACTCTTGAATGAAGCACACAACTTGAAGAGAGGATTTTACTTGTATGCCATGCAGGCCATTAAGTATTTATTAAAGTATGGCAATGATGTCATAGCAGCCAGTAACTTGACCTGACTGAAATATATATATTTTATAAATGGGGAACCGGAATTCTTTTTTTAATTCTCTGGCGTTTCACATTTCACAGGAAGTGCACAAAGCGGTAGGACTAAATGCATTTTTACACTCAGTTTCATTTCTCTCAAGTCATGTAAAAAAAAAAAAAAAAAGGTATTTCTACGCTAAATACATAAGGGGCAATATTTTGAAGTGAATTTTAGATATTTTTTTCTCTTTTCATTTGCAGCTCACTGCCAAATAGAAGACAAGACATTACTTAATGGAACAACATCTCAGTCAACAAACTATGAGAACTTTACCGCTGACAGAGCTCTTGATGGGGATCTGAAGAAATGTGCTCACACACTCCAAAAGAACAACTCCTGGTGGAGTATTGACCTGCTCGGTGTCTACACAATTTCTAACATCACAATCTACAACGTTGAACAACATAATACTGATATGAGTGGTGCTCAGATCCACATTGGATTCTCTCGTCAGAAAAACAGCACTGACAACCCACTGTAATACCTTTGTGTTACTTTGTTTTATTTCACAATTTTCCCCCCCTCCTACTGTATGTTCATCTTGTTCCCTCTTCCAGGCAGAAAACCATCCAAAACTTCAGGAAAGGGCATTTCAACTACTATGTATTTAATACAACAGTGTCGGGGCGTTACATCACGGTGTTCTTACGGGATCGAGTCAAGAATTTAATTCTGTGTGAAGTGATGATCTTCGGCAGAAAAAAAGGTAAGCTACAATAAAAGTTCTCCTCAAAGTGAGTTGCTTTGAGATGAGGTAACCCTTTCCTGGAATGTGAATAAAGGTCAACCGATAGTATCATGACAAACAGCAGGCTAAGCAAAAAGGACCAAAGCTTTTCATAATTTGACATATGCAAAGTATTGAATAAACTCAAATGTATTGTATTTTTAGATGAATAAAATATTTTGTGTTCCGGTGATAATTTACAGCAGCTTTTGGAGATGGTCACACCAGTTATTGAGAAATATATGATATATAAAGGAATTTTCTCAATTATTTTTCAAGTAAAGTGATGACCACAGGGCTCAAGGTTTGATGAATGTTGTATTCTGTATTGAGGTATGATGTATGTATTCTCCCTAATTCATTTGTAATTATTTCAATACTCAAGTCTCTCGTGAAACCTACAGTCTATGCTGCAATTTATAAATTACATCATATGGGCTCATTTTTGTTTTGCACCTGCATCTGTTTTTCTCGCAATGTTCAGTTTCTGGGAAATCTTCCATTTTTCTCTAATTTGTATTTTTCTCTAATTTGCCCTTTGTTTTATATTGCAAAATTAAAGAATAGTAAGCGTTCAAGAGAATAAGAGCCAGTATAGAAGGCATATTTGTTTCTAAACTGAATGACTCCCTGATGTTTTTCTCCCCTCTAGAATCAAGCCTTGAGCTGGTCAAAGAGAAGATGACGTGGGAAGATGCCCTGTACTACTGCAGGGACAGAAACATGAACCTGGCTTCCATTGTTGATGAAGAGACCCAGGTCTGGGCTGATTTGGAGGCCCGGAAGGCTGACACTCCTTTTGTGTGGCTGGGCCTTCGCTACACCTGCACCCTCAACTTCTGGTTCTGGGTCGATGATCAGCCCTTAGAATTCAATCACTGGGCTCCAAATAGTAAGACAGAAGAGTGTGACATGAGTGTTGCCATGGAAAAACAACAGGACCAGTTCTGGTACAGCAAGCCTGACAACAAGATGTTTAATTTCATCTGTGCAAAGTAGCCTCTCAGTCCCTTTTTTATTTGATCAATTGTCAGTGGGGACAATCCTCCTCTGATGTGCTGTAAGTGATGGGTTCAGGCCCACAGCAGCAGCTTTCCACATGAAAGTGATGGAATAAAGCCGAGAGCATCTCCACTCTCACCTCTCACCTGAAGTGTAACTATGGCTTACAACAGGGGCGTGTCTAGGTGTTACAAGCCAGGCAAAGGGCCTGTTTGTTTTTCTTTCTTTGCCCCACTCCGTTTGGACTGGGTACTGTGCTACCTGTGCATTTTGACATCATTTTGGACATTTGAATTGTATGGGAAACACTGAATTATGTAACTAGAAAGAAACCAACAATTCTTAAAAAAAACTCAATTAATGTTGAGCCACAGAGGCCATTACTTCAAAGGTGAGGTGGTATTACAAATGAAATCAGATATGTATCTATGGATGAGCCGACAATTCCAATATGCACTATCAATAACTTTGGAAAATTAGAGATTTATTAGATTTTCTAAAAATGGCTCAGAATGTTTTTCTGAATGATCTAGGCATCTACATTCTGGGTTTAGTTTCACAATGCTGTAATATTATAGAGCAGAACTCCTTAGCTCACAATAGATTAAGATTTTAGGGGTGCCTGGCTTACAACAAAACACTTATTTTATATATACTGTATACATATATATATATATATATATATATATATTAGGCAACGCATGCACTCACTTTGTAGATGTTTGGAATTAGATTAGATAGATTAGATTATACTTTATTTCCTTATTACAGCAGCAGCATTTTCTTCAATAACAGCAAAAACAAAACACACAAACAAGTAAACAAACAAGAAAAACAGGCAAACAATAGACAATAATTATATGGTAGACTGAAAGTAAGCAAAGTGGCGTCAAATAAAGGTATTTTAAAGTGCTGTTGCCATGATACAAGAAACAATATTGCAGTGTAAGTGACGTTAAAATTAATTTGAATGTGTAATTAGAGTAATAAAGCAAAAGTAGGTAGCATAATATAAATTATATTAACCTGTGGCCATAAATATTGAAAAGTAAGTACTTGTAATAAAATAATATAAAGACCGATAATAAAGATAAACAGAAAGTGTGTGGTGTAGATGGGAGAGAGAGACAAAAGGAACAGAAACCACAACATTGTCAGGTAGTGCAGGTGTTGTAGAGTCTGACAGCGGCCGGGATGAAGGACCGGGATGAAGGACCTGGGATCTTGGTGGAATAAATCTTTTTAGATGTCTTAAAATAGACAGACATTATGAAAACAATAATGCATTGCTGTTAATATTGCATAGGCCTACATTTTATGTGGCCACATATATTTGCATATACCTTTGTTGATATAAAACATTTGCAGCCTTCAATATGTATTTTGATTGAATTATATTTACTGTATATTATTTCACCTGAATGCATAGGAAATATATGAATATTAGATTACACTTTACTTGAAGCATGTCATGAATGTGTCATAAACGTTATAAACACGTCATAAACGTTTATGACATAACACTTCTTTTAGTAAGTGTCATTTGGTTATGGTTATGGTTCATGTGTCATGACACTGTCATGACTGTTCATGCCAGTGTCATGTCACTCTTATGTCTTCACTTAACTTTCTAGTGCACTACAAAGATGCAAACTTGCCTTTCACACTGCTGGTTTTTAGGATGTCAGTGTTAGTTAAAATAAAGAGTTCAGATGAATTTGAACCATTAATTCTGACGTTGATGTGTGCTGCATGCGCCCGCTTTCGTCATCTGCCGGTGTCGTGCCAAGTTCTGCATCCCTGCCGAGAATTGCATCCACACGGCAAAATAATCTCTAAAATCTCACATTTTAGAACGTTTCGGGCATTCAATGTTTTATCAGACTCAGTAGTAGCATTTACTTTTTTATATGGGAGAAATTATTGATGCAATTCCTTGCAGGAAGTGAAAAGCACGACGACAACACAAGAACACCGGAACCTTTCTGCCCGGAACTATAAACCCTGGACGCTGTTATTAGTTGAGCACTTTACAGTTAAGGACTGTGGAACCATGAGGGTGTAAACAAACATAAACTACATCTAGCTGTTTCATTGACACGCGAAACGTTACCTACTGAAATTGGGGGATTAATCGCATTTTCGGGTCCGGATGGAGATATTTGGAAGCGCGTTTGACGATTCGGTGTTTTTGGAGACGAGGGACAAAGTCTCTGTGGCTCTGTCGTCTTATAACGCCAAACTGTGTGAACCAGAGGTGAGTCTGTTCAACATAGCCAAACTTCACCTGGTAATGATGTGCAGCACCGAGATGTGTGTAGCGATGAAGTGGCCCTCTCTTGAAGGCCCTATGGCTGGGGGAAAACTGCTAGCAAGCAAGCTAAGGCTAATCAACGCGCATGAACAGTTGCACACTTAGTTAATACGCACATAACAAAAAGACCGTGCAAAGACCAAAAAAATGAAGAAATAAAAATAAACCAAACTATAAATAGCATGTAACATACACAATATGTTCTGCAGACATTTTAAGCAAAGACAGGTATGTAAAATGTTTGATTCTGCATTCAGTCAACTTTTTTTTATATTGCTTTACATCCCATTTTGTGGCCCTGTACATGTCAATAATGCATTGCGCATGCAGTGTTTTTAAATTGTCGTCTTGTCCCCTTGTTGTTTGTCTCTGCAGTGGTTCTGTGAGAGCACTGCTCTGGACACAGATGATCCTTTGGAGAAGCAGAAAGTCTTCAAGTTTAGAGGTGACTTGGCTGTGAGACAGGGAAACCATCAGGTATATTCACTTTGGTCAATTATCCCTAATTTCAAATGCTTGTTAATGACCATTGTGGCTCATCAGTTATGCTGACATTCTACAAGTGGAATTGGTTACAAAAATAAGTGGTATCTCTTTAGTGTCCTTCAGAAATGTACTTTTTATCAGCTTGTCCATAGGGACTATTACAGTGGTGTGAAAAAGTGTTTGCCCCCTTCCTCATTTCCTGTTCCTTTGCATGTTTGTCACACTTAAGTGTTTGTCCACACAAACCAATTTAAACAATAGTCAAGGACAACACAAGTAAACACAAAATGCAATTTGTAAATGAAGGTGTTTATTATTAAAGGTGAAAAAATCCAAACCATCATGGCCCTGTGTGAAAAAGTGATTGCCCCCTTGTTAAAACATACTATAACTGTGGTTGTCCAAACCTGAGTTCAATTTGTCTAGCCACACCCAGGCCTGATTATTGCCACACCTGTTCACAATCAAGGCATCACTTAAATAGGAGCTGCTTGACACAGTAAGGTCCACCAGAAGATCCTTAAAAGCTACACATCATGCTGAGACCCAAAGAAATTCAGGAACAATTGAGAAAGAAAGTAATTGAGATCTATCAGTCTGGAAAGGGTTATAAAGCCATTTCCAAAGCTTTGGGAATCCAGCGAACCACAGTGAGAGCCATTATCCACAAATTGCTAAGAAATGGAACAGTGTGTGAACCTTCCCAGGAGTGGCCGGTTGCCCAAAATTACCCCAAGAGCTGCAGTAGACGACTCATCCAAGAGGTCACAAAAGACCCCACAACAACGTCCAAAGAACTGCAGGCCTCATTTGCCTCAGTTAAGGTCAGCGTTCATCCAGTCCACCACCTGGCCTCCATTCCAGGAGAAAAGGAGAAAATAAAAAGGCAAAGCTGAGAACAAGAAGCTCCAAGACAACACCACATCTTGAGATGCTTGGACTTTTGGACCAACATCTGTGTATATCTGTGGAACTATTTGGAAGGTGTGTTTCTAGTATATCTGGCGTAGAAGGAAGCATTTCAAAAGAAGATTATACCAACAGTGATATGGTGGTGTAGTGTGATGGTCTGGGGCTGTTTTGCTGCTTCAGGACTGGAAGACTTGATGTGATAAAAGGAACTATGAATTCTGCTGTCTACCAATATCCTGGTGGATAATGTCCGACCATCTGTTTGTGTACTCAAGCTGAAACGAACGTGGGTTCTGCAGCAGGACAATGATCCTAAACACACCAGCAAGTCCACCATGGTGAAGAAAAACAAAATGAAGACTTGAGGTTGTGGTATGCCAAAGATGTGAAAAAGAAGTGGTATATTAGGACAATTGAAAGATGAGTGGGATAATAATTAAGGAGCTGGGCCAAAATTATATAAGGACGGTAAAGTTGGTTGTTGGGGGGTGGGGGGGGTTCACACAGGGCCATGATGGTTTGGATTTTTTTCACCTTTATATAATAAACACCTTCATTTATAAATTGCATTTTGTGTTTACTTGTGTTGTCCTTGACTATTGTTTAAATTGGTTTGATGTTCCGAAACACTTAAGTGTGACAAACATGCAAAGGAACAGGAAATGAGGAAGGGGGCAAACACTTTTTCACACCACTGTATGCAGCACTGTTGTCATGGACCAGTACTTGAATATTTGTTACTGTAGAGCTGCTGTAGAGGTAACACCAGACAGGACACACAGCAACGTTATCAGACAACGTGAGAGAGACTTGTGAAAAACTTTTAGCCACATTACACCAAAACTCTTGAATAAAATAAAACCAGGTTAAATTGCTAGAGTGTTAAACACAGCTGTAATGTGGACAACAATAAGTCTGTTGTTTAAGTACATTTACAGTTATAGTACCAACATAAGCTGCTTGGGACACATAAAACACCTGGTTTGCCTCATAATGTGCCAAACTTTTTTATTCTTACCACTCACCATTGTCCACTATGAGGTGTGTAATGTTGTGTTGGGGATGGTGTGGTGGGTATAGAAAGCCTTGGATGCATACAGTAGCTGCCTGGAGTGGATTGCTGACAATAACCTGACTATCAGAAGCTGGAGGGAATGGCCCGATGCCGCACCAGCCGGGGACAGAGAGACAGGGCGCTGGACTTGGCCGACTTACTGGTAATTCTTCAAAGCTTTTTCTGCCTCTCCTGCTTTTACTTAATGGAACTGGAACAGCCTGCTGTCATTGTGAAAATCCCATATATCTATCTATATCTATCTATATCTATCTATATCTATCTATATCTATATCTATCTATATCTATCTATATCTATCTATATCTATATCTATATCTATATCTATATCTATATCTATCTCTATCTCTATCTCTATCTCTATCTCTATCTCTATATCTATATATAGAGAGAGAGAGAGAGAGAGAGAGAGAGAGAGAGAGAGAGAGAGAGAGAGAGAGAGAGAGAGAGAGAGAGAGAGAGAGAGAGAGAGAGAGAGAGAGAGAGAGAGAGAGAGAGAGAGAGAGAGAGAGAGAGAGAGAGAGAGAGAGAGAGAGAGAGAGAGAGAGAGAGAGAGAGAGAGAGAGAGAGAGAGAGAGAGAGAGAGAGAGAGAGAGAGAGAGAGAGAGAGAGAGAGAGAGAGAGAGAGAGAGAGAGAGAGAGAGAGAGAGAGAGAGAGAGAGAGAATAAATATAGAGAACATTAATTATTTGTAGTTATGATACAAACTAAAATAATTATAAAATAATATGATAATTGTTTAAAAATAAACTTTGTTATTGTCACAGGTACATCACAATATTAAAGTTGTGATAAATAAAGTCCAAACTTAAATATATGAAACTTATGTCCTTTTGAACAAAATACAAAACAAAGTATTGCCAACAGGTAGACGGTGTGTTTTCTTAAGATATGAATGCCGATTGAACCGACGTTTGTTGGGTGCCGTTAAGGATGATAGATAGATAGATATATCGTGTTAAAGAAAAATGAAATGATGATTTATTATTTGATTATAATGAATACACATGTTAGTATAGAAAGCCATTAGTAAATAGTAACTAGCTGTTGTACTGTGTATATATAGTTTGTCTATTATATGTTACAATACACAATAAGTATAATATTAATGATAAAGTATAGCATAGTTTTGGTGGGGTTTTGTTGATTATTTTAAAGGTCAATATTGACAAATATTTGGCTGACATAATTGGCAAATATCTATTTAATAAATACCAGAAACACATATTTCCCAACATTTGTAGTTATGTATGAGTCCTCACTAAAATAATTATATAATATGATAATGCAGTTTAAAAATAAACTTTGTTATTGTCACAACAGAATAGAGGTACATCACAATATTAAAGTTCTGATAAATAAAATGTATAAAAATACCTTAAGATATGTTAAAGTCCTCATTATTGCTGTCTGTGTGGGCAGTTGTCTCTTAAATCCTGGATGCTACTTTACCATTAGCACACAAGGCATGTAACATAAATAAAGCTACAGGTAATTTAAATGTTCTCTGTGATAGATAAACTATCCAAAGAAGCAAGTTAAATTTTATAGTCTACATACATTTCAGTAAGAAATTAGTCTGAAAGATTTGGCTTAGAAAATCACCAGAAAACAGTTGTAATGTCTAGATGATGTTTCTCCAGAGCAAAGAAGCCTCCAACACCTGTCACCTGATCAGCCTCCTGCTGCTCAAGGTCAGCATCTACCACCATTTTGGAGACGTACGATCAAAGATGTCGTCTCTGCAGCAGCTGTGTAGCTTGCTGCCCTTCAACCCCTGGCACTGGTACAGCCTGGGACAGACGTGTCTGCAGCAGCTGGAGAGTGACAAAACCACCGGTAGGATAGAGTTCTCTTTCTTTTTTTGAGAGACAGTTATACAGGAAAAATGGTTTGATGAATCATCATGTTTTTTGTTTTGTTTTGCAAGTTGTTGTTTGATGAAAAAATGATGTCTTTATGGTCTGATGTGAGCTGTTGTATTTGCCTTTTATTAGGTCTGTGTTCCCCACAGAGATTTGAATCGGTAGAAGAACGGAGTGAGGAACAACAGGAAGAGGCAGCAGAGCTGGATGAGGACAGAATCTGGCTGAAAGCGTGCACCTGTTTCATTAGGACGAGGTACAGCATAGCAATTCTAATCCCTATGTCTCATATACTTGACACACAAAAAGACACACACAGTACACAACATATCAGCCAATTTTGCTATATGACATATTGTAATAGTTGAAAGCCACTGGAAAGAGCAGCTGGCCCAGATGTTGCGTAAACCTCTTGAAGGACTGGAGCTTTTAGGGTTTAAAAAATCTAACCAAGAAATCAACAGCTTTTAAATACCTAATTTTAACCAGTTGTCCAGTTAATCTGCAAAACATTAGTTATGTAGTTTGTACTAAGGTACTCTGTAATACCACAATTGGATTTGTGCTCAAAATGGATATTTTTTTGAGTATTTATAAAGATTTTAAATTACAAATCATAGTGTCTGAATGTCTCTTCTGTCTCCCTCAGACTCCTGTTGAGAATCCTTCGACAGCAGCAGTCCTCCTTTGTGCTGCAGCGCACTGAAAGCACCCTCCAGATGACAGATGAGGTGTTACAGAGGCTGAATCCCAAAGAAACCACCCTGCAGGCTCTCACTGAGGTGAAGACACGCTCCTGGTGTATAGTTTATATGTACATGCTCCTGTGTCATGCCTTAATTTCAGGCAGGTTAGGGTTAGCCATGGTTTGGGTCCAAGTTAAAGTCAATGGATAGTTTTTACACACTAACACACTGAGTTTCTCTCTGTTTGATCTCCTAGGTGGTGTCAGAGGACCTTATCCCGGAGAAGATGAGGGAGGACTACCAGGACGGGGAGAGTCTGGCCAGTGTGTGTCTGCAGAGCTTCAGGGCGCGCTGGTGGAACAAGATCTTACGGACTGGGGTGCTAGAGAGTGATGGCTGTCAACATCAGACGCAGTCACTGTACAGACCCCATCAAAGAGCAAAAGACACTACTCAAGCCAAGTGCTGAAACAGAAGTGGACATTATTGACATACAAGTGTATTTTACATGTGGAAATACACAAATACAAGTCAAATGTAAATCCTGTCAATCTCAAAAGTATTACAAAAAAACTGAATGCTCAAAAGAATAAATCGTACTCCTGAAATGTCACAGAATTCTTCATCTTCACCTCATCGCTTAATTCAAGCACAAGGAGAACTGCATAGTGAATGTTAATCTGACAGTATGAAACAAAGCAGCCATACACAGACCCACTAATGTTACATCCACTTTGTACTGTGTGTAATATGGTTTATGGCAGTGATTCTGTTCTACATTGAGACAGGAATCAAAGTGACAACGTTTTTGAATGTTCCGCCCAAAATGTCACTAATGCCTTAACATGTTTATGTCTTAAGAATGATTTAAATAAAATGTGTTGTTTTAATTCCTGAAATATTCTCAAACTTTTTGTGCAGAAGTAACCTAAACGGGCTAAAAAAATGATGGGCTAGCATGTGATGTGAGTTAGACATACATAGACTGTATAATAGGTTTTAAAGCGCTCCCAGGCGCTGCAGTGCTCGCCCTTCTCTTCATTGAAACCTCTGTTTACAGGCTTGGCGTGATGTGCAATGGTGTAGTGCTATAGGTGCCAAAAAGAAAATCTATGTTTGGTACTGCCAATTTGTTTTGACATGTTTCATGTGTGCAATAAACATTACACTTTGTGAGAAAATCGTGGCAGAGAATTGTGATTCTAAGCTAAAAAAAAAAATCAATATTCATATTTTTACCTGAATCGTGCAGGCCTAGCTAGCAGACACTTGTCATAGCAGTCATAGCAGGAAAAGTATGCATATTATCATTAATAGATACATAGGTGTCGTATAGTATGTCATAAAAGAAGTGATAAAATGCCATAGTATATCAAAAAAGTGATAAGAAAAGTCATAATATAGAATGTTGAATAAAGTGATAAAAGTCATAGTATATGAAATAATAAATAAAATTATGAAAAAATTATAGAATGGTATTTAAAAAAAAAAGTCCTAATCATAAAGTCATGAGATAGTGTGTCAGAAAAGTCAAAGTATAGTAAATCAAAAGAAGTCAAAAAAGTGATAAAAATGTCATAACATGGCATGTTGAAAAAAGTGATAGGAAGTCATCTTATAGCATGTCCATTAAAGTGATAAAAAAGTCATAGTATGGTATGTTAAAAAAAAGACATAGTATAGTATGTCAAAAAAAGTGATAAAAACGTCATAGTATAGCATGTTAATAAAAGTAATTAAAAAAGTCATAGTATAGTACGTCGAAAAAAGTGATAAAAAAGTCATAGTTTTATAGTATGTTGAAAAATGTCATGGTGTAGTACGTTGAAAGAAGTCGTAGCATACTATGTCGAAAAAGTGAAAAAAGTAATAGTATAGTATGTCGATAAAAGTGATATAAAAGTCATAGTATATTATGTCAATAAAAGTCATAGCATAGTATGATGATAAAAGTCATAGCATAGTATGATGATAAAAGTGAAAACAAGTCATAGCATAGGGTGTCAATAAAAGTGATAAAAATGTCATAGTATATGTCAAAAAATGTCATAATATGGCATGTCGATTAAAGTGATAAAAACGTCATAGTATGTTGAAAAAAAGTGATAAAAACGTCATAGTATAATATGCCAAAAGATGTCATAATATGTCATGTCGATTAAAGTGATAAAAAAGTTATAGCATAGTATGTTGAAAAAAAGTGAAATAAAAGTCATAGTAGGAAAAATATAATATGGCATGTTGATAAAAGTGAAAATAAGTCATAGTATAGAATGTCAATAAAAGTGATAAAAAGTCATAGTATAGTATGTTAAAAAAGTCATAGCATAGTATGTTGATAAAAGTGAAAATAAGTCATAGTATAATGTCAATGAAAGAGATAAAAAAGTCATAGTATAGTATGTTAAAAAAAGTGTTAAAAACATCATAGTCATAAAAAAGTCATAGCATAGTATTCTGATGAAAGTGATAAAAAGGTCTAGTATGTCCAAGAAGTCATAGTATAGTATGCGGAAAAATGTCATAATATGGCATGTCGACAAAAGTAATAAAAAGTCACATTATAGCATGTAGAATAAAGTGATAAAAAAGTCCTAGTATAGTATGTCGAAATAAGTGAGAAAAAAATCATAGTATAGTATGTCGAAAAAAGGGATTAAAACGTCATAGAATAGTATGTCAAAAAAAGTTATGGCATAGTATGTTAAAAAAAAGTGATAAATAAGTCATAGTATAACATGTCAATAAAAGAGACAAAAAAGTAATTGTATAGTATGTTAAAAAGTCATAGTATAGTATGTGGAAAAATGTAATAATATGGCATGTCGAAAAAAGTGATAAAAAGTCATATTATAGCATGTCGATCAAAGTGATAAATACGTTATTGTATAGTATGTCAAAAATGTCATAGCATAGTATGTCAAAAAAGTGAAATAAAAGTCATAGTACAGTATGTGGAAAAATATCATTATATGGCATGTTGATAAAAGTGAAAATAAGTCACAGTATAGCATGTCAATAAAAGTGATAAAAAGTCATAGTATAGTATGTTAAAAAAGTCATAGTATAGTATGTTAAAAACTCATAGTATAGTATGTTAAAAAGTCATAGTATAGTATGTTAAAAAGTCATAGTATAGTATGTTAAAAAGTCATAGTATAGTATGTTAAAAAAGTCATAGTATAGTATGTTAAAAAGTCATAGTATAGTATGTTAAAAAGTCATAGTATAGTATGTTAAAAAAGTCATAGTATAGTATGTTAAAAAAGTCATAGTAGTATGTCGAAAAAGGTGATAAAAATGTCGTAGGATAGTAAGTCAAAAAAGTCACAGTATACTACAACAAAAAAAGTTATTAAAACATTTCCTAGGATAGTATGTTAAAAAAAGTGATAAAAACGTCATAGTATGGTATGTCGAAAAAAGTTATAAAAAGTCATATTATAGCATATCCATTAAAGTGATAAAAAAGTCATAGTATAGTATGTTAAAAAAATTCATAGTATAGTATGTCGAAAAAGGTGATAAAAAGTATTATAGCATGTCAATAAAAGTACAAAAAGTATAGTGTATGTATGTGATAAAAAGTCATATTATAGCATGTTGATCAAAGTGATAAAAAAGTCATTGTATAGTATGTCAAAATAAGCGAAAAAAATCATAGTATAGTATGTTAAAAAGCCATAGTATAGTATGTTAAAAAGTCATAGTATAGTATGTTAAAAAGTCATAGTATAGTATGTTAAAAAGTCATAGTATAGTATGTTAAAAAGCCATAGTATAGTATGTTAAAAAGTCATAGTATAGTATGTTAAAAAGTCATAGTATAGTACCTCAAAAAAAGTGATATAAACGTTATAGTATAGTATGTGGAAAAATGTCATAATATGGCATGTTGAAAAAAGTGATAGAAAGTCATATTATAGTATGTCAAAAAAAGTCATAGTGTAGTATGTTGAAAAAAGTGATAAAAACGTCATAGTATAGTATGTTAACAAACGTCATAGCATAGTTGTTGATAAAAGTGATTAAAAAAAGTCATAGTATAGCATGTTAACAAAAGTGATAAAAAAAAAAAGTCATAGTATAGTATGTCGAAAAAAGTGACAAAAAAGTTATAGTTCCCCTTCGAGGGGAACTCGAACTGCGTCAGTTACGACACTATGGGAACGCCTTTAGGCATAGTGTCGTAACCGACGCAGTGTCTCGTTCCCCTATCTCGGGGAACAAGGGTTACATACGTAACCCGAGACGTTTTCTGATCATTCATCATATGGCATATATGTCTCTTTCTCTAATGTGTTGGACCTGAAAACATACTGAAACGTTTAGGATTCGGACACCGATCCTTCTGTCTTCTAATCATACTCTCATCACCCAACTGACCTGACATTTAAGTTATTATATGTATTTGTAATATTTGTCTCTTTCAGTTAGTATATCAGACATCAAAAATTGATGAAACTGGGGTGGCTGTAACTCAGTCAGCAGGGCGCTGGGTGGGAACTGGAGGGTTTCTGGTTCAAGTCCTCATATGGATCAAAGTATGATGGTGCCAGTTCACCTCCAGGCCACTTTTCTTGAGCAAGGCACCGAACCCCCAACTGCTCAGGGTGCCTTTCCATGGGCAGCCCCCTCACTCTGACATCTCTCCATTAGTGCATGTACAGGTACTGAGCAGGTGTGTGTGTGTGTGTGTGTGTGTGTGTAATTCAGGCCTGTGTGTAATGTGTATAACAATAACAACAGAGTGAAAACATTGTAGTTACTATTATTATTTTTTGTGATAAAATTTTTTTTATACAATTGATACATAAGAATACGTGAATTATTACATTGGACCTCAAAACTTTCTGAAACATAAGAATGTACGAACAGAACAAATATAAGATTTGAAAACTCTACCTTCAAATACCAATCAAATCTTTTCACCCTAAGCCATCTGACATGATACAAAGTTTATGTTTTTGTAAAAAAAAGTCATAGTAGGGTATGTCAAAGCAAGTGATTATAAAAGTGAGTATAGTATGTTGAAAATAGTTATAGTATAGAATGCAAAAAAATAAAAAGTCCAAGTATAGAATGTCAAAAAAGATGATAAAGTATGTCAAAAAAGTCAAAGGCAAAGGCAAAGCAAGGCAAGGCAGCTTTATTCTTATAGCACATTCCAGCAACAGGGAAATTTAACGTGCTTCACATTAATCATTTTAAAACAATTAAAAATATAAAAAGATAAATAAATAAACGTTTTAGTGATATGAAATGAACTATTATTTAAAGAAAGGCCGCATCAAAAAGAAAGGTCTTCAGCCGTGATTTAAAACAGCAGAGAGTTTGGTTCAGATATGTGGTGCATAAAAACTTAAAAGAAAAAAGAGACAAAAGAAATCTTTAAAAAGTCATAGTATAGTATATCGAAAAGTATATTGAAAAAGTCATTGGGTAGTCTGTCAAAAAAAGTGATGAAGACACATACGTATGTGGTGCATAAAAACATGAAAGAAAAAAGAGAGAAAAAAAATCTTTAAAAGTCATAGTATATCGAAAAAGTCATCGGATAGAATGTCAAAAAAAGTTATAAAAAGTCATAGTATAGTATATCAAAAAAGTCATAGTATAGAATATTGAAAGAAGTCATAGTATAGTACTGTATGTCAAAAAAGTCAAAAAAAAGTCAAAGTATAGTACGTTGAATAAAGTGATAAAAAAGTCATAGTATAGCATGTATAAAAAGTCATAAAAAGTCATATTATAGTATAGTATATCAAAAACGTCATGGTATAGCATGTCAAATTCTTTTTTTTTCTTTACATGGGTCAATCAAAAGCCCCCCCACGTTACACCCACACAGGAGCATTCCCTTACAGTAATGGCCTCATTAGACCTCACACAGTGCTTAATTGATGTCTCCCTTACTGTTTGTTGTATTGTCACATTTTTGACACAATTGTATACACTTTTAGGGCTGAAAAATATTTATTAAGCAAAAAATTTAATCATTTTGTTTTAAAGAAAAAATATACTTTTTTTTTTAAATTCCACACACAAATCCCACAAAGGTTGATGCTTTAAAAATAGTTCACACATCAGTCTTAATCATCCTAATTCTGTAGACACAATACACTCATTTAATATAATTTTAAACAGTAAAATGTATTTCATATGTTTTAAATAGTAGAATATGCTTTAAAGATCAACTTAGTCTGTATATTTCTGTCAGGGCTTGGTTATGTTTGGATTAAGACATGCTAATTGTCTGTCAGCCATGCTCTGGCTCCTTCCTACTGATGGATTCCTCCAGCCCACCTGTCCGTCTGTTTGCTGTCCCGTCCCGTAGGTGGTGCTGAAGGAGCTGTGGCGAGCCACAGGTCTGGGTCTCTCAGTGCGTCTCTGGCTCATCCAGTTTAGTCTTGGGGGGGGCCTCGACTGCTGGGAAGTGTGGGCATGTAGATGTTGAATGGCTCCTGTACCTGGTAAGAACAGCTTGGCGTCTGACTGAAGCTGAGGTTTAAGATGAGCTAACATGGCTGATGATGCCGACTTTGAACCTGGAGCCTCTGTGGTTTGGTGCAACTGGAGGGAGGGTTGGTGAGGTCTCTGGGGGTGATCTTGCCTCCTGGTTCCTAGAGAGAACACTTTAGTTTGTAGTATAGATGTGTGTTCCCTCGGGTGGGTTAAAGGAAGCCACAGGTCTGTCTTTGCTTGTTTTTGCTGTAATGTGAAAGGCGTCAGGACTTTGGGATTATCAGATAGAAAGTCAGCCTTTGGTTTAAAGTTAAGTAAGTAATTCCATTCTCGTCTTTGTGTGTCTAGACTTGCACCAATCCCAGGATGCTCTGTCAATCTGTTCCTATTCCTTTGGTGAAAGAAAAGACCTTCAGTACCCACATGATGGTGCTCGAGATTAGTCCTGAAAGTTGACTGATAGCTGAGAATCCTGTGCAGATCGTGTGTTGGGGAAGCAGTGTGTAGAGGGTTTGACTCTTGAGCCCTCGCATTCTTCTCCGCTGTAACAGTGATGAAGTGGTGAGACTGAACCTTTGAGACATGGGGCTGACTGAGAGGGTTTGAGTGACTCTGGATCTGGGGTGGATTCTTCTTCAGAAACTCCACGTGTGTTTGTGGTCCAAGCTGTGTGAAGCCAGCTCCTATTGGATGCTCTCCCACAGATACACTCTGCAGTGACCCTGGTTGAATAAGAGATTTTAGGCACAATTGTGGAGATTTTTCATGCATTTGTGTGCCAGCGCCTGCTCTGAGTAGAAGTTGGGTCTTACTCTTGCTGCACTCCAATTCTGCAATCTGTGAATTTGATAAAACTGGTATTTTTGCTTTTGTTTGAGTGTCTTGACCATCTTCCTTCTGAGCCCTGGGGCATATTGTTTTTTGGCTTGGTTTTGACTTACTGGGATCATCGTAAGTGCTGTGAGCTGCATGTGATGTGGTGTTAAGAGGGAGAGTGTGAGGTACTGTGATAAAAGTATCAAAGCCGGGGATTGGTTTGGAGCTGGACTGTAGCCTGAGGAATTCCTGATGGAAAGGTGTGACTGCGCGGCCCTTTAGAAGAACAGCGAGACTACGATGGGTCTGCCAGGACAGCCAGGAGAAACTGAAGAGAAATCACACACACACACACACACACACACACACACACACACACACACACACACACACACACACACACACACACACACACACATAATGTTAGAGCAGAAGACTAAAAAGAGAAGAGAAAAAGGTAATTTCTATAACAAAATTTGCTATTTGAATGTTTTAATGTGTGTGTGTGTGTGTGTGTGTGTGTGTGTATGTGTGTGTATACCTGTATGAGCCAGTCAGCACCTCAGTCCAGTCTGAGATGATAAAACTCTCAGCAATCTGACCAGTCAGCTTCCTGCCTGTCTTGGCACAGTAGGTCTGTCCATTCACACTGTGTACTGACAGTTTCTATTCTCTCACACACACACACACACGCACGCACGCACACACACACACACACACACACACACACACACACACACACACACACACACACACACACACACACACACACACACACACACACACACACACACACACACACACACACACACACACACACACACACACACACACACACACACACACACACACACACACACACACACACACACACACACACACACACACACACACACACACACACACCAATTCTTAATCAATTATTCATTGTATGATCTTTCACTCGAGGAAGCAGTAGAAAAAGCATTTTTCAAAGCAGTGAGAAGTTGAAATGTTTTGATAGTTTGGTAAATTGGTACACCAATAAAAAGTAAACTGAAGTTATTTTGCAATTACAAACTTTTGATGTTTGCATATTAACTAGCGGTTGATTGCAGCAGCAAATTAAAAATTTCTAAAGATAGAAAATAAACACTTTTTATACAGAGCACCACCATGATAGTAATATAACTGCAATGTCATTTAAAGGTCACATCGGTGCATCACATTCATTTGTATTTTGGTTTTGCATCAATAGCAGCGCTGTATTCTCAAAAAATCCCCTGCTTTTCCCAGCACAGACTCTTACGCCTATGCTGAATATCAAAGGTCAGCTTGGGAAAGAGAGCTGAAAAACAACCAAAGAGACAAAGAAAACAGCAGCATGTCCATCATGTGCTGTCTGACTATGGTGCTGTCCATGTGCAGTATCATGTGTCCAGTGTTTGCATCCAATAGGAAGCCAGATAATCTGCACTGTGTGTTGCTGTGGCTCATCGGAGGTGGAGGAGGGTGAGTTACTAAAAATGACACTAATGAAGATGGATGGAGGGATCTAGCTGATGTCACATCCATCCTTCTATCCATGAGAGGGTTCTATGTGCCACGGAACTCTCCCCCATCCTCTTCTCCATCTTCCCAGAATCTAACAGGACAGCATCGATTCCCACCCTCTGGAAGACAGCTAACATCATAGCAGTACCCAAGAAACCCCACCCATTACTGGCTTGTTGGACTCTCCAATAGCGAAAAAATGCCTGGAGAAACTGATACTGCCCACCATCCTGTCAGCTGTTGGACCACAGCTGGCCCCCTATCAGTTCAACATCTCAGACCTGAACAATAGAGCCGTCACACACCTTGCCCTCACCATTGTCAATGACACCAATCGCCCTCTATAGCCACACTTCAGACTGCTGCCATCTGGCTGCAGATACAGGACTCTGAGGTGTAGAAGGACTCGCTTTGGTTGCTTCTGCCATTGCATTGCTGAACAAACTATCTTGCTCACTTTGTATAGATCCAGTGTCACAGTTCTAAATGTGGTTGTTTCTATGTCTTAATACCGGTCTCTATGCTATCTGTTGATGTCTTTGTCTGTGTGTATTGCCATGTGCATGTCAAACTGTGAAAACAAATCTCCCTCATGGGACAATAAATATCTATGTATCTACACCAAACTGAATGTAGCAAGGCTCAGACAGGCAGAGGGTGGAAAGAGGAAGATGAACAGACTTACAGGAAAGTATTTGCTGTTGAGTTTGAGTTCCTGCCACATGCTGATGAACAGGTTCAGGTGGAGATGATCCAGCAGCAGATAAACAGACACATTCCTCTTGCTGCTCGCCTCCAGAAGATCACAGAGCAGCTCTACGTCACTGAAGCTGTCCATCACTATGGCCAGGGCCTATGTATACACACACACACACGTCTAAAGCTGTCACATATCACCCACTGTGTATGTGACTTTTCAGCACACAAGATCCAATACTAACATTTTCTGTCATCCCTCACATGTACAGGCAAACACGTCAGTTCCTTTTTTCATATAAGGAAACACGCAGGCGCACACACCCACACACACACACACCATTCCAGCCTTTCTGAGGAACTCTCTGACCAGATCTTTCATGCTGGCGGCCCTGTTGTCAGACTGAAAATAAACCTCAACATCTGGCGTATCCAGGGCAGGGTCAGTCTGCTTTACATCTGGAAGGGACAAAAACATAATCAGAGATGGCAGCAAATGAGAATGGATACAGATTTAACATAACAGTACATTGGGCTGACACACTACAGTCTCTGCAGGATTTTAAATACCAATAGTTAAAACACCAGAAATAATTGTGCTAGTAGCAGAGTAATAGTTTTTCTAGAAATGACTTGCTTCCATAAAGGTTTTCTACTCCTGTAATACCTTTTTGGCTGCTCAGGTCCAAACTTGCCAAAATGGGATCACTGTCTGTGGACACTGCAGTACATTGTATGACAGACTGGGATCCAGTAGACAAGCCGTCATACTCTGTGTCACTTTCATCAGATGCACCAGGATCAGCTGTGTAATACAAGATGAAAAAGTAATGCAACCAGCTATCATTTTTATTTTTTAATCCAATGAATCAAACTGATGGTTATTTTATGTTTTCAAACACAACAGGCTACAAAGAGTAGGACAAAATGTCAAAAGGTTATGTCACAATGTAAAAACAAACACTTACAACCTGTGTTTCCATCCCTCCCATTTTCCAGGATGTAAATCTTCTCCAGCTGGGACAGAAAGTCTACTTCTCCCTCTGTGTTCAACACCTCGTGGTATCCCTCTAAGCCGCGGCTGAGCAGGGAGTCCACCGCCAGCCGGGCGCTCTCATTATGGCTCAGGTCCAACGCCGTTCTGCTGGCTATGAAGTCATAGCAAGAGGGGGAAGAGATGCGGAGGTCTTGAACCCGTCGCCTCACCTTTCCCAGGGGTTTTGATCTCCAGTACCAAGGCGCTGACGCACTGCTGTCATCCATGGATGGTGGACTTAAATGCAAGTCTTTTTTAGTGGAGTTTGGTTTTTTAACCAAGGTAGAATTATCTCATCTGAGAATTAGAAGAACCACAAGCAGGTCCATGTTGCATGATTGTCAAAGCAGGGATGAGAGTTGCCTGCATGGCTGACATTCGTGAATGAGCTACTGGTTGAAGCACACTGAGAGATAAATGGCAAATGGTAGAACCGCCCCTGCTTAGGGCAATGTTGTTTCACAATGATAAGTGATGACAGGTGACAGCTGACAACAAAAGACATGCAATAGATAACAAAATAATGTATCTGTGGGGGAAATTCCAGCTTACTAACTCATGCTGTGTAAGTTCAGAGAGTGTTACCTCAGGTCTCCTACAGATCAGGGTCCAACATAACAGTAGGTCATTACCTGTCTCTGGCAGAGCAGTAGTTCAACTGCAGGTCTCCATAGATGACGGGAGATGTAACTGTATGTAAGCTGTATGATAAGACAGTACTGGCTCAAATGCTACAATCCCACCCCAGTTGGAAGAGAAAGTTCACACATAACACGTATTCACATTTGAATCCACACAGCAAGTATAGGCTCTACTGCAGTATGGTCAAGCTGACATTGTTAAGGTAAGGATATGTGTTTACAGCCCCCCCAATGTCTTTGTTTACATTAATGGTTCAGCTAAACATAAAATTTCCAGCTAGGTTTAAGTACACCTTCAGGAAGAGATATTCAGAGGTGTGATGGGACTACATGATAAACAAGTTCATTGATGCTTCTGTGTAAGTCATAAATGTCTCCTGAACCTTCTTCATGTATCCAAAGTCCAGCTGCTGCTGAGTTTCTTCATAACAACTCAAATCAATGAACAAGATTCCAAAATAAACTAAAGATCTGGTAATTGCAAATCCTATTTTCTTGTGCCTTACTATGTCTGATTTTTGACAGAATCATAAACTGTGTTGGAATTTGAAAGCAGATTGTGTTCCTGGGCCATTTTATGGTTGAGCGCAACACAAAGCTTTAACAGGGTGTTGATCTAAAGTGGCTGAGAAATGCCATACACATATATCTGAGTTTCCGTCACTAGGTCTCAAATTACCACTACTAAAGTAGAAAGTTAATGAGCAATGTGAAATGCAGAGACATTTGATGCAACTGCAGGGTTCATTGCTGTGTATGTATGTGTGTTCAATGTTATAATGTGCATGCCTTAAATTGGTAGGCTAGCCATCCGTCCTCAGCAGAGGCTCACATTCAAACTGCAACACAATCACTAAAACAAACAAGTGTAAAAAGACCACAAAATGACAAGACTAAAAACTGTATGAAAGTGTGGCAATGGCTTATCAGCAGTGTGGTGGATTGCTACGCATGTCTCTTGTGTGTAATTTGCTGATTTTGGAGAATGCTTTACAGGAAAAATCAGGTAGAACTGGGGTGCTGAGCATCTCTGGGAACTCCTTCAAGACTGTTGGGAAAGCATTTCAGGTGACTACCTCTTGAAGATCATTGAGAATGCCAAGAGTGTGCAAAGCAGTAATCAGAGCAAAGGGTGGCTACTTTATAAAAACTAGAATATAAGACATGTTTTTACTTTTTTCAAACTTTTTTGTTAAGTACATAATTCCATGTGTTCATTTATAGTTTTGATGCCTTCAGTGAGAATCTACAATGTAAATAGTCATGAAAATAAAGGAAACGCATTGAATAAGAAGGTGTAACCAAACCTTTGGCATGTACTGTATGTGTGTATTTCCACGAGGCACCAAGTGTGTGTTTTTGGTTGTTGCTTCAGATAGAACAGAAAATGATCGACTGATTTTGCTGTATTCCTTCCAGGGCCTGAGCGGGATTTAGAGCACGTCAGGACGGATAAACTTCGGGTGGAGGGAAAGAAAAGAATGAGTGACAGGAATGGGGATGGCTGTCATTCTAACTCATGTCAAACAACACCTGGATGACTATAGGACCAAAAGACAGACATTCACAGGCACACCCAGCGAGGAGCAGAGTCCAACCTGATCTGGTTTATGAAACGAGACAAGTTGCTTGACATAAGCAGACAAACCAAAAACACCCTGAAACAATCTCCTTGATATATCCAATCAAAACATACCTCTAATCCAAATTATAGTCAAATCTAAATGATAAAGCCTGTAGTGGAAGCCCTGAGGCACTGGATGTGCAGATTGCATGTTGTCTGTTTGTAATACACTACCAATGCATTCTGTATAGAGCACATCTTTTCTTAAAAGGCAAAATGAAACAAAATTTGAATCAACATTTTTTAAAAATATTTTATCCAAACCAGGTTTTAAATAGGACAAGTCACATACAATTGTATTGAAATAATTAAAAAAAATATTCTAAATGGAGAACCTGCGCAAACATTTTAAAAAATGACTATAAAGTGTGCAACTGAACATGAAATGGAATGTGGTATAACAAATTCAGGAGGTATAATAGTGTGTATAAAAAGATGTTCAACTGTAGAAACTATAGAACTAACAGATGTTTCACATCCAGTTAGCCGAGTTAGACATGGTACCAACAGTATTGTACGCTGCGTCAGTTTGTAACTGTGGTTACAACTATCACCAGTTATACAGGATAGACTTTCTTGAGTGGCCACAGACGGACTTGAGTTAAAATGAATGAAACTGCCGTTGCTTGCAAGAATATTACCAGAGAACCCAGCCATGAATGAGGCAAAAATCAGAGCACCCGTTTCTGTCCTCACAGGGAACCAGAGGACTGGTGTGTTAAACAGACATGGCTGTTCATGAAATAGTGGTTGATGATGTGCAGTTAACATGTTTGACTCCATTTGCGTTAATAATGTGTAGTTTAAAGGACGGTTTAGAAGCACTAGGAAAATGGTAAACAGAGTCTGAGTCATTGTATCCGTTGCTCGCTTGAGGCAAGAATATGTTTTTGTGACACTATGAAGACAAGAGAGCAGTTTGTGGTCACGGCGAGACAGAGGACAGTGTGAGGACAGACTGTGAGGAGGAAGAGCTGCCCTCTCTGGCTCTGGCCGCCAGCTTCTGTCTCAGCTCTCTGACTTCCTTCAGCAGTTGTCTCTCGCTGCTGTCCAGCTGGGCCCGGCCTCGGTCCAGGGAAACTAACACAAAATAAAGAAATAAGCACAAACAGGAACGTTATTGTCACACAAAGTCAAGGTAATGGTGGTCACATTATGTACAGCGACAACAATTAGTGGATTAGTTTATTGACAGAAAACTCATCAGCAAATACTTTTTATAATCAATTAAATGTTTAACCTTTGTTCGTTGCTACCCCCTTAATTTACTGTTCGTTCAAATTTGACAGGACAGTTTTATTTGCTCTTATTTTAACATAAATACCAATAACTCTAACCCATTGTGTATGAGTGGGTGTACGTACGTGTGTGTGTGTGTTTCTGTGTTTGTGCATGCATGCGTGTGCAAACATTGGTGGTTCACATGTTCATGTGGCAACATCACATGGACAACATGAACTCTGTATGTATGTATGTGTCTGTTTGTGTGTGTGTTTCTGTGTATGCTTGCATGCATGCGTGTGCAAACATTGGTGGTTCACATGTTCACGTGGCAACATAACATGAACTCTGTATGTATGCATGTATGTATTTGTGTGCGTGTTTCTGTGTGTGAGTGCATGCATTTGCGAACAGTATTGAGTATAGAGATGGCTTTCATCTCCTGGATGAAAATGATACTCTTTCCCATTCATTTCCTATGGTGGTCATTTTTGACCGTAAACCAAACGTTTAATAAAATCACTCAAAATTACAAAAAAAAAAATGTAGTTATAATAAATTGTATGTGTTCAAATGTCATAAGGTCTTGAGGCAGTCTGATGAAAAATGCCATATTTATGTTACAGGGAATGTGTAAATTGGTCATTTTTGACAGGAATAGCGTTAGAAGGTAAAGTCAATTTTCAAGGAAAAATGGCAAACATTTAACAATTCCATGGGATTCCCAGTCTATTATAGCAGTAAACAGAACATCTTTGGATATAGTCTTAGCCTATCATAAGCCTATATACAGTGGTGCTCATAAGTTTATGAACCCATGTTAAAGTTGACTAAAAAGAGGAAGACAAAAAAAAAAAAAATCTTTTGGAAATTGATCTTAATGCCTCAATTGAAAAATTAGGAAAAACCTTTAAGGACACTAATTTTCTTTGTGAATTAATAAATACAGGGGCACAAGTATACACCTATGTTAAATTCCATTAGAGGCAGGCATATTTTTATATTTAAAAGCCAGTTATTTGATGGATCCAGTTATATCAAGTTATAGCCTTATCTACTTGATGAATGAATGACTTACAGTTGGTGGCTGTGCTCTCTGAAGGTGAGCTGCTGTTCAGACACACCATGTTGGTTCCTGGCTGCTTTGGGCTGGTGGCAGAGTTGTGTCTGACTGCTGGACCTGCAGCGCTGCTTCCAACGTTAACAGCAGTGGTGCCGCTGGCTCTAGGAGGAAGTCCTCTTGTCGAACACAGGGATCTTACTCCCGTCAGTCTCTGGCCGTCTGGCACAAAGCAAACACATATTACAACACCAATATGCAACACCTGGCTTCTTGAATATAATTCAACCCACTGTGCAATATTCACTCTGTTGGGTACAGGTATGACAATAAACATTTTTAGAATCTTGAATATTAGATCCAAGTCTGGTTAATGGACAGGTCAGCCCAAAGGCCACAAACACAACAGGTGTATATGTGAAGTAATACCTTTGTCTGCTGTAGTCCGGGGCGACTGCTGTTCCTGTAAATGGGCTCTGGAACTCATCACCTCATCCCACTGCAAATTAACAAAAACTTATTGTCTAACTGAATAACAATAACCAAACACCTTAATTTTCCAAATCCTACAATTTCTCTTCTGTGAGGTTAGTATAATTATTAGTATTTGAGACATTGATCAGATATAAAGTTTCTCAGGAACACAAATATTAAAATCTATTTTGCAATACTGGTTTTATAAGACAGAATGATGTCACAATAACTGTACATAGTCAAGCCAATACATTATGTAAATTGTTGTTCAGTCACCTTCCTTCCTGCCACATCTCTCACAGTGTCAGCCAGTCTCTCCTCCTCTGCCAGGGTTTGCCTGTGAAGCTCTGCCAGTCTCTCCCTCTTCCTCTCCTGCTCGGCATCAACCTGCTGCAGGCGCTCCGCCACCTCTCTCTGCCAGTCAGAGTCCAAGCCCAGCTGGCACGCCTCAGCCAGGGACTCCTGCAGGACCTGTGCGTGTGTTTTACACAAAGTTAACGGATAGAGGCAGAGAAGAAGATCACCGGTACCTATGCCAAAATCAGAGTTTACATGCCTTCTACAAGTCAAACCAATTTTCGATTGCATCAAGTGCTTTTGTCGAGATTATTACACTGGCTCCATATTGGAATGTTTCACCAACCTGCATGTTTGTCTCTGTGCAGTGTAGCAGCTCTGTGTATCTATCATCCTCTTGTTCTGCCCTCCTCATCCTCACCTCGGTCTCCTCCTCGACCTCCCGTCCCATTCGCTCCTGCTCCTTAAACAGGTGCTGAGAGAAATGGTCATGAAAAAAACAAACTTTAGACTCAAAATTATTCTCCAACAAGGAGAACGTGATGTTATTAGACGCGTTAGATGCAACCATTACATCATCTAATGTAATTCAACTGCAGAATGCATTCAAGGTGATGACTCCCCTAAGTCATCCCTGGGGATGAAATAGTCATAGAGAGAGAGGTAGGGAGGGAGAAATGAATCAAAAGAAGCAGGCTGGGAGAGAGGAAGCTGCAAGCATGCCAGGGTTTCCAACAGATGAGAAAGCAATTTGTGACATCATTGTGCAATCATTTGCATTAAGCTTAGTGGTTGTGTCAGCAAGGTAGATAGAAATCGAAATCTTTAGCCAATTAATCACAAATTCAATACAGGAATTTATTTGACCTTATAATTATTACTTATGTAGCCTATCTGTGAAGTTAAGAGGGGCTGCTCCTCACAAAACAGATTCAGAGGGAGGTGACGGTTTTCTCACAAGAGAGAAATACCTTGCGTGCTGCTGGACCATACTGGCCACTTCTTTACAGAAAGTTGCTGTCTTTTCTACAGAAAGTCGCCAAATTTATCGCTAGTCGGTTTTTTAAAAAAAAAGTCGCTAAGGAGGTCTTATAAGTCGCTAAATCTAGTGACAAACTTGCTATATAGGCAACACTGTTTTCACGCACGGAGGAGAGGAGCTGTGTGTGTGTGTGTGTGTGTAGAGTGACAGAGAGACGGGGGAGAGCAGGGAAAGGAAATGCAGCTGAACAAATTAGTGTTTTAAAAATTATTAATGAAACGCAATGTATGGTGGCGGGTGTCGATTGTGTGGCGCAACGCCACAAATTAGTCTATGTGTGGGAAACACTGCATGCAAGCTGTTTGTCACCTGTTCGAGTCGTCTCCTCTGAGCCTCCAGCTCCATCTGTCGGACTTCTAGATCCTGGACTGCTGCAGCTGTCTCTCGCTCCCGGAGAGCCATCTGTAGCACAACATAAAGGTTATTGGTTGGTTAGTGCTCAAAGTGAGGGCTATTAAAACCATGATGAAGATTATTTGGTGCTAAAATGCTAATAATGAAAAGCACACTACCCATTAGGGCTTTTATTGTTATAAAATCAGGATCTCGATTCACCCTGTTCACGATTTAATTTTTTTAATAACTTTGATTTAAATGACTGATTCTCATTTAATTTTACGAGCCGACTGCATCACAAACACCACTTTCTTCTGGGAGTTTTAAAGATAGACTGTATAAAATAAGCTTAAAAAGGGCTCCCAAGCGCTGCAATGCTTTCCCTTCTCTTCATTAAAGCCTCTGTGTTTACAGGCTTGTAGTGATGCGCAATGTGCTATAGTTTCCAAATAAAAAATAAAATATCTATGTTTGGTATTGCCAGTATGTTTTGTTTTATCATGGTCAAACAAATCGTGGCAGAGAATTGTGATATCAATTCTAAGCAAAACAATCTTGATTCATATTTTTCCCCGAATCGTACAGGCCTAGTTCTCATGACAAAGTGAGCAGCAGAGTTCGGGATCGTTAGTATGGCTAAAGCGGGCTCCTTCATACAAAAGACTACTTTACATTTTAATCACCAGGTTACCTTTCTACTGATCTCCAGGTCTAGTCTTTGGACCTGTGAGGCTCTCAGGTCCTGTTGGTGTTTGAGGAAACGTCTTTTTGTTTCATCCAGCAGCTGTAACTCCTTCACCTTCAGCTCTCTCTTCATGGCTGCCAACCTGCAGAGGACGGAGCAGTGTCAGCAACCAATTCTGCTAAATCACATGGTTCTTTTGTCCTCATGACTCTATGAGGTGTGAGCATCTTGTGCTTTTTACTTTGTCCTCTGCTGTGTGAGTTTTTCCTCTTCTTGTGCCAGGATGTTTCTGCGCTGTTCCTCAGCCTTCTGCAGCAGCTCCTGTGTTCAAATCAGTCAACGTATTCAGTTCACTTAACTTTCATTTCAGGCTTGTGTTTCACATACAGGTTAACTTTACAAGCAGGTAAAACAAAATCAATTCCAACCAAATCTATGTTTAAATTCATTTTGACAAAGAAAATCTACCTGTTGTGCGTAATAGGTCTCCTCTTTAGCTTGGCGACGCACAAAATCTGCGTGCATGGCTGACACCTCCTGCCTGAAGAGACAAAAACACTTCATCTGTTGGATATTTTCTCACTAATGGCTTTGAAATTACCATTCAGCATTTCCTATCTTGTTAACACTGTGGATCCACTATCTGTAACTTCACCTCTCGCGGTGATACTCCATCTCCTGCAGTCGTATCTTCTCCCTCTCCCGGCTCTGGTAATCCACTATGAATTGAGGGTAGTGGTTGAACACGGGGTACTGGCCTTTGGTCAGCGGTGTGAAGTCAGACAGCATAGTCCTGGGATGGATGTCAGCTGGTGTGCTGCCCATGAGCCGGTACGCTTCCTTTATCATGGCTCCCAAATCCAGGTTGTTACGGTGGTGGAAAAAATACTGGAAGCAAAGAAACAGAAGAAAACATTTGATGGAGGAGGAGAGACGGCAACATTTCCTGACTGGTTATGGACCTAACTGAGTTACCTCAAAGTCTTGTTTCTGGGAGCAGAGCAGCAGAGGCTCACGGCAGCAGGTGATGTAGGCCACACAGGTGACGAGCAGGAATGATGGATGGTTTGAGAAGATATTATCAAAGAGTCGGAGCCACTCATCGCGAGTCAAAACCTCTGAGAACAAAGTCTCCAGCAGGGGCCACACGTAGAGCTAAATGATATAGAGATGCACATCACATGGAGTTCCAGGACAAAACTGTCTTTGAACACATGTCTCCTCCAGTTGTGTGTAGCTGCATACAGCTGTTACCTGTGAGGTGATGCCACAGTCCACCAGGTGCTGCAGCAGTTCCTTGTCATGATGAGCCAGAACGTTCTCCACCATGCTCAGGATGTTCAGAGGAGGGTTGGGGAAGTACTCAAACCAATGCTGACACCAATTCACTGTGCATCCAAACATTGGAGTATTCAACAGACTGATAACACAAGACTTGGACTCAAGACATTCAGAGGTCTGATAAATAGAGCTAGAGAGAGTTGCAAAATGTGAATCTCTCAGTGCCATTCTCTACACATAAAAAGTTGTAGTAATGAAAAGATCCTGGACATAAAAGCAGCAGCCCAAAACACTGGGAAGCTTTCAAATGCGTGTAGTTGAAATTTCATACACGTTCATAATGTTGTGTTGACTGTGCAAACGGCATTTCATAATTACAGCCATGAAGTACCTATGACAGTGGCCACCACCTCGAAGCAGAGCATTGGATTGTTCTGGAAGAGCTTGACGAAAGGGAAGGCTACCAGGGGAAGGTACTCCACCTCTCCAAAGATGGCTGCCCAGTGAGCAAAGGCAGACAAAACTCTGTGGAGCCCAGGAAAGGACTAAATAATTAATTTGTTAAAAATCATTTAAATTCTGCAGAAAGAAAAAAATACCTATGAGTTACAATTGTGTGTGTGTGTGTGTGTGTGTACCTCTGCAGTCCCCTCTGTAGCTTGTGACTTTTGATGGGGTATTTATCATTCAGAGCGAGGTAGGCTGAATGCAGACCTTTATCAGTCAGACTGCTGTACGCCGCATGGTTCTCTGGGAGACACAACAAAGACCGCCATACAAACATCCTGCAATGCAGATACGAGTCATGAAATTGTTAAATAACATGGCATGATGCAGTTTTTAGTTATAAGATGCATGCATGAATCCTGCATGAATGTAATCTTCACCTGTATTTAGCAGGATACTCTCCAAAAGCCTTGAGCAGAGCCACCAGTCTCTTCTTATTCAGACCAGCAGGTAGTTCATTCTATTGACAGACAAGAAAAACGTAACACAGTATTAAAACACACTCATGCATCTGGTTAGAGTGAGGGAAAGGCTTTGTGTGTATTTTTGGTGGAACATCTATGATAAATACAACTTTACATCACTCTGCAAAAAGAAAAACAACATTGGTGTGTGTTGTTCCCACCTCTTTATCCTCAGCTGTAGAGTCAGAGGGGGGTCTAAGTACTTTCACCTGTGTCCGCCTACCCAAGCTCTTGGCTGGTCTCTGAACCACCTCGGATCTGACCCTGACCTTTACGTTAGACAAGTCCTGATCATCAGCTCCACCGCCAGAGACCACCGCCACCTGGGAGGGAGGAGGCTGGGGGAGGGGCACACACAAACACATGCATTATATGAATACAGATTAATATCTTATTATCAACAAAAGAGAAAACCCCTCCCACCTTGTCCCTCTTTGTACAATTATCACAACTGACTGTCACCTTGTTGACTTCCTGTGTGAGACTCTGAACACTGTAGACCTTAATGCTGCCATTATCCATGATGGCCACAACATGTCGGCCGTTAGGGCTGACCGCCGCTGTGGTGATGGCGTCATCATGGGAACCCATGTGGAAAAGCAGCTTGCAGGTGTGAATGTTAATGAAACGCATCAAGCCGTCCTGGCTCAGTACACCTAGTGTCTACAGAGGCAAAAAAGAAACTTCTCAATTGTACAGGGCACAGGTGCAGAAAAGTGCAAACATATGCATATAGAGATACAGAAACAGAAGACGGGCTCATTAGCATATACAGATACACAGACAGGGCCTCTTCCAGACAAGTGATGTCAAAGATGTGTAACAGCAGGAGAATAGAGCAAATGAATGAAAATTCCTCAGTTGTCTGTGTACCTGGCTGGCTCCTCCGTCAAAGCTGTCGGGCAGGAATTCCAGCTGTCGGATGGTTCGGACCTGTGTGGGCATCTGAATCACCCTGATCAGCTGTTTGCTGTCCAAACACCACAGGTGCAGCAGGTTGGAGCGCCCACCAGCAGCAAGGCTCTTACCATCACTGCCAAGACAAGTCAGGTAAATCAGTGTTTGATAACGCTTTCTGATCTCCATTTACTTTTTACTGTGCTTATGAAGCGTTTAGAGCCAAGCAGGGTGGGACATATAGTAATAAGGAACTACACTGGAAAGCTATATAATTAATGTGCTAATTAGTGGTGTGATGTTAAAGACCGTGTGACAGCGAAGGCTTTGTAGGAGATTTTGGGTCCGTAGTCGGGGACAGGGAGCTGGTATTTGCAGATCAGCGCGTCGCTCTCCCAAGCAAAGATGGAGTCATCACTGAAACAGCTGAGGATGGTGTTACTGAGAGGCAGGAAAAACACCTACAACACAAACAGTGGGCCATGACAACAAAAAAGAATGAACACATTTAGTGCGTGCATAGCATAAATGCACTAGACATATCAACTTGTTCAAATTAACCAAAAACTATTTGAGAGGGAGGAAAACCCCCTCATATGTTTGTCATTAAACTTCTATTTGTAAATGTTGCTTTCATTTTGCATGTTTACCCTCTGAATGCCAACAGACTGTCGGATGTTGAGCTTCCTCTTTCTTTGGAAGGTGTCCAGGTCCCAGAGCTGAGCCGTGTCTGATGACGTGCTGATGGCGTAGCGGCCTGAGCTGTGGACAGAGATGGATGAAACTGACCCCTCGTGACCCCGCATCCAACTGACCAGCTGCTTTGTGTCTGAAAGAAAAGACAATGAAACAATAGCAAGTGTCAGTGACAATGAACTTGTGAAAAAAGTCTTGAGAACCCTAAACAGCATACACCCTTGAAAGTTACTATGAAAACAATGAAGCAATGTGTGTTTCCTACCTTTGTCGAAGCACTTGATGGTGTAGTCAGCCAGAGCCACAAGGAACTCTGTGGTCCTGCGAAGGCTGAATGCCAGAGCAGTGCAGGCCTGTCCTGTCTTCTGCACCAAACGAAATCTACCCCATGAAAGAAGCAACACGAGATCTATACATGCTCACATTGAGGCCACTTTGTTCTGCTCTAAACAGAAGGAAGATCCATTTATATATACATATATATTTGAATATGTGTTCCTCTATATAGAACACATTCAGTTGAGAGAAAAGACATGTCAAAATGAAATGGCTCTGACATATATAGGAAATGTTGGCTTATGACTGTATATGGGCTATAATATTGTAAACATGTCATGAGGCAAATATTGTTAATAAAATAGAATAGTGATGAATAAATACTTAAAACACTCCATTTTGGGTCTTTTTGAGCAGTCAGCCACCTGTTCCTACTGATGTCAAAGACGTAGATGTTGCCATGGTGATCTCCAGCCAGGAAGGAGTCTCCTGTGGTGTCAAAGGCCACATGGAGGAAACGCACCGTCTTGGCCTGCTGAGCAGTGCGGACCACCGTCACTAACACACTAAGGGAGACAAACAACAACCAGATAGTACTCAAATAAAAGCAACACACTTGAATCATGGCTGCTGTCTAGTGCTTACAATTATACCCTGGCAAAAATGGCTGAACATGAACAACAATGAAAAGAGTCCAGAATCATACTTGTATGAATGTACGAGGAATGCAACATGTGTGAGTGTGACTGAACATAAGTGCACTGCAAGCAGTTAGCTAACCTTCCTATGTACACGTTAGTTTAGGATCAGATGTATGCGTTACAGAGACATTTTACAGCATAATTCGGTTAAATGTGTCACTCCCCGCAGCATCAGGTGCATATGACAACTAACGTTACTGTTAATCAAGCTTCGTTTAGCTGTTTCCTACCTTTTGCCTGGTGTTGGTTTTCGATGCCAGACTTTCCCCTCTTCTTTGTTTCCAATGTCGGTCACTTCCATTTAAAAAAAGTCTGAAGAAACTCAGAGCATACATTTACAATACAAAATAATATCCCCCTTACTTGACTTGCCCCAGTCTACAACATGGCTAGCTAACGGGCTAGTTGGCTAAGTTAACCTCTTTAAAGGCGGAACAAACAGCGCGAAATTTGAAAGCTCTTGCAGTAACGTTAACGTTATATTTAGTTTTAAGTTACGGCCAGAGAGGCCGTTAACGTCAGCACCATTTAGAAAAATTGGAGCTCAACAGTCCCATAAATGCTTATCAAATGCTACGCTAACAGTTTATTTAACTAGCTAGTTTCAGGAAATTTTGTTTTTGAGGCTTATTTTGTCGCCCAAAATTGACGTCCAAGGTATACAGCGGCGTGCATTATGGGAATTGTAGTTCAAAACAGTTTTGAATGTACTAACTTCTATGCTTATTATAACACAAGGCGTGCAGATATATCATGTTTTAAACTGAGAGTGACAGTCAATGAAATGTGGTTTATACCTGTACCTGTACATAATTCAATTAGAGGGGTCCAACAACCCCGCACTGACCTTGGACAAAAACCTTTCCACCACTAGGTGGCGCTAGCAGAGACACGCGTTTGGCCATTTATCTCCCAAACCTTATATCGAAAAATGTCTATTATATATGTCACTATATGTACAGTCTATGGTCACTACCCGATGGCAGTCACAAGGATGTTCAATATAAAAATAAATCTCTGTATTATGGAAGATGGGTTGCTAATGGTATAGTATTAGTAAAACAACTCCTTAATGCTGACGGACAGTTACTAAAGTATAATGAATCAATTCACTTTGTAGTGGTATATTCCTTGGGGGAGTTGACATTACCAAGAATACATGTTCTAATAAACACATCAGGAATTGTATACTAGAGGTAACTCTGCCCTCAGGAAGATTCTTTTGGGCGTCAACATTTTTCTATTGAAAAATGAACTGTCAAAAAAATCAGGTTAATTGGAGACAAATGTTGTCTTAATAACAAAGTAAAAGAGGTTTCTTTTAAATCTTGAATACAATATATCCAGCAAAATGGAAATTAGAGTGATTCAAATTTGATATTGAATATTTTTGTACTTTCTGTGAACTAGAAGAAGAAACAATCTGTAATTTGTTCTTTCACTGTATGTATACTAAAACATTTTGGGTTGATGTTCATCATCTTATCAGACGGAACACTGGGCAATCAATTCAATTTAAAGATAAAGATATTTTTTATTTGTTTTGAAGGGAATGAGATGGATAAAGATGTTGTTTATTTTGTTCAATTAATCTTGTTATTGGGAAAATTCCACATTCACAAGAAGAAATGGGCGGACTCCAAACCATGCTTTGAACTTTTTCCTTTCAAGAACTGCACCAATACAGCAACACTATAAGAGACATTAAGAATAAGAAGGCAATTAAGACTGGAATTGTTTTTGATAAATTTCTCATGCACCGTTGATACATTTGACTTAATTTATACTACCCTTTCCTTTTTAACTTTATTTATTTTCTACATATATATTTTTTTCTTCTGTATATGCACCTCTGGTATTGAATTTTTGTACATGTACATACTGGCGATGTAACAATTAATAAAAATTAAAAATAAAATAAAATAAAACTCCATTGTACAGGAAAACTATCGCGTCTGGCACGCCTCTTTCTGGCTGGCTGCCTCTGGATTGGTCAAGTGGGAGCTTTTGCAAATTTGACAGGAAGTACTATAAATGCAGAGCAAAGAGCAAAATCTAATTTGTGAGATAATAATACATCCGGTTCTAACATGTTTTCTTCAAACTAAGAGCATCAAAAAAAATGTCTTTAAAAAATATATAAATAAATAATTACGCATTAAAACTAGATAAATATACAAACCCACATCTTATAAGAAATATATAAGAAATATACATATCTTCATTGGTGTTGCCTGCATCTATTGTAAAGTTGTCTATTGTCAAAATCCCTGTGGTGTGAACAACACAATGTATTATGACCAGTGCAATACAATTTAATAAGAATAAGGTGAAAAGCACAACGATGAAAGATGCCTGCCAATTCACTCTGGTTGAATAAAGTACTGCGAGTAATTTTACATTAATCTGAACAGAAATGTTTGCAATATTTCTTTAAAATCAATCAACCCTGGGTGTATCACATCATAAAAGTATTCTTAGCAACAAGGTTAAAATTGTAATGTCATGTATACATATATACACTCACCTATAGGATTATTAGGAACACCATACTAATACTGTGTTTGGCCCCCTTTCACCTTCAGAACTGCCTTAATTCTACGTGGCATTGATTCAACAAGGTGCTGAAAGCATTCTTTAGAAATGTTGGCCCATATTGATAGGATAGCATCTTGCAGTTGATGGAGATTTGTGGGATGCACATCCAGGGCACGAAGCTCCCGTTCCACCACATCCGTAAGATGCTCTATTGGGTTGAGATCTGGTGACTGTGGGGGCCATTTTAGTACAGTGAACTCATCGTCATGTTCAAGAAACCAATTTGAAATGATTGGAGCTTTGTGACATGATGCATTATCCTGCTGGAAGTAGCCATCCCTTATATATATATATATATATATATATATATATATATATATATATATATATATATATATATATTACAACCCTCACAAAACGAATGATTTTCCCTATGAATAGAATTTGACTGTTCAATTTTGACATTGAGTTCCCTAGAAATAGCACAACAGTTTTACTTTGAAAAGCATACCCGGATGTGCCTGCTCTGACCTCAGCAACTGCTCAGTAACGCTAGCTCCCTGATTAGCCACGTCATGTAAAGTTAGCAGTGAGCCCTTCTGAAATAAAGACAGCGAGGGGTCGCAGTGTTTTGGTGATACTAGCTCATTTTTAGAAAGGGGTTTTGTTTTATGGTTATAACTCGGCCGTAATCATATGGAAAGATGTCGGATATCGGGGACTGGTTCAAAAGCATCCCTCTCATCACCCGGTACTGGTTTGCTGCCTCGATTGTTGTTCCCTTTATTGGAAAACTAGGATTGGTTGATTTCAGGAATCTCATGCTGTTTCCAGAGCTGGTCTTAAGCAGATTTCATGTAAGTTTATCTTGTCTCTGTTTACTTGTGTATGTATGTGTGTGTGTGTGTTGGAGTAGCTGATAAATGCTATGTTGTGTTCTAGACGTGCTCAGTTATTTTGCAGGTGGCTAGCAAGGCTAACTGAGCAGGCCTGTGCTGTGTGTCAGCCAATGAGAGGGTGAGACGCAGGAGGTTTTGACTTCCGGATGCTGTCAAAAAATGCTTTTAGCACCACTGAGAAAAAGTGCAGATATACCTATCGTTAGGGGAAAATGCAAGTGTCGTATTTTCGGTATTTGGCGAAATAAAAGCAGTTAGTTTTCAGGTGCTCATGTTGTGCATGCCACAAGGCGAAGAAAGTATTTTGGACAAATGTGTAAAGGGACTTTCCTACACCGTAACGAGCCCTCCAGGCAGCGTTGTTCCTGCGTATCGCGAGACTGTCTGTGTCTGGGTGTGAATATGTATCCTTAAAGACTCACCTTAGGGCGCTAGTCTCCATAAACTATATACTTGCAGTGGTGGAAAGTTACTTAGTGCATGTACTGAAGTACTGTATTGTACTTTACTTTTTAAAGAGTTAGCTCCTTTACTAAACATAAACGTGTTCCTACATTTACTAGTTACTTTAAAGAATAATATTTCAATATGACCTAAAGATATGTCAGTGTATAGAATATGAATTAACTACCAAACATTATATTAAGTAGATTAAAGGTGCAGTAAGGCAAGACTTAAAAAAATAACTTTGTCGTATTTGCTGAAACTGACCCTATGTTTGAGTAGAACTACATGAAGCAGGTAATTAAAAAAAAAAAAAAAAAATCCAGGTCCTCTGGCACCACCTGGATCTTCACATTCCTACACAGCACCTTTTTAAAATTAGCTGCATTTTCAATAAAATAACAACCAATTTAATATAACACATATAACACTGCTTTTACTTTTGATACCGTTTTCTAAATACATTTTTCTGTTAATACTTCTGTACTTTTACTCCGATAAGATTTTTGACTAATCTGACAACTTTCACTTCGTGGCGTTGCTACTTTTACACTGAAAGGCTTTGAATACTACTCCCACCTGTGGTTCTTTAAACGATCATTGCACTCTCTGTAGTGTTATATGATGTGTACGGTCTAACCTGCCAGAGAGCCAGCTGGTGTGACAGCTACAATAGGTTACTGATATCTCAGAGAAACACTGGCAGTGTGGCGGCTGAATAGCTTATTGTATTACTCTATTCACTTGGACTAGAGTTGTCGCTTGGCAACCAAATTAGAAATAGAATTTTAACCTTGTGACATACTGTTGTGGGTTATTAATCTTGAGGGAAGATGAAGATTTAAACCATGATTCGTTTTGTATTGCTAAATTCAGTCTGCAATATTATAAGCTCTTGAATGTTATTTATAGACCCTTGAAAATTTGTCCACCATACATTGATTTTCAATATCTGGCAAGTCCTGTTAGTCGTGATGGTACATGAAGGAGGACTCCTGTACTGTCAACAAAAACCCAGTTAGCATCACTTAACTATTATGCTGCTTTTACATGGCTTTAGAAGTCCAGTTTTTAGACTAAGTGAAAGTTTATTCCAAGGATATTCTCTAGTTAGAAAAGAGGGTTATGATGAGTGTACATGATGATGAATTGGAAGAGCAACTATGGCTGTAGCTATGTGCTCTGAATTGGTTCATTTGAAAATGAACACAGAGGACACAAGGGGACGGGCACAGTTACGGTTTGTTTCACTCCAGTCTTATATGTTGAAATTATATCCTGTCATTTTCCTCCTTGATTAATAGTAATTTAACATCAGCCCTCAAACCACCTCTTACATGCTGAATTGATCTAATGTCTGATGTTACATCAGAAAAAACCTTTTGAATCTACTTGTGAGGCAGAGGAACACTAGCTGTTTTGCGCCACTTTTTTCAGTGCTTAGAAGTTATCATTTACAATCCACACAAGACTTCATGTGTGTTACAAGCACAGCCTTCAAAGTCTGGATTAGACTAATGTCTCTTCTGTTTCTTTCAGCTCTGGAGACCAGTGACGGCCACCTTGTATTTCCCAATTACCCCTAATACTGGCTTTTTGTACATGGTCAACCTGTACTTCCTTTACCACTACTCCACTCGACTAGAGACAGGTAAGACCTGGCCTCAGCTCGCTCGCTCTCTCTCTCTCTCTCTCTCTCTCTCTGTGTCTCTCTCTCTCTCTCTGTCTCTCTCTCTGCCTCTCTCTGCTAATGTTTTTTCTTGTTATGGTTTTCCAGGGGCGTTTGATGGCAGACCTGCAGACTATGTCTTCATGCTCTTCTTCAACTGGATCTGCATAGTTGTATCCTTTTTAACTGGCATCACAAAGTACCAAACTCTTAAAAAAATTTTTTTAATCTCCTCCTACATAAAGTTACATCGCTGTTTTCCACTCCACTGTTGATCCTAGCTCTCTGCTGCCTCTTTTGCCCCGATGCAATTTTCCCTCATCTGTCTTTTTTGTACCCCCCCCTTCTCTGCAGCACTGTGCCATGTCAGGGTGGCTCTGTGCCAGTGACCCAGTGTCAGTCTACCTCTGCAGAGCAGAGAAACCTAATCTAGGTCACATGCAGCACAAGCAGTACAGCCCGGCCCACATCTCCACACTGTCGTTTTGTCAGGAGTTCAGCTCTGACCATCAGCTTGTCTGACTTTTTCACAGGCATTTATAGTTTATTACAAACAGATTTGGGCAAAACTCCTGTTCTCCTTAAACCTGATCTAAACCAAGTGTTCAGTTTTTGTTATCACAGCCAAATTAGCTGCTCTAATCTTAAGGCTCCAGCTGTAATTGCATTGAGTCACAAGGTTGTTGTCCTTGACTCTAGCTACAGATAACTGGGATGCTGATGAACATGCGGGTGAGAATCCTCCTCGTTCTCTCTGTATTTATACCACAACATGGAATTATGTATACTGTACATAAGGCATTAACCACTTGTTTGATATTATCACTTGAGATCTTGGGAGTGTTTCATAATGCAAGATGACTCCGTTAAATTAGGCTTACATAAAGAAAAAGATTGACATTTTGGGAAATGTGCTTCACCTCAGGCTTAACCAGTGTTACAATAATCTCATTTTATCAAAAACATCTAGTCTCATCCACTTAATCCTGGTTCAGTTTGTTAGGCTCACTCAAGACAGGCTTTTCACAATTAGCCATTCTTTCTGGAGTTCAGATGATAGGTGATATTGCACCAAAGGTTACCAGGAAACCTTTTCACATAGCTGTCTTGTTGATAGACTTAGACTTCTCTTTATCAATCCTTTTGGGATGACTCCCACAAGGAATATAAAAAGACAGTTACCATAAATGATCAGTCAAAAGTGTGTTGTGTGTTGAGTCCAGGTGTGTATGTATTGTCCTCTCTGCCATTTGTTAGATTTATATACTATTGCTGTTTGTGTTGTTATCACCAGCTGCTGATGATCCCACTGATCATGTCAGTGCTCTATGTCTGGGCTCAGTTCAACAAAGACACCATTGTGTCCTTCTGGTTCGGAACACGGTTCAAGGTATCGCGTATATCTTATCACCAACCCTTGTTGCATCACAAATTGTAAAATTCTATCTAGAGCACATAAAATGGCATGTTTCTATGGTATGGACTAGGGATGTAACGGTATGAAAATTTAACCTTGCGGTTATAGTGACCCAAATTATCACGGTTTTCGGTATTATCGCAGTATTTTTAAGTGTGTTCATTATGTTGAGAAAGCGCTGATAGGCCTACCCAAGCTGAAATATTATATTATATATATTATATTACAAACATATAGGCAATAGGCTTGTTGAAACTATTGAAAACACCGGCCCGCTGTACGGGGCCCGGTATGAACTAGAACCAAAGATGTCTGACTTTGAGATCAGGAAGATTTATTTACAACTCCAACATGAGGTTATGTGTGAAGTTGGATGTGGTTCTGAAATATAAGCAAATAATAATGCACATTAATAAGCATCTGAGTTACTATGAACATTATTCACCAAAACTAAATGTTATAGGCACCAGCATAAAACAAAAAACAATACTAAGAATTGCATTCATTTCTCTGTAATAATGAACATAAATGTAATATATTGCAAACTGAGAATAAGCCACATCTACTACAGCACACATATCCATAATGGAGCAGTGAAATACACCTTTAATAGCTAAGCATGTGGCTCCACAGGCTGGTCTGTTTACTGCGCGTTGCTAGCAAACACAACCTGAGTATCAACACGTGGCTACAAGTAATATTAAACAATCTGCACATCTATCAGCTATGCAATAAGAAACACAGCAACAGTATAATTGTCAAGGCGATAATATAAATCTCTTTCCCTCTCCAAAGAAATGTCACGTTGTAACACGGGCTACACTTCCACATTGTAGCAGAACACTTATTGAAGATAACGAGGCAGTAAAACCAATGACAGTTTAGCAAGCTACAGAATAGTTTTAACTCAGTTCTGGGCTAAACACACTTCAACAAGTCTGAGTACAGGAAAAGGAATGATAAAGATAAGTCCATTACAGCCGCTGTTCTGCCCCCTTCTCCTGTCTGAGTGATTGGCAGGAGGAGATCACTCTCGTCATCTCAGGAGAGAGAGCAACCGCTATGGCCTTTTTTTAGAAGGCTGATAAATGTCCTGAGCGCTGTCATCTCCTCCTTCCAACGTCAAACGCACTGTAAGCTACGCAGTGCACCCGCGTGGCACCTTCAGGAGACTCAGATCAAGCTGGGATCACGCGGTTTCCACACTGTGGTAATCCACCGTGATATTAACAATATTTTAAATGGAAACGGTACTTGGTATCTTCAACATTTTAACCGTGGTTTTACCGTTACATCCCTAGTATGGACTATCATTTACTACCAGAATGTGAGTCATATTAATGATATTTCCTGTTGCTCTGTCCTAGGCACACTATCTACCCTGGGTCATCCTCGTCTTCAACTTCATCATCGGAGGCTCGTAAGTAACTATTTTTGATTAGTTGAATCAAAGACACTGTTTAATAGTTGTATTTCAAATGAACTGCACTATAAATGTCTGTCTTTATGAAATAAGGAATGGGCTCTGTTTCAGTATACCAGAGTAGGGAATATGCTGTTAAAGGTGCTCTAAGCAATGTCACATGTTTTTTAGGCAACATTTTTTGTCACATACAGCAAACATCTCACCATCTGCAAGTCTCCTGAACACACTGGAAAAAAAAACGCCAGTTCTGAGGACAAGCTCATAGTCGCCGTTGCTGGGTTACCTATCATTTATAATATAACGTTGTTTGTACATAGGGACCAGTTAATGTTACCTGCCACGTCGGGGGAGGGGAGGGAGGGGCGAGCTCGCCTCCGTTTTGTTTGACAATACTTTGAACGTAAACAAGAAGTGCCATCACCCCGCATCGCTTAGAGCACCTTTAAGCAGCCTGTGTGTGAGCTGAATGTGTACATGTTACACTAGCACTGTGTAATGCTATTTGGTTTGATTCACCATCTTCTCTTTGCCGTTATTGGGCAGGTTTGTGAATGAACTGACAGGGAACCTGGTGGGTCACCTCTACTTCTTCCTCATGTTCAAATACCCCATGGACCTGGGAGGACGCTCTTTCCTCTCCACACCAGAGTTCTTGTAAGTTCTTCCCCCTTTAGGCCATTTTTTTTCTTTTTTTTTTGGCTAAAACAATTTACTCACCAACTTCATTGCCGATACGAGGGGATATTGAGAGCGTGCTATACCAAAGCCTGTCTACGGAAAGTGCCAGATCGCTTCTTTTGGCTGTGAATGCCCCTTAAAACTACAAAACAAACAATTCTACTCTTTCGGCTCATTAAATAGGAATTTACAAATGTCATGTTTTTAAGGATTGTATGTGAATGTCCGCCCTCCTCATCTCTTTCCACATCTCTGTCCAGGTATCGGTTCTTCCCTAATAGGAGGGGGGGGGTGTCTGGTTTTGGAGTCCCTCCCAGCAGACCAGCTGCCCCAGAGCAGGCCGGAGGAGGTGGAGGAAGAGGACGCTATAACTGGGGCCAAGGCTTTCGTCTGGGGGGTGAATGAGCAGAGACAAGAGGAGAGAGAGCGCTACACCCCTCCACCCCCGCCGCTCTTTTGCTCCCAATAACAAATGGCGTTGCAGTTGATTGTTTTAGGTTAAAGTGCTTGCTTTTTCTCATTCTTCCATTTGAGGAGAAAGACCTTAAGACTTAAAATTGTATTCATGTTTAGTTTTAAAGGACACAAGAGGATGACATTTGAGAAAGCGCGCACTTTAACCCTGACAGCCCCACACAGCAGACTCTGGCCTTAAGCTCAACTCACCAAGTAAAGCCAGCTCGACTATTACTACTACTGCCCATGTGTCCACGTGAAGCAGATAGAAGGAAATATGAATAGACTTTTTTTTTTTTTTTTTTATGTGATTCTTGATCTCCCCTCCCCTAATTTTCTTCCTTTCTGTCCTCTCCTCACATTTGGACTGTCAAGAGATGTTGCAGCTGCACACCAGCACGCGGTTGATTTTGACTTTTGGTTTCCTGTCCTCTCCCCTTCTCTCTCTCTCTCTCTCTGTGATGCCATATCAGATTACATTGTAATTACCAAGGCACTGGGAGTGTGCTCTCAGCAGAACATGGGCAAAGCTATTTAGAGCGCACCATTTCCAGGTCAGATTTTACATGGGTGTAACATGTTTTTTAAGCCTGTGTGGCACAGACCTGATAAGTCTTAAGATCTGATCTTAACCAAAATAGGGTGAAGATGGGACTTTTTTTTGTTGTAAATATAACAGTTGTTTATTGAAAGGATGAGCGAGTCTAAGAGTGTAATTATTGTACTATTCCTGTTTCCTCAATGCAACTCTTGGATTTTCTTCTCGAGTCAGTAGAGCACAGCCAATTATGTGCCAGTGTGGCTGGTTGAGAATCACTGTGACTATATGTACAATATACAATTACGGATGACATACTATTTTCATTATTAATTAATCTGCCAATTTGTCAATCACTTGTTCTATAAATATCAAACATTGTGAAAAATGCTTTTCTTGTCTGGTCCAACAACAGTCCAAAACCAATGATATTTTATCAAACTAGGTGATTATGTTTCTGTCAAATTGATTTATTAACCAATTGTTTCAGCTTAATATACAATATATACTGCTTATTTGGCAGTTCATACATTTGGTTTTATGCAAATGAACTCCAATTCTCAGTTTTGGTTTAATTAGTTAATTGCATTTGAACAATGTGCACATAAACCTGGAATTATGCTCAGAAGATTCCCTTAAAGGACTCTACAAATCTATACATAGAAGTTTGTATTAGGTAAATGTAGGTTACAGAGCAGCTGACGTGCACGCCTTAATTTCAGTTGATTGGAAGTCGAGACGGCAACGAAGATACCTGGAGGAGCATTATAGGTACCTGAAGGAGAATATCACATCAACATGTTTTGTTCCACCCAGATATAAAGTTAAAAAGCTTAGGTGACCTGTCATGCCAGTGTAAAGTCTAGATCATCTCACCGATTCAATGCTTATATACAATTTACACTGGGAGACACTTTTACTGTGGTTGTGTATTTATTGAGTTTCAGCAGACTTAAAAGTACAAAATGAAAAATGCAAGCAGTTTTCCGTTCTAACCAACCGAATGTACAGTATCCCAGCTATTTGTTTGAACATGAAACTAAAGCCGCAGCAGCAGCCATTCAGCCAGTTAACAGTCATACACCTGCTGTTCAAACCAGGGTTATGTGACCGTTCAACTCCTTTTTTTGCTGCACAAATATTGCAAGCGTTTGCAATTTGACCCATAGAATCACAGATATCCCTTTAAATCATTTTTGAAAATGAGTTGTTTAAAATGAACATGCAATGAGTCATGAGTTCATGACAACTTTGGCTGTTGTGACATTCCAATGCTTTTTGTCCTTTTTTTTTCAGAAAAATCAGCACAGGTCTGATAATTTCTATAACTCAAGAGATTTATGAACAACCACCTCAGGTGACCTGACTGTACAGAAATCAACTTACCCCAATCCAGCTTTGAACAGACGGACCTTCCTAAAGCCAGAAAGACTAGAGAACACAAAGGGTGTGTTTACAGACTGCTGGAGCTTCAGTTTTATCATGCGTAAAAAACTATTTTACCTAAATGTTCTTGTCAAGTTCAATCAAGAATATTTTAGTTTTTAAAAAGGTCCCATGACATGATACTCTTTGAATGCTTTTATATAGACCTATCGGAAGTCTCTCTCTCTGTCATGGGCGGGCCAAATTCTCAGGGCGGGCAAGGAGAGGTAACCTTACCCCTTATGACCTCATAAGGAGAAAGATTCCAGATCGGCCCATCTGAGCTTTTATTTTCTCAAAGGCAGAGCAGAATACCCGGGCTCGGTTTACACCTCTCGCCATTTCTAGCCACTGGGGGGCCACAGGCAGGCTGGGGGAACTCATTAATTTAAAAAAACCTTAAAGTGAAATCTTCATGCCATGGGACCTTTAAAACAAAGTGAAAAGCTGAAATCACTGTAACCGGTCCGTACTGTACCCAGTTCTGAAGCAGACGGCAAATGTCTGTAAAGAGAGCAGAAAAGGCAGCATGGTGCGATCAAACAGACACTCCACTCTCCGTGATTAATCATCTCGATATATGTTATGTCAACCACTGTCACTCCTTTTAGATGTGTCTCGAGCACATCTGAGTGATTTTAACCTTCATTAGCATAATTCTATGGAGTGCGAGTCAACGCTGCAGGAGAAAAGGAAAAGTTTGAAAACAGTTTGAGATGTAATTATCTATCACTACCACGGGAATATATTATGCACGTGCCCTCCAAGACTACTCATGAGTAGTGCACAGGTATGATTTTCCAAAAAAAAATAGGGCTGATTTTCAGCGTGTAACACACTATCATACACTTTGATCTTAAAACAACACAACAACAAGACATTCCAGGTTTTGGGGCACCGTTCATGAATATTCTTTAAAAAAAAAAAAAAATTATCAAAACTTGCCCTCCCAATAAAACTGTACAAACCTTTTTTTTTGTAATACAGAAAAATATTTACAAGGGTGCTGCTTTAAAAAAAGAAAAGTAACAGTAGTAAGAACAATGCATCAAGTCCAGCTTTGGCACTCCTCTTAAAGTCAGCATCTGCACCACACATCAGTCAGTGCTTTAATATTGGAACTCCAATGTCCCTGGCGCTTTGTGATGACATCACAGGCAGACAGTTACATTACTGAGTCCACATTGAGATCTTGAGGTGTTGCATGATGGTCGGTGACTCAGCAGTCAATGTTTTCCTTGACCTGGAACAGAACCAGACAGAAACGGGGACTGAAGTGAACATATGGGCTCATTTTTAAATTAAACAAATAAAAAATAAAAATAAATCACTTTTCTCCCTCCTGCATTTAAAGAAAACACATTTCTCTTTTTTATTAATATTGTTTCCAGATTACAATTTGAACAAATGCTTGCGATGGTCACTGAGAAATAGTTAACCGCTTCATGGTGGTTTTGCATATAACTATTAGATATTAGAAATAGAATGTAACACCATTTGTCTTCCCGTGTCGACAACAATCACTGTGTGTTTGTGTGTGTGTGTCTCTCTCTCGGTCTTGTGTCTACATCTTTGATGCTAATTATGGTATGGGTCCAAATATCATCCTGCCATCCCAGCATGCCATTCCAGGGCTAATCAGAGGTAATTGCACCCTAATAACTTCCCGGGTAGCTGGAGACTGCAGCTGGGGCCTCTTAAAGTAACAATCCACCATTTATTTATCTATTTATTCGAGACAAGTCGTACAAAATCAAAATCCATCTCTTCCAGACAAAGTCAAAGGTCAATATGTTGTGAAAAGAGTTGCTTGAGTGTATCCCCCAGTTTCCAATGGGCACGTCTGGAGGTGCAGCGTCCATCGCTCGTGGCTCCGCTCGGCAAAAGATACGTGGCAGGTCTATTTTCACGCGAGCCGTGGGCCAATCGCCAGCAAAAAGAAGGCATGGAGTTTGACTATAGGGGTGCTTGGAGTGGAAGGTAGATACTAGCTTAATAAACATGTGATTGTCATGTAAAGCACTTGTAGAGACAATAAAATCTGCGAGTCGGGCAGGCAAGACGCTCTGCTTTCAGACACTCTTGGTGTGGTATGACGTGTGGCTGAGGACGGAACAAAACCGCGGTGCAGCCGTGGCAGCAGCACAGAGGCACCTGGCGGAGAGTAGGGTTAGCCTGTTTGTTTCCACCTACCGTCAACCAATGACCCTCCCAGGTTGCTCCAAGCTCAGAACTTCTGTGTCCGTTGCCAGCCTCGGTCTTTCCACTCCCGCTTCACTCTCCTCCCCCACTGCCACAGTCACCTTTACCCACCTGGCAAGGAAGCAGACAAAGTTTAAACACAAACTGACTCCTTCGAAACTAAAAGCAAAGAAATATTTTGATGTGCACATTTGAATGGTTCTGAGAAACATGCTATAAACCACGCAGGAATATCTAGTTGATGCAACAAATAAATATGCAGTAATTCAGCATCCATGAGTTCCAATGCCCATACAGTGCTGTATTTTTAGACTGCTTTCACAAAACAAATCTTAAAATAACTCCTCAGATATTCCTTTAAAAACCAAATCAAATATTGGCAGTGAGACGTTCTTTTTGTGTCTGTATAACATCTCCCACTAGAGAATAAATATAGGATAAAAGATCTGTTTCCCTCTCTCCACCCACCTCCCTTTGTCAGCAGCGCTCGAGCTGGTCTGGTCCGGTCTGGTCCGGCTCAGGTCCGTCACGCTGTGGGATAATCTGTCAGTCAACCACTGGACTTTGTCTTGGTTGGGCAGCTTGGAGTGCTCTGCAGCAGCTGCTCTGTTCTCAACGGCCTCCTCCACTGCACCAACGGCTGTAAAATTCAAAAGGTGAGAAACCGAGAAAACACAAAGTCAAAAAGGGTTTAAAACACTTTGCAACATGATATTAACCCTTGTGTTGTCCTTAGGTCAAATTGACATAATTACCCAAAATAACATGATTGATTCCACAAAACGCTCTTTGGCAAGTACAAATCTCTACTTTCATTAATGTTGGGGCGTCTTATTCAATTTTAAAGGATTTGAGTAAAAGTTGACATATTCCAGTTTGTGATTATCCATCAACACACATTCCTTTAATTTTAGAAATAATTCCTAATTTCTGCTTTTCTAACTCAAACATTAGGTATAATTTCCTATAAATGGTTTATTGACCATAAATTCCAAAAATAACTCTAAAACCAAAAGTTAATAAGTTAGTGTTACATAGTGTTGAAAAATGGTATATAAGCGTAAGAAAAAGTTAAAAACATCAGACAAAAGGGTTGATTTTTCAATTTTGATGGGAAGCCAACACAAGGGTTAAGAGAAACTAAATCTCTACTCCCAAGGTCTCTTACAAAACTCACCTTTCCCAGCTGTGACTTCCAAGGAAACACACTGGTTTTTCTCCGGACTCTTGCCGTTCTGTTCCTTGCCTGCTTTCTGCTCCTCTGCAAGGTTCTGGAAACTTTCCATCCAGTCCAGAGTTTCACCGTTCTTCAGTGCCGAGCGGTGGTCCTTGAACCAGCGGACAATGTCGGTGCGCCCAAGGCTCGTCTGGACCTCCAGCTGGCTGTACTCCTCAGGAGATGGCCACTGAGTCCGACAGAATATCTGCCAAGACCAACACAAAACATTTCACACCCTAACAATATATGAATTCCACAGTTCCACAGCAAAAAACAAAATGCTTTATTCGGCCAGTATAATAAACAAACTCAAAGCTCTACATTCAATTATTAGCTATCAGGCAAAGTAAAAGGTAGTTTATGCCTTGCTTTCTTATTAAGGGAACATGTCTGTGAAGCCTTTGGCCAGAGCTCATAGTCAAGTAATCACTCAATACCTGATCAACAATTGGAGATGTTAAGTATCATTGTTTTGTGGTTCTAGGGATGACAACATCAGCAATATCCAGTCAGGAGTATTTCTACTTTTACTTAAAAAAAAACATCTGAATACTTCCTCCATCAGAGAGCATGCTAAACTCAGCTGGTGTTATACGATTGTAACAGCATGTCAGCATTGTTATTGTGAGCATATTAGCATACTGATGTTAGCATTTAGCTCAACGGCTGTGTCTAGTACAGTACAGTCTCACAGAGCCACTGGCATGGCTATAGACTGTTAGTCTTGTTCAAAAGTGCTTTAGACTTGTATTGATTGAAATGCAATGTGATCACAATAACTATAAATGTGCTTTTACTTCCATTTGTGGTCTATTCTTGCACGATTCTCTCAAGTTGTAAAACATAGAACCACTGCATACGGGCTCACAGGAGTGTAATTGAAGGCCATTTTAACAATTCAGTTGAGAATCCTGTTAAAGGTCCTACACATTTATTACAGTATGTACTCGATGAGTTATATACATTTGGTACAAGTAAACACAAAGTGCAGTTATTAAATGTTTTATTTTTAAGGAGAAAAAAAAAAATCCAAACCTGTATGGCCCTGTGTGAAAAAGTGTTTGCCCCCCCCCCAATATAATATAATATAATATAATATATATATATATATATATATATATATATATATATATATATATATATATATATATACATAACTTCCCAGAAGAGGCCGGCCGACCAGAATTACCCCAAGAGCGCAGTGACGACTCATCCAAAAGACCTCTCAACAACATCCAAAGAACTGCAGGCCTCACTGGCCTCAGTTAAGGTCAGCGTTCATGACTCTACCATAAGAAAGAGATAGAGTTCCAAGATGAAAACCACTGCTGAGCAAAAAGAACATTAAGGCTTTTCTCATTTTTGCCAAAAAACATCTTGATGATTCCCAAGACTTTTTGGGAAAATAATCTGTGGACTGACGAGACAAAAGTTGAACTTCTTGGAAGGTGTGTGTCCCAACCGCAACCCCGCATTTCAGAAAAAGAACATCATACCAACAGTAAAATATGGCGGTGGTGATGTGATGGTCTGGGGCTGTTTTACTGCTTCAGGACCTGGAAGATTTGCGGTGATTAATGGAACCATGAATTTTGCCATCTACCGAAAAATCCTGAAGCAGAATGTCCGACCATCTGTTCGTGTACTCAAGCTGAAGCGAACTTGGGTTCTGCAGCAGGACAATGATCCTAAACACACCAGCAAGTCCACCACCGAATGGCTGAAGAAAAACAAAATGAAGACTTTGGAGTGGCCTAGCCAAAGTCCTGACCTGAATCCTATTGAGATGCGGTGGCATGACATTAAAAAGGCAGTTCATGCTCCAAAAAACTCCAATGTGGCTCAATTACAACAATTCTGCAAAGATGACTGGGCCAAAACTCCTCAAGTTAACGCAAACGCCTGATTGCAGTTGCTGCTTCCAAGAGTGGCCCAACCAGTTATTAGGTTTAGGTTCTGGAATCACGTTTTCACACAGGGCCATGTAGGTTTGGATTTAGTTTTCCCTTAATAAGAACAACCTTCATTTAATAATTGCACTGTTTACTTTGAATAATGTTTACATTTTTTTGATGATCTGAAACATTTAAGTGACAAACATGCAAAAAAAATAAATCAGGAAGAGTGCAAACACTTTCACACCACTGTGTGTTTGTGTGTGTAAAAAAAACAAAAAACAAACATTATCCAGATAAATAGTGCCATTTTTGACATTCTTTTATTGGACAAATTGAGCATAAAAGGCACAACTAAAAAAAGGAATGAATGTTTATTTCTAAAGTGCAGTTTCCTGTGTGTCTATTGTGATATGTAACAGCCTTGCGTGATATGTATATTGCGCCTGTTGATACTGCGATGACGATAAAAAAAAATAGATATATTGTGCAGCCCTAGTTTCTTACCTCTCTGAGCAGGCTGAGCGAGCGGCTGGTAATGGCAGCCGGGCTGGTGGAGGCCAACAGGATGGGAGGATGGGGAGAAGAAGAGGAGGAAGTGAGGATGGGAGGAGATGCCGAGGAGGAGAGGGTTGGTGGATGAGGGGAGGAGGCTGCGAGCACCGGAGGGGAGGAGGAGGATGAAGAGGAGAGGACAGGTGGCTGAGGAGAGCAGCGTAGAGGTTTCCCTCCGTGTGAAGCCCCGTTCAGCAGCGCTCCCGGCCGCTCCGCTCGCTCCTCTGTGCTCTTTGCAGACATGGAGAGTAAAGCCTTCTCCATGTTGTCCCTCAGCGCCCTGCGCTCGGAAAACCAGCAGTCCACCTCCGTCTTGGACAGCCTGGTCTCCTGGGCCAGCTGGTCTGCAGCAGGACAGAGTTCAGTGGGTCAGATGAGCTGTGTAACCTCAAAGTGGAAGGGCCTTTTTTTTTTTTTGGAAATCTGGGAATTCAGTCTCCCTCCAGGGGACAGAACAATAAGCTCATTAAAAACATTTCTGCTATTTCTGTCTGCAGGAACCTACCAGATGGGGCCCTGCAGTTCCTTTGGGGTGAAAGAGAATTAAGTCACATGCTGTGAACTAGTAAAAACAGAAGAAAACACTGTTGGACTTCTTAAAGTAATGTTAACATTTAGTGAGGAGAAGGATATTGAATAAGTACTTTTTTTAAAAATAAGTATTATAATGTTCTGTAATATTTTTTCTTAGGACCTTTAACACGTAAACCGATCCTAGAAATATAGAAGATATTACTGGCAAGTTCCTCACTGTTTACAAACCTGCAGTGTTGTCTTGTGTTTCTGTATGTTAATATAATGTGTATAATGTGCTCACACAAAGCATCTTGATTTAGGACCAGGAACTAGGAAAGAAGTGAGTACAATAACATCTGTTTAAATGAAGTAGATGGCAGTGGTTTTTGCCACATTTAGCAATTCTGTAACTGGAAAGGATAATGCTTAAGGTATGTCAAAGGTCTAACAGCTGGACACAAGATGTCTTCTTCTTCTTCAGTGCAAAGTCAGACAAGTCAAATCACTGTTTGAGTAGTAGTAATCTTAACTCTTTTCCATCCTGAGTTATGCGATTAAGGCCATTTGCTTGTGAAAGGGGTTGGCTTTACCTAGCACTGCCTCTGTCGGAGTCCCGCTTCTCTGAAAGCTCTCCTCCAGCGCTTTTAGCTGTTCTGACGACTTCCCCTTCACCCTCTCCAGCAGGGGAAAATGGCTGGGGACCGCTTTCTTTACAGGACCGTCTTTAGGTGCTGGTGTCACCTCTGCTTTCACCAACACTGGAGGTGGAGGAACACCTTCAAGAGAAACACACAGAGAGCGAGCGAGAGAGCAATAGAGATAGAGAGAGAGACTTAAGGACCAAAGACAACATGGGTAATTGATATTGCTAAACGACACATGGCACTACTGGTGCTCAGCATTATCATCATCATTATCAACTGATTACTGACTATGATTAAGCACAATTTGCTTTCTCAGTGTGTGTGTGTGTGTGTGTGTATGTATATATATATATATATATATATATATATATATATATATATATATATATATATATATATATATATATATATATATATATATATATATATATATATATATATAATAGGTTAAGCAATCATAACCTACTTCTGAGAACCATATTTAGCTTATTTAAAACCTACAGACAGATGTGTGATTAATCACTGTCAGGGTTTGTTTTATTACTTTAGATGTGTGGTACTGATCACACCACATACCTTTCAGATTAAGGAGCCTTTGTTCACTGAACCACTTCTTTATCTCTCCTCTGGACAGCCCTGTGGTCTCTATCAGCCTGTAGATCTACCACATCACGAAATGCAACAGAAAATGAAACTATAAGTGTGTGTCTTTTTCTTTTAAATCAATGTAGTGGTGTGTTAAAAAAATTAGCACTAAATTAGAAATTAAATGCAGCTACAAAAATCTCAATGCCAAAAAGATCCTCTAATTAAATTTGACCTTCTGAGGCATGGCACAAGAAATGTCATCTCACTCACTTATTCTTACCTCATCTTCCTCGGGGAAAGGACACCGTGTGTAGCTGGACCTCAGTACTGATAGCTGCTCGTCGGTTTTGTTGGGGTCAACTGTAAAACTCAGAACTTTGGGTGATGCCAGCTTGGATGTGGCCATGGGCGCTGAGATGTTTTGAATGATGGAGGGCCGTTTGGTCTCCGTGGCGATCACAGGGGAGGCCAGAGGTCGTTTAAGCGACTGTGCCACCTACAAAGCAATGCAAGGCATCTTTATACATACCGCCCATTTTGGCAATTTAGAGTGCTTTTTACAACAACAAAAAAAAAACATGAAAGAGCAGTTAGGAAAAATTAAAAACCTTCTTTACAGAGAATATTAAAACGACGTTAATACAAGAATAGAAGTTACAGTGTAGTGTAAGAAATGAACAATGCCTTGATTTAAAAAATAAAAAAGGCAGCATCAAAAACCAAGACACATGGTGAAAACTAAGGCTGCACAATATATATCGATTTTATCGATATTAACTGGCGCAATAACCATGTCGCTTAAGGTTGTAAAATACCGCAAATGTGTTGGTTAACCGAAAATGAGTAAACAAAATTAAATTGTAACTGTTTTGCTGACTTTTATATTGAATGTTCAATTTGTTCAATAAATAAATGTTGAAAATTATTTCCATTCATTGGTTTTAAATACAACAAGCAGTTTGTTGTATTTTAGCAGAATACTGAAAGCAGCAGAAGTGAGTACACATTAATATCTGTGTACAGTATGTATCACAAGTGATATCGTTATTGCGATATTGCACAGCGCTATCGCATATTTTACTCATATTGTGCAGCCCTAGTGAAAACTGTGACGTCTTTAAATCATACATCTTGTGTACCAGTTGACATTTCTGCCCATGGTTTTGTACCTGGTTAGCCACGGTGAGTGCCAGCGGCGCACATGTGACAGTGGAGCCGTTAGCTACAGGAGTGAGCACGAGGCTTGTCTGTCCCAGCAGGTGACAGGGGAGGGACTGCAGGACAGACGCTGCCGACTGCATGGCTTTGGAGGCGGCGGTGGGGGCAGACGGGTTGCATGGCTGGGAGTTGAGCTGAGAAGCTACCACAGTGAAGGTCTGAGGCACGGAGGAGATCGTACCGTTGAACATTTTCTTCCTGGCTTCTTCCACCTGTCATGGGAGGAAAGCACTTGTTATACTTCTTAACTTGTTATAGGACAATCATTGTATGTATGGCTGCAAACCTTCGGATTGAATCATACAATTAGTATTGGTATTACCTGCAGTAATTAAGAGTACCAAAATGATTTTACGCCTCTTCTTCTGGACTCTTTTTATTATTATTCCAAATATTAAAAGGGTTGGTGAAATTCATGTTTCTAAATGGATAATATGGTATTATTTTTGATTCACTTGTGTAATTACTAAAAATAAGAATTGACACTGTAATCCAAAATGGTCTGCACGACTGCTAGCTGGTTGTTTGTTAGAGTAAAAAGTGTGTATAGTTTGACATTATGGATTGGTAACAAAAGCCCACAACCTGATCAGAGGTTATTCCACTATACAATGAGAATGAATTGCTTTACAGCGATTTAACACGGTACATTGCATTGCCAACTTAAAATGTTAACTATTCTCAGTATTTGGAATCTGAATGCAAACATAATAATGAATTTCAAACATAAGGTGCTAGAAATAGTTTCTATTATTTTTAGTAGTAGTAGTAGTAGTAGTAGTAGTAGTAGTAGTCTTTGGGGAACCAGATTATACCTTATTTAAGCTTCTAAGCTTAGACAAGACCTGGTAAAATGCACTCAACCTCACTTGAGGGAAGAGACTTGACATAGTGCCTCAAATATTCTTACTATAACTCCTACCTCCTCAGGTGACCAGCTAATGCCCTGTTTGAGCCTCTGTGTGGTGAACCAGACTTTGATTTGCTCCTCTGGGTGTTTGGAGGCTGCGGTGAGCCAGGACAGCTCAGCCTGCGTTGGGTAGGGGAAGTTGTTGAAGGAAGAGATGAGTGTCAGGTTGTCGTCCAGCGAAGGGTTGTATTTGCTTGTGTTGAGGGGCACTGCGATCTTCGGCACCTGAAATGATACACAAAGCAATTCAGTAAGCCTAAATGGCCGTTTCTTATCCCCAAAAATAAGAATGATTTCCACAAGTACTTTATTCACCTTATTAAAAATCTAAAAGAAAAACAAACGGTAACACTGTATTTTAGGGGCATGTAATTTCCTAATAATGTCCTAGGAAAATCATGAAAAGAACTGGGCAATTATACCAAGTATGTGGAGAATTGGAATTTCCTTGAATAACTAATAATCAATTTATTATGGGTAGCTTCATTCTCCATATTTTAAATGATATGCTTGTCTCGTAGACAAATTCTCCATTTATTGCATTTTCAGCTGACCTGCTGTGCACGGAATAACAGACTTGCTAGTTAACATTGGCAATTAATTGGATCTAATTAATTGAAGTGCACCAACTGAGCAAGGCCTCCTTTTTCCTTATAATTAGCACTAAATTGCATTTTTCTAACAAGGATACGGCCTAGCAAATTATTAGGAAAATTACAGACCCATGAAAAAGCATTACCAGCAAACATTCAAATGTCAAACGACTTTTCCACTTTCAATGCAGTTGCAGAATTTCAAGCAATCCTATGATATATTTTGCATATTTTTTTGTTGTTGGTGAGATGAGAAGAACGACACCACTGTTATGTTTGTGGGACAAATATATAGCTAGAGCCAGGAGACAGTTAGCTTAGCATAAAGACTGGAAGTATGGGGAAACAAGTAGCTTAAAAAGCATTACAGCGTTTAAAAAAAAAAAAAGCAAACACCTATCAACACTAAGGCTCATTAATTAACATGTTCTATCTTGTTTGAGTAATCCTTACAAATACTGTAATGTAAAAACGTAGCTAACACACATCAGCTTTCGAGGTGCTGATAGGGTTGTTGTGGTTTTGAACCTTTGGACAGGGCCAGGCTCGCTGTCTCCTCTGCTTGTAGCCTTTATGCAAAGGTAAGATCACTGCCTGCTGACAGGAGCTTTAAATAATTAGTGTACAGACACCAGAGTGATATCTTTCTTTTCTCATCTAACTATGGGCAAGAAACCAAATATAAGTGTTTTTTCCAAAAATGTAAAACTATTGTGTACCGGAATAGTACATAAAAGATATACTTCCTCCATTGTGTTCTACCTGAGTATAGTTTAGAGGCCGCTGGAGGGAAGGCATGATGTGAGAAAGACCTTCTGCTTTGAGGAGAGTCGACTCAGGGATGATGACCGTCCCGTTCACGTTGACCGCTGTGATTGGTTTCTTGGCCAGATCTGTCCGTTTATTATCGGACATTATTTTCGGTTTACCGATCTTGACTGTGGTGGGTTTGCTGAGCGGCAGAGTGCCTTGTTCGTCCCCTTTCCCAGAAATAGCGCTGGAGGTGTTGTAAATGACTGCATTGTTACTGCACCCCTCAATTGTCTGTTCTAAGATCGTCTGATTGTTCATTTTGATGCGTTTGAATTTAAAGTTGCTCTCCCCTGGGTGACACCTCTCGTTGTGTTCTGTCAGGGTGTCAAACTTCTTTGTGTTGAAGTTGCAGACGGCACACAGGTACAGGGGGTTGAGGATGACGTTAGGGTGGTTGGCGTCCACGTGTTCTTTGAAAGTGTTGAGGTTCTGTGTGGAGAAGGGGCAGTATTTACACTCGTAGCCCCCCTGTTGTCTGCGCTGAGGCTTGGAGAGGTCTGGTGGCTCGGCGGCTGGTTTGTCTGGAGCCGTGGGAGGGTCCAAGGCCTTGCCCATCAGGTCCAATTCTACAGAGGGCTCTGCCTCTGTTGAGAGATCCGTTTCCATAGGTCCCTCCTCAGCATGGTTCTCCATTGTTGTCTGGAAGAAGGCACGTTTTAGATGAAAAAGTATGACGTTAATCCTTCTAAAATCAGTACAAATCCACTAAAAAAAAACCCACAGAAACACAGAAACCTGCATCCTATTACAAAAAAATAATATTGTGTTTAAGTACAGTGTAACACACAAAACTATTTTAAATTACAAGTGTATGTAAATTTTCCTCACAGGGAAGTATGAAATTGTATTTATTTAGTTAATTCTGTTAAAGAAATGAGTTGCTCCTGCCAGACGTATTAGAGTTTACCTCCATGTCGTCCTCTGTGTCATCATCCAGCTCCACCATGGTCTGCTCTGGTCGGATCATTAACGGAGTGGAGGCCTTCCGTCGACTCGACATGATGATGGATCCTGGGTTTGTCTGGGTGGACAGCTGCCCTCAGCTGGTGCCTGTGATTGGCACGTGATGATGTAAAGAAGGCTAAGGGGCCCAGGTTGCAGAATGCAGGACTACTATCACAGAGGGGTGGGTGGATAATCAGTTTCAGGTACCTAAGGATATCCAGGAAGCCTGGCTCGTACTGGGACCCAGAACTGGGCTCGCTTTTTTAATAGGACAGGTACCAAGCACAGGACAGTTTCTGGGATGGCTGCCCGACAACCTCCTGGGGTACGATTAGTGGCTGGAGCGAGAGTAATTGAAGGCGTGGTGGAGATGAGACGGTTGTGGTGTAGTGTAGGCCGGGCTCGCTGACAGTGTCAGCTCCGGTGCTGGCCGACCTCTTGGAACTGCATGACAGGATGCTACCTGGATGGAAGAAAGAAGAGCCAGAGTAGAAACACCAATTATTATTAACATTAGATGGTAGGGATGTTACAAAAACTTTTTTGAAGCATCGTCAATGCCAGTGTTCGCAGCATCGGTGCCTCTTCCAGGACCGATGGGGGCAGTATAAGCTTCAGAATGTTCCAGTCAATACATTCAGAAGAAGGACGTCACGAACAAATGGCACGTCTTTCAAAAAAGTCAACGGAGATAGATTCTAGCCAACCTAAAAAAACGGCATGTTCACTGCAAACTCACGGTCCTCTCTTTCCAATTCACAGCCCCCCACCCTTAGCTTCAAATAGGTCACCGTTGGCAGGCTACATGTTGTAAACAGCCGTGGCCGCTTGCCTGCTCCTCTGGTAACGTTAGCCATTAGCAGGGTTAGCATGGCGGCGTTAGCCTGGACCAGTCGGGATCACTTTACTGGCAGTGTCTCAATTGTTTTTGCGAGTAACCAACTCGGGTACTCTAGCCATATAATTCAATGGGAGTACACAAATGTTGAAATGTGGCCGTGATAAATTTGCCTTAAGCTAATGCTTAGCTACCCATTCAGGAGAAAATTAGCCAACTCAGCATCATTTTGGGCTCCAAGCTGCCTCCATCTTTCATATACATCTCCAATTTTTCCCCGGGGTTTGTAACAATTGCACTTTATTTATTAATTGCACTTGATGATGTTTTTCTATGCTCTATTGCACGTGTTTTGTATGTCTTATGACATTTTGATTCATGTTTCAAGTTAAAGTACATATAATCTTGGAAAGTCCTTTTTTTAACCGTGGTATCGAAATCAGCATTGAGAATTGTGTTATTTTTCGTGGTATTGGCACCGACTACTGAATTTTTTGTATCGTGACACCCCTATTAGACAGACATTTTATTTTGGCCATCTTTTGTTTTAAAAAAACATTACTTTACCTTAGTTTCCTCTACTTCTGCTACCTATGACTTAAGTGCATTTAATAAGTGAAAACCAGCAAGAAGTCACAGATGTCATCTGGGCTGACATAGTCACACAATACAAGTCAAATAAAGATGGAGCCAATGAGTTTCACTACATGAATTCACTTTATGTGGAGAAAGCAGTTTGAGACAATTGAGACATTGGATAAAGGGAGAATAAACCAAAATGGGTAAGCAAAAACCTTTATATACCCTTTTCAAGTGCCTTTAAATAAGTATGCAGCAAGCACCAAACAGGCTGGTTAGAGCGTGACAAGAAAGGCACCACCATGCTGGGTTATTTAAGCGAAGAAGAGAGGGTCGAGGGAACAGTCAGCCGGCAGAATGGCTGAAAGTGAAAAAGATCATCGATTCTGATTCAGAGGCCAACGATTCGATTCTAAACTGGTTACCGAACCAATTTTTTTATGTACATTTCCATGCGGGATTTGAAAAAGTTTGTTAGATTTTGACATACAGTATTTGTCACACACAAATTTTAATGAAATGTTTTGTCTACCAAGGTTTTTATTTTGTAGTCATTCCATGCATAAGCACTAAACATGCTTGTGAAAGTCATCTTCTCTCACAGCGATCTTCCATGTCAGAGGCTCAGTCATGTTTAAAGGTGGAGAATCTGCTTCTTAGAACATGAAACATGAGGTGGTCAGATGTAATGTGATAAAGTAGATCAACAGCCTATACATGTATGCCTTTGGCCTATTTATTTTATCTATGTCTTATTAGATCATGTGTATGATGATGATGATAAAATATTATTTGCAAACGTGATGAGAAGAGATGATACTGTTACTGATTATGCAATGTAGAGCTGGAAATGAACTGCAACCAATTTTAATAACTGGATAACAATATGGGCATACATTATTTGTTAAGCAGAAACAACAAGAATTCCCCGGCTCTTGCTTCTTGAATGTAAATATTTGTATGTTTCTTAGTGTTCTAGGACAGTAAATTGAGTATCTTTAGGTTTTGGACCGTTGATCAGACAAAATGAGCAATATGAATATATCAACTTGGGCTCTGTCAATTTCAAAATGGGCATTTTTTCCTCACTCATCAGATTAATAATGAAAATGATACAATGATTAGACCTAGGCGATAATGAAAGCCCAACATCACTGGCTCTTGTAGACCAGCCTGGACAAGTTTACAAAAGGGATTGCCTAATGGCGGCTGTGGCTCAGTGGTAGAGCAGTTTCCTGCCAATTGGAAGGTTGGTGGTTCAATCACCTGGCCCTGCCTGTCCCATGTCCTTGGGCAAGACACTGAACCCCGAGTTGCCCCCAATGCTGCGCCATCGGAGTGTTAATGTGTGAGTGTGTATCTGATGAGCAGGTGGCACCTTGTACAGCCTCGGCCACAGTGTGTGAATGTATCCTGTATGATGTAAAAAGCGCTTTGAGCAGTCGTTAAGACTAGAAGAGCGCTATATAAATACATATGGCACATTTACATTTATGTACAGTAAAAACATTTATCATCATACTTTCATAGCAAAGTTGGTATGCAAATATATGCAGCCGACGGTAAGACAAGTTGAATATATATAGACTAATCATATATGATTGTGCTGATTGTGAATAGGAAAACCAGAGCTTCAGCCAAATCAGCTTTAGAGAGACACCTTAAAAAGGAGTGGGCAAAAAACAAAATGACATTTATACTATCACATGGGAAAAACAACTAGATGTATGCGTTTTAATTTAGAATCGTTTGAACAAAAATCGATTTTGAATCCAAATCGTGAGCCTAAAAATCTTGACATTTTCTGAGTCGTACACCCCTATTAAGCAGCTTTTATTTTGGGTTCTGTTGAAATGAAATCTCCATGAAAAAAAAGCAGTCAGGAAAAGCTGAAGGAGAGTGAGCAGAGAAAACTTTCCTAGGGTAATATTGTAATGAGAGGAGAGAGAAGCTATACTGTCTGAAAAAAAAGTATATTGATATTCTGGAGGCCTCATGCAGAGGCTTCATACTCATTCACATGAGTAAAAATCAAACGAGTCGATGCAGCAGCGTGTTCTTCCATCAAGACATAATGAGGCTCCATAAAACCAAGTCGGCACAGAGAACGAGGGAAAGCCCTCCACCAAATTAAAATCTCCTGTACACCGCACTAGTTAATAATTATGAGGAAATATTTACATTGATTGATGATCATATTTAAGCATGTACGGTTATAGTGCTAAAGGGTGGGGCAACAGTAAATGCGCCATAACCCTAAGTAAGGTTGTTAGGACTGTATTGTAGCACAGATGGCTTAAAACCCGAGATGCCCACACACGAGAGATTTCCGTGGGTTGAGTATTGATTCCAATGGGAGAATAAAATGTGAACACAATGTATCAACAATTCTTCCGCCCCATAGTCCCCAAAACAAATATAGGACCAATTTTCCACAAGCCACAAACTGTACCTCCCAAATGTTGTGACACAAAAACATTTTTCAGATGGACAAATCAGAAGAAAATTGACTTAGTCTGAGACCTATTTTGGTCTCAGCAACAAACTCCAGTGAGATCTGGCAACACAGATGGGCTAAAGTTAACTAACTAACGGTTATGAATGCCACAGATAACTTATTTTCTTAATGCTAAATCTGGCTTTTAGCAGTGTAAATATCTAATGGGAGCAAAAAAGAAATGGTGCAAATGTAACTTTTCCTCCATCCACATGACGTTCACTACACTAACAAGGTCAAGATCACTTAGGAAGTGTGTACCGTTTCATAGCATTGGGACAGAGCGTAATGCACTCTCTTTAGTTATAGAGAATCATTGTAGTCACACTAAAGTGTCACATGCTTCATTTGGGCCACCTCGCCAGGCAGCTGTGCATCAGTCACATGGCACTGTACCCTTCAAGGCTCCAAGGGTGTCCTTCGCTAGTCGACTCTTTGTCCCGAGATATCTCAACTCCTCATACAACCCACTGAGGCATCATTAGAATGCAGACTCATTGCCATGGTGTCGCTATAGCAACCGTGGACGTAGAGCTGTAGTCAAGTAGCTGCTACATCCGTGTCACTGACAGAGACTGTATACAGGAATGACCAGAACGCCGATGTTTTAGAGAGAGAGAAAAACAAACAGGACCAGAGAAATCTGGCACACATTACCAACAGGCTGTGTGCCTTGAAGGCCTGGTGAATACATTCCGTTCCCATGCGTTTGTGAGGTTTATCCAGATTCACTCACTTAAAGTCAATGGGGAAAGTCAAATAACAAACCACAAGGAGGAAAAATACTCCAGAATGATCAGTGCTTATCGTGAACTTTACATAGAAACTATTGCTTCCGTAGTAAAAAAAAATAATAATAAAAAAAGGTTACAAGCTTCCTGATTATCCTACTAACCCTGTTTTGGGTGATGATTACATCCATTGTGTAAACACTGCAGTCTACATACTCATTCTTCCACTCACTATCTGTCCCTCAAAGTCTGCCCAAAATCCTAAAATGTAGCCAACATCTGGTAAGGAGGAGCTGGAGATGCATCTGTCAGCTGCATCTCAAGTGCCCCTTTACAAGACCGGCTGAATTTCTGCCTTCTGCCTCACTGCTGACACAGCCTGAACACTTTCTGTGCGTGCATATGGGCGACAGTGGCTGGACTGTGTGCACAACGGAAGCGAGAACGCTGTAGCTAGACTGTTTTACCTCCTACTGGTGTGTTGAACCCACACAAGTAGAGGAAGAGAGGATGAGCAGTTCCATTTATGCAACATCTATATTAGTAAGCCGCAAACAACTGATATATAGCTTAACAATGTCACTGTTGTTGAAAGCTACCAGTGGCTCCTCAATAATGTGCCACAAGTGAGATTGGATGACATCAGACACCGGTTTGCATATTAAATGAAGTACCTGTTGAGTCCATGATAGAAATTATGACATGACTTGATATGATTTTGAGCAGAGGCTGACGCCGAAAGAAAGGAACATTATCTTACACAATATAAACACAAACCGCTCTGCTGTTTGAGATGTTGCAGTTGAATTAATCTTTTGTGAGCTGACTGTGTCTCAAATAAAGAGAAAAGCCTGTGCAAAGAGTGCTGATCACTGAGGATACATTGGCATTAAGATCCTCTTCCTCTCTTTACTCTACCAGGAGAGGGGCTGCTCTCCTGTTGCCTTTACTGGCTGCTTGGGAGCACTTATGCCATCATGGAAAAGATAATTAGTACTGTGTGTGATCAATAACCGGGAAAATTTATAACTATTCAGCAGTCACACTAACTTTAGCAAAACAACTTGTATAACACCTTAATAATAACCTTACTAACTTCAGACTTCAGTCTTGTTAAGCATTTGGTGTCCCTGAGCCATCTGAACATTTGTAACATCATTACTTGCACTCAAACTCGGCTGCTTTTATAACCTGGGACAAACAAGTGAGTCTTGCACCTTTTCTTCAGTGTGTCAGCCAGTTAGTATCTGTGTGCAGAGTGAGCGCTGTGCTGGAGCCACAAACTCCCTACTGTCTGAATGCTCATTAAACTTGTATGAATACCCAGCCTGGCAGCCCCTTGCCTGCCTGTCTATCTGTACTGTCTGTCTGATTGGTGCATTATATTAGTGGAGCCATCTTTTTTTTTTTTTTTTTTTGAAAGCGCTACCTATAATGGTGCAGCTACATTTATCAGCCCATGTGTACTGGAACACGTGGAAATCAATTAAAATCCTTCGTACCACTGAGCTTGTTTGATGTCTGAAATCAGACAGATGATCTCTGCTGGCCCTGTCAAAATCAAAAATCTATTTTTTCACAATTAAATTAATGTGTAAAAAAAAAAAAATAGTACATTACGATTATATTTCCAGAAAGAATATGGTAGCTAGATTTTCCATGTCTTCTAAACGCATCACAGCTCCGTGGACCAGCACCAGTAGCATTGCTAGCCCTTCATTGAAGCTGCCATTTCCCATTTGAGTATAGCTTTGAGTGACGGGTGTATCAGCCAATCAAATTTTGATGTGTAGTGACAGAACGCCCTAGGGGCCCAGCGTTGTGGCGGCGCTAGCCCCCGCTGATGTCATCAAAGCTTGAACTTTTTAGCGGGTTGTGAGTGAACCAAGAGTGAACTAGCTATGGCCGCTGCCTTCACACCTCCTAACAATCCCGTTTCCAATCTCCTTCATGTGCCTTTTTCAAGGCGATTGTTTGGAGAAAAGAAAGAAATTATTTTAAGAGGAAGCCCTACACCTAAGCTGGATGGGCTGACCAAAGCTGGCAAAGGTTTTGTGCGGCACTTCACTGAGGGTAACTACGACCGCTATGACTGGCTAACAGCTCGCACCGAGCGGAACAAGCTATATTGCTGGCCGTGTTTGCTTTTTAATACCAGTCAGGGAACATGGAACACCACAGGTTTAACAGCCTCAATAGCTTCACCAAGGCAGCTAGCAAACATCAAGCATCCGAGCGACACCTCACAATGGCGGTACATTTGAAGACCTTTGGTGAGTCCAGGGTGGATTTGCAACTGGATGAGCAGCAGAGACGAGCCTGCACAATGATAGAGTGAGAAAAAAACCGGGACATACTGAAGCGCCTCATTGATTGTGTCTTCTTTTTGGGAAAGAATTGTCTTTCAGGGGACATGACAAGGGTGAAAGAGTCCCTGAATCAAGGTAATTATTTGGAGCTATTATCTCTGCTATCAGAATATGATGCTGACTTGCGACACCACCTTGCCACGGCCACCGTTTTGGGAAAATCCCAAATTATCTCATAAGTGCTGTTGCTGAGGTGCTAAATGATGCCATCAAAAAAGAGATCAACAACACCAAGTTTGTCGCAGTTATGGTGGACGAGACCACAGAATTCAGCAACACCGCATAGCTGTCATTTGTACTTCGGTATGTTAGCCTAGTGACACCGGAGTTTTAAAGTTTGAGGATGTCACAGAAAGAAAACGAGCTCAGGATCTAGCAGCTTCAGTACCTGAAGTGTTGGGCAGCTACGATTGCAAAACAAAGTTGGTGGCACAGTGTTATGACGGAGCTGTTGTAATGGCATCAGGACTTAATGGCGTACAGGCGCGTAAAAAAAAGGATAGGAGGATGGATTTCATTTCCAAATGGGTGAGTGTTACTTCTTACTGTATAGGAGAGATAAAGTTATTGCGGTATTTTATACATTTGTATTGCTATTGTTTGGGTATAGATGGTGATGCTGTGTTGATGTGCTTAAAGATGTTTAATGCACAGTGGTGTGCGTGCGATGTGGTTGGTTGTTTTGTTTTTTGGTGTTGGAGGTCGTTACAGAAGGCCCTAACTGAAAGCCCACGGTACGCTACTGCTAATACAACAGAAATATGGTGGTGCTATAGGAAGGATAACTATCCAAAGAGCAGAGGGAAGAGAACAACACTAAACAGATGAGTCACAGCAGCACACTCTTGTCGGCTCCTATTTCTGTGCATCATTGATGTAATCTCAAAGTGTAGTTGGGGGAAACAATATGATTCAGACTGTTCTCAGAAACTCAAGTTTTGGAAAGGGAGTGTGGCCTTCCATTGCAGATGTCCGCTGTTTGAAACCCATCTGAACCAGAGATGTTCACAAGTCCTTTTTTGGAAGTTCAAGTCAAGTCTTTTGCAACGAGTCCAAGTCAAGGCCAGTCCCTGGCCACCCGATCTGTCCCTACATTGTATTGTTAAACCTTATGAATTCCAAGCATACCTGTAGCTAACAGCCATACAGTACAGTATCAAAATCAGTTGTAGGATAACTTTATGGGGTCTACTTAACACCTCTAGCCCTCGGACCTGGTGAAATATCAACCTGAGTGTTACATCATATCTGACCTGTTTTACTCAAAAATATGTAATGTTGAAGTGACATAGATTACCAGTTGCAGAACAACATGCATCTCAGTGTCAGTCCAAGTGACAGTCCGCAAGGATCTGCTGTGCCACGCATGGATGAAATAATGAACTAGTAAATAGGACTACAGTAACAGAAATACAGTGGGGCTTGAAAGTTTGGGCACCCCAGGTAAAAAGTTTTTATTAATGTGCATAAAGAAGCCACAAAAGGCATCAAATGACAGATTAGACATTCATATAATATGTCACAAAAAGTTAGATTTTATTTCCATCATTTACACTTTCAAAAACAATAGAAAACAAAAACAATGGTGTCTGCAAAAGTTTGGGCACCCTGCAGAGTTAATACCTTGTACTGCCCCCTTTGGCAGGTTTCATAGCTTGTAAACGCTTCTTGTAGCCAGCCAAGAGTCTTTCAATTCTTGTTTGAGGTATCTTCGCCCATTCTTCCTTACAAAAGTCTTCCAGTTCTTTGAGATTTCTGGGCTGTCTGTCACGCACTGCTCTTTTAAGCTCTATCCATAGATTTTCAATTATGTTGAGGTCAGGAGATCGTGAAGGCCATGGCAAAACCTTCAGTTTACGCCTCTTGATGTAATCCGTGGATTTTGAGGTGTGTTTAGGATAATTATCCATTTGTAGAAGCCATCCTCTCTTTAACTTCAGCTTTTTCACAGATGGCATCAAGTTAGCGTCCAAAATTTGCTGAAATTTTATTGAATCCATTTTTCCTTCACCTCGTGAAATGTTCCCTGTGCCACTGGCTGCAATACAACCCCAAAGCATGATTGATCCACCCCCCATGCTTAACAGTTGGACAGAGGTTCTTTTCATTAAATTCTGTGCCCTTTCTTCTCCAAACGGACCTTGGCTCATTCCGGCCCAAAAGTTCTATTTTAACCTCATCGGTCCACAGAACTTGTTTCCATAATGCATCAGGCTTGTCTATATGTTCATTTACTTGCTATAAACTCTGCAGGGTGCCCAAACTTTTGCAGACGCAATTTTTTTGTTTGCTGTTATTTTGAAAGTGTAAATGAGGGAAATAAAATCTAACTTTTTGTGACATATTATACGGATGTCTAAATCGGTCATTTGAAGCCTTTGAGATTTTTACATCTTTTCTTGGCTTCTTTATGCACATTGTACAAATTTTTACCTGGGGTGCCTAAGCTTTCGAGCCCCACTGTATGTGCAGAATTAAGACAGTCAAGACGGCCCAGTGTTTGGTAGACTGGGTACACCTTGTTCACTTCATGGTCTACAAATCAAACATGAGTTTCCCGCCTCCTGTGCACCATGGATGTCTGAGCTTCAGCAACTACTAACTATAGAGATCCAATTTGCCTGTTCCCAGCATTAGCAAAACACGTTGCAATGGTTAGCTTCTTCCCTGTGACGATATGGTAAATGTCTCTTTCACATTGCAAGTGACTGGGTGCATTTTGAGATGCCTGATGAAGTTCAACGTTGCCCCTCCGGCATCATTTCTCTTGGTGCCACACACCTTGCATGTAGCGGTTTGCTTACTGCCACTGTTTACGAAGTTTTTGAATGCAAAACTAATGACAAAAGGCACAACTCCGGGAGGACTTGGTGTTGCAGATTTTTTTTTTTTAAGCGAGTGTGCGCACATAAGGCATTATGACAAAGGGCAGGGGACATGCAGCTCGTCATATACAGGTAAAAGCCAGTAAATTAGAATATTTTGAAAAACTTGATTTATTTCAGTAATTGCATTCAAAAGGTGTAACTTGTACATTATATTTATTCATTGCACACAGACTGATGCATTCAAATGTTTATTTCATTTAATTTTGATGATTTGAAGTGGCAACAAATGAAAATCCAAAATTCCGTGTGTCACAAAATTAGAATATTGTGTAAGGGTTTAATTTTGAAGACACCTGGTGCCACAAAGTAATCAGCTGATTATCTCAAAACACCTGCAAAGGGCTTTAAATGGTCTCTCAGTCCAGTTCTGAAGCCTACACAAACATGGGGAAGACTTCAGATTTGACAGCTGTCCAAAAGGCGACCATCGACACATTGCACAAGGAGGAAAGACACAAAAGGTTATTGCTGAAGAGGCTGGCTGTTCTCAGAGCTCTGTGTCCAAACACATTAATAGAGAGGCAAAGGGAAGGAAAACTGTGGTCAGAAAAAGTGTACAAGCGATAGGGATCACCGCGCCCTAGTCAAGATTGTGAAACCCATTCAAAAATGTGGGGAGATTCACAAGGAGTGGACAGCTGCTGGAGTCAGTGCTTCAAGATCCACCACCAAGAGACGCTTGAAAGACATGGGTTTCAACTGCCGCATACCTCGTGTCAAGCCACTGTTGACCAAGAAACAGCTCTCACCTGGTGAGTCCAAAGTCATGTTTTCTGACGAAAGCAAATTTTGCATTTCCTTTGGAAATCGAGGTCCCAGAGTCTGGAGGAAGACAGGAGAGGCACAGGATCCACGTTGCCTGAAGTCTAGTGTAAAGTTTCCACCATCAGTGATGGTTTGGGGTGCCATGTCATCTGCTGGTGTCGGTCCACTCTGTTTCCTGAGATCCAGGGTCAACGCAGCCGTCTACCAGCAAGTTTTAGAGCACTTCATGCTTCCTGCTGCTGACCTGCTCTATGGAGATGGAGATTTCAGGTTCCAACAGGACTTGGCGCCTGCACACAGCGCAAAATCTACCCGTGCCTGGTTTACGGACCATGGTATTTCTGTTCTAAATTGGCCAGCCAACTCCTGACCTTAGCCCCATAGAAAATCTGTGGGGTATTGTGAAAAGGAAGATGCAGAATGCCAGACCCAAAAACGCAGAAGAGTTGAAGGCCACTATCAGAGCAACCTGGGCTCTCATAACACCTGAGCAGTGCCAGAAACTCATCGACTCCATGCCACGCCGCATTAATGCAGTAATTGAGGCAAAAGGAGCTCCAACCAAGTATTGAGTATTGTACATGCTCATATTTTTCATTTTCATACTTTTCAGTTGGCCAACATTTCTAAAAACTCCCTTTTTGTATTAGCCTTAAGTAATATTCTAATTTTGACACACGGAATTTTGGATTTTCATTTGTTGCCACTTCAAATCATCAAAATTAAATGAAATAAACATTTGAATGCATCAGTCTGTGTGCAATGAATAAATATAATGTACAAGTTACACCTTTTGAATGCAATTACTGAAATAAATCAAGTTTTTCAAAATATTCTAATTTACTGGCTTTTACCTGTATATATATATTTCCCCAACGTATATGTGCCAATAAAAATAAAATAAAAATACATTACACTTAAAAAGCAATAAGTGCATGAAAACAGATTGCTGACGAGTCTCAAAGCTGAAGTCTTTTGGGTGGAGTCGCAAGTCAAGTCTGGAGTCAGCTGTTTGTTTGATTTAAGTGCGACTCGAGTCCCCATCTCAGATCCGAACCAACGTACCCCATATCAACTGTTTCTGCCAAGGGTGTCATGATGTTTACATCCATCCATCCATCCATCCATCTTCATCCGCTTATCCGGTATCGGGTCGCGGGGGCAGCAGCTCCAGTAGGGGACCCCAAACTTCCCTTTCCCGAGCCACATCAACCAGCTCCGACTGGGGGATCCCGAGGCGTTCCCAGGCCAGGGTGGAGATATAATCTCTCCACCTAGTCCTGGGTCTTCCCCAAGACCTCCTCCCAGCTGGACGTGCCTGGAACACCTCCCTAGGGAGGTGTTCCAGGAGGCATCCTTACCAGATGCCGAACCACCTCAACTGGCTCCTTTCGACGCGAAGGAGCAGCAGCTCTACTCCGAGCTCCTCTCGGATGACTGAGCTTCTCACCCTATCTCTAAGGGAGACGCCAGCCACCCTCCTGAAGAAACCCATTTTGGCCACTTGATGTAATTTTGGGGGGAAAATTCTTATGAATCACTAGAGTAACTACAAGACCTGTTGGTCAGACGTTAAGGTCAAAGGTTGCTGCTTTATTTTCATTGACACATTAAAAAGCAAGGTATACGTGATGTTAAAGGCTTGTCAGTGTTTAATTGAGAAATGTAAGGCATGTGCACTGTTAAAATGATATACAAAATTATAGCTGTAACAGTTCTGCTGTACAATTAATTATCTCAGGATTAATTGCGATTAAAAATACAATTGTCTTTCAGTCAAATTTTTAAATATTTATTTATTACTTTTGTACAATTACATTTTTGATAAATTCCAGGATTATGTGACCCGGATAATGTAATAACACAGGTACACAGCCTATAAAGTAAAGTCTTTATTATCAAAATATTTCTTCTAACTGTATCCCCACTTGTCATTATTGTTGCTATGAACATCTATAGGGTCAAGTGCCTAAAACTAACTATAAATCATCATAGTCCGACCGATAATCACTTATATAATTACAATTTGGCACGTTAACAAAATCAACTCCTAATGTTAGCAATTAATTGGGGTCAAACAAAGATACCGCGATTATGTACACATATTGACTATTAGACAATTATGTAATAATTGTTACAGGCCTACAGTAAATATAAAATTATATAATGCAACCAGATTGATCAAGTACACTTGAGTCTCTTGCAAGTCCCTGATATGTAGAGACACAGCAAACCGAGTGCGAGAGCTTCAGGCAGCATAGCAACCTCTGCGGCTCCCGCACTTGAAGCCATGCATGAAGTACAAACCAGCCAGTAACACCAGGGCTCTAAAATAACAGCACAAGAAGACATGAAGGCAGCATAGAAACCACAAGCTGCAGAAGCACTGACTGCTGTAACATTAAAACTTTGAAGCTCGATCACACACACTTCATGTCACAAGTAACCAAAACACATTGCAGAGGGAATGCACACACTGCATTATGGAGCATTGCTGTATGGAGGGTTTTCCCTCTCTTATTGCTGGTCCACAAGTCAGCCACTGCAGCGCGGAGGACAATGTGTGTGTCGGAATTGTGTGGGTGAGGAGAAGCACCACCATTAATACAACATGTCCCAGCAGGGGTGGAAGAGGCCGACTTCTGGACCGTCGCAGAATTGATTTAAATCTCATCATGTGCCTCCTTTTAGAGCAAAGCAGTGCTGCACTGTGTTTGAGTGCTTGGTCGGTTCTGCCTGGCAACAGAGCAGCGCTACTTTTGCTGGGCTAAGATAAAGACTGAGCGTGGATAAACAATGAAAATGGTTATTTTGTCACTGGAGCCCAACCTAAATTGGATTTCTGAGGCCGATGCAGATATTGAGTAATACAAATAAAAAAAAAAATAATAAAAAAGTATATCATATTTATTTTCTTTTACACATGACATAAACAAACATTTTTGAATAAGGATCCCTTGCATGAAAACCAATAAATGTTTCCCTAAAATGTTAAACTTCTTTAAATGTGGGTTATCAAAGAACTGTTACCAAGGTATGTACTGAGCAGGACTCATTTTATTTTATTTTTTTTACACAATTGAAAAATAATCTTGTCAGGTCTCTCTGAGGGACAAACTAATGGCGACAATGTTTCTAAATGACATTTTTGTTTCGTAAATTCTTGTTACTTATTGGCTGATACACTGACGCTGACATATGTATCAGAGTGACAAAGCAGATTTTTGAACATGATTTGGTTACATCTGCAAATTGTGTATATTGCAGTTTCACATTTTAAGACCAGCACTTTTCCCCTAAATTATTTTATTCAATCTACTAAAGGGGGCAAGAGCGATTTTTTTGCCACACCGCACACCCATCAACTTTTGTGACAAGTTGCCAAACTTTCTCCGTGAAGTAACAGAAAGCTGGACTGGTCATCACTGCTGTGACCTTGTTTCACCTAGCAACAATGTGAGAGACACATATATACAGTATGATGGAAACACTGTCAAGCAGACTACACCGCATTGGATCAACAATCATGTCTTCCGTTCAGTCGGGTTCACGTAACACAGAGACACAGAGACTCACATTGTCAGACCCGTCTGAACAGACAGGTGCACTGTCACACACAAAGGGCAAGCTTTAAAAATATCCACATGTCACCCACTCTGCTGCCGATGGTTGTGTTACTATGGTAACACTGTAACCAACAGAAAGCGTGCGTGCGCTTGTATCCACGAGCCGAAACCCAGCAGAGGTCAATTAGTGTCAGGACAGCAGCGATGTTTTGAAATCCATCTCAAATTCAATTTTCTGCACGTCGGCGAGGTTTACACCATATAACATTCTTGGCACGTCAGACTGAAATATTCAGAGGTAACGAACCTTGCGTAAGGCAGTGTACATGTAAAACATTACCGACTGCTTCCTCATCTAAATGTATTTCCACACCTAATGGTCACTGACAGCAAACATGAGTCAAACTATGGTGGGCTCAGATGTTGCGTTGCCGGCTGAACATGAGGAACTGATGTGTCTCCAACACAGAAACTGTCATGTAACATACAGGGCAATTCAGTTTGTCGCTGCAACTCCATATAGACTCCCAAAATGACCCCAATGACGAAGGCCAACACGTCAGCGAGCATTCACTTGATGCCAGGGCTATGAGTGGGATCAAAAAGCAGATGGGGAGCGTTTCATTACAGCAAACAGAATAATACAGGGGTTAACATCACCCTCGAATATTTTTATTTAGCTTCCATGGTAATAGCCCCCCTTGCCTTGATTTTGCTGTCCTATTTGCTGTCCAGCTCTATTCTCCTCTTCCGCTCTCACACTAATAGCCTTATGCCACACTCATAACCTTGTTCTTCACCACGTCAACTTTTAAGAGCTTAAACCACTGCTAATGATGTTCTTGGATTTTGTTTGGACAGAGTAAAAAGTGAGTTTTTCGTTACAGTAATGCACTGTGAAAGTAGGGCAAGGGTCATCTTGCACCCAACCAGCAGACTCCAAATTAGGTCAACAGTGACAGTGTGTGGGAGGGGGTTCACTTGTAATAACCGCATTTGCAATGTGCTATAATGTTTAGGTTGTTGTATAGTATTCAAATTGTTCTACACAGCATTTCCTTTTATGTATGTGTGATTGCAAGAGAGGGAGAGAAGGATGTATGTCCAAATGAAAATGCTTGGAGACTTTGGAGCTCTGGATTTCATTTTATTTATTTAAAAAAAAAATAATTTAATTTTAATTGGAGCCTGAGCGAGCATTTGGTGCGCCAGCGGGGCTGGATTTCCGACCTGTCAATCTCTGCCTTCCCTGCAGTGGGTGTGGCTTGTAAACAGCTTTGGCCTCTCCTCATTGGTCTAACGCTGGCAGGAGGGGTGTGTCGCTGCTGTGCCAGCGGCTGACGTGGTGCAGTGCAGAAGGCTTTTAAAAGCTCTCTGTCTCTCTCTCTCCCTCCTCTCATCCCCTTTCGTTTTGTTTTTTTTCCCTTCCCAAACTTGAATTTTGGAGGACACAGTGGGATGGGAAAAGAGGAGCACACATGCTCACACAGGCATGAACGACTTGCAAGGGGGTGAAACTAACTTTTGCTTGTAGTGGTCGTCGTGTTCAGAATTTCAGCAGAGGATTTAATTTGTCAACCGCCGAAGCACTATCAAGTTCTAAAAGACTGCAGTGGCAACCAGAAATGAGCCCCCTGCATGATGAGGTAGTTTAATACACGCTTACACATGCAGAAGCACACCGTTCTACAAACGGCTTTGCACCCATAGACTTAAATATTAATCAATGCAGCAATAAAGCAGGGGAGTCTTTAATAAAATACACAGCTTATGAAATAACCAACTCCAGATACTAATGATGGGGTCCAGTGCACCTGCTCTTTCTCCCACACACTTGTCTTGCAGTCTGTCACTCCTAGGTCGTCTCTTGTTTCTCATTCACACCACTTAGACATTCGGTCTCTCGTGTCTTCTTTCTATTCTTTGTCACTCTGTGGCTCTCTCGACGTTGCTGGTTTTCTTTGCGACACCCTTTAGTCCGGTTGGATTTCCGACATGTTAAATACCACAGACGTACCTTTAAATTCTTTATATGCTAACTGCAGTTTTCAGTTATCACTTACATGTGCACACACTGGCAACACCATCTCCAGTAGACCACCAGTAAGAGGGACTGCCTTCATGGACACATAAAACCATCATAATGTAAGAGCATCGTGACTTGTTGTGTACTTTACCTGGAAATGTTTCTGCTTTGGTTTCCACTGAGGCTGCAGTTGCCTAGGTCTTGAGCTAGCATGACACCAATGTGGACAATTGCTTTTAAAAGTTAAGATGCATGTGGACCTTTAGTCTCCACCTGCTTCTTACTTCTGTCCTCTCTTGTCACTTTTGTGCAGTGTCCCTCAATTTCCTCCCTTAGACATCACGCATACTATCTCATGCAGTGTTGATTTCATGCGCCTCCTGTGCTTAAGTAACCCCTCAGCTATACCTCTTTTAATTGTCTCCTTCCCTCCATCACGCTCTCCCTCTCAGCCACACCTAAAGGTGATGAGCTCATGTGTGTGGTTGCCTTAGTCACCTAACAACACGTCTGAGAAGCCGGTGGGAGGCACCGAGAGGGGACCTGAACTAAAAAACACGTACAAAGCACAGCGTAGATGTTGATGTCATCACAAAGCCCAGCTGAGCACGACCGGCAGCGATGACAACAACCTACGTCCTCCAACCTGTGATGACTCATTCCAATGTTTCACCAAGAGAACAGGCCACCATGAGTATATAACTCGGGATCAGATGTGGCAATGTAATGTGCAGTAAGGAATGCTTTTATGTTAACTTTCGAGCTGGCACGACTCTAAAAATTACAGCCATACATCATGGAATGAAAGAAGTCTGACAAACAAAAATGTAAGACCAATACATTTTGTCTTATAGAAAGGTATTATTGTTCACATTATTTTACTCCTTTTTTTTTTTTAAAAGTCCATTGTCAACAGCCATGGTTTGAGCAACCAACTACGGCAGCTAACTATCTCCATTAAAGTCAAGAGTAAGTTCTATGCTGTTTGTCAGATTGTATAAACTGTATGAACATTTATTTTATCAGAACACGCATATGCTGTAATAGTCACAGGTTGACGACAAGTTGACTTTCTTGCCCGTTGTTTCATCCGTGCGGCCTTGAGCTGAAAATGTTTTCAAATGTATAACAAAGACTGTATTGTTGTAAATGTATGGTATCGAGAAGGAGCCATTACTTTTGACAACTTTACAGCGCACACACTACATATACTTTCTCCCACAGCACTGAAATAGAACTCTTAGTCAGAGACGGCATCGGACAATTTAAATTACTCGCTAGCAAGGCTGACACATGCAACATCTGGCGGTAAGATACCTGTCAACAATCAGATCTCACACGTGATTTATAAAAATTGTATTTGACTGTGGTGCACGTTCTTCACTGTCAGACATACCAATGGTTTCTAAAATGAATCCGACAGAATGAGTCTTGTTCATTTTCCACCATCTGACTACAGTAAATGAATAAACACCTCTAGGAACAAATAGAGTGGGTCCCCTCACAGCTGGATGTTTTGGATGTGACATTTTAAGAGGTCACAGTACATTGAGAAAACACTGCATGGCTGAATGGGCGATTCAATGAGAGTACATTTATCTTTTATGCCACTTCTTCAAAATAATAATATTAGCTGTTCCTTACTGTCAACAATTCAAAGGATTGTAGGCTGTTCAGAAAAAAAAATCTCCTTCCTAAAATACTCTCTCTCTGCTGTCCCAGTGTAGTAATGATGAGGCAATCACTAATGTTATAAACAACAAGGTAGGGTGGAGACATCTGTCCATTTCTCTAATCCCTTGAGCAATACCTAGAAAAACAATTTCCCAAAAACATATTTAGACAGCGTTAATCTTGAATCTGTCAAATCTGTAAATTCAACAACAACTCCTATACACCCCAAACTGGACAAGAATGGGGATTTTAAATAATCTTCCTTTACATTCATCACTTCTTTTCCAATACACTGACTTGCTAATAGTTCATTTGTTTGGGCAAGCAACCCAATCATGATTCACCTATTTTTGGCTGTATTCCCTACGCTGTTCTGCAAAAAAGCTTGGCTACACAATACGCTAAGCAACTGTATGTGATTTGAAACGTGACGGTCTACTTTTATCTAAAGAAACTCTTTTGATTGTTCCGCCACCAATAAAAATGAGCCGGTTGTCAGTCTAAATTACATAACATTATCTTTGATTTGGCAGATCACACGAGGAAACCATGTGAAGAACAAAAATGAGCCACATTCTACACACATGGAAAGAGCAAGAGTGCATGGCTTAGTGAGCAAAGCCAAGTTTATACCCAGAGGAATTGCTGGTAACGGGTATGACAAGGGGGGGGGGGGTTAACTGCGCTGTGATCAAAATCACTTACATCTTTTACAGATTGGGCTCTATTGCTGTTGATCAAGGGATGTTTAGAAATACAACCTAATGGTTCATCCCAGTACGAGGGGAATGTCGTCTAATGAACAAAATATTCATCAGACACACAGTAAGAATGTGTGGGCTGACAGCTTTACTTACAAAAGCAATATCCATAACAGACACTAAAATGATTTTCAATAAATTGGCCCACCTGTTGGAACTGAGTGTGTAGACCTGTCAGAGGACGTAAGACTGCACTGGTGAACAGGTGCATTCAATTACAGTATAGTAAATCTGTGTTAGGGGTGGTTTACCACAACCACCAATATGTAAGATATGAAATGCTACTTTAATCTCTACTACAGTACATGCTGTCAGAGTCTATGTCTAATTGTAAGTGGCACAGGGAGCTCGAGTGTCTCCATTCTTGGAATTGTCATAGTCAGGTGTTACTTTTTTTATTGCTTATCATTTTAATTTAATGTCATCATCAGCAGTACCTTTGAGTATGTCACTGACAGACTCTAATCAAACCATTATTATGTCCACACACAACACAGAATACAACACATTTACAGGCCAATAAACACTAGATGTATGATTTGTAGAATGCACCAATTCAACATTTCCACTTCCAATACCTCAATTTAGGTGCTTTTTTAAAATCGGAATATTGCCTCTTAAAAGTGTTCAGTTCTACTATGGGTATATATGCTGCACTTATGTCATATAGGGTAACTATGTAAGGTTAGAATAGAACCAGACCCAGGTCTGATGGATAAAACCCCCTAATTTGAAAGTTTACAGTGACTTTGAAGAAATGTTTTGGCATAATAAAACCAATAAAAAAACTATATTAATAATAACAACAACATAGAATAAACTAGAAAACTAGGTAGATGATATGCATCGGCCTACAGCAGCAAGCAGAATCCCGCTGTTTGAACTATGGCACTGGAGCATGTTTAGAATTATGTGGGTTCAATTCTCATCCTTAATTTCTGTTCTCCGTGACATGACTAATGCTATCTTATGCAGCAGTGGAGGCCAACATTAAGTATGCAACGCAACGCAATAGATCAAACAACCACAATCGCTTCAAATGATTTTACTGGGTTCACTAAGGACACATTTCCCGTTAGTTTAAGCAGAGTGTGCAACACACACACACACACACACACACACACACACACACACACACACACACACAGAGCCTCCAGTCCGGGACACTGGGATCATTACCAAAGTTCATATTCTGAATTAAAGGAACCACACCTGACTTTTCACAGCAGTTGAAGGCCTACTGCAATGGCAGGATATAAATCCGCTCCTATGCTACAGTACTGTCTGTGTGTGTCTGTGTGTGTGTCGGAGGGGAGGAGGCGTCACCAGGGGTAACGTTCCGCCTACATCACAGTCGCACAAATCAAAGTATAAACAACGTCGGACTCCAAAAGTTGCACTGAAACCTCAGTGCCGCTGACTGGGAGCGGGTACACCGGCGGCGGTGCGGAGTTTAACGGCCGTTTCCACCGGCCAGCCCGAGATGTGACAGTGGGGCACAGAAAAGCTCTCTCCCCAAATGTTCCCCCTCTCGCCATCGACGTAACAACATGTCGGCAAAGGACGGCCATGTTTTGCTGGTTATGTCGACACGGGGAGGAGGAAAAGTAGACACGATGTTTCTCCCGTCTGCCTTCTCTCACCACGGCCACAACGCATCAAAGTGAAACTTAAACACTGTGGGGGGGTGGGGGGGACGTCCAATTAACAACTTGGCGGACACATTGTCTCAGCACGCAGGTGTAAACGACAGGGGCAGGCAAAGTTCATGCGGCTAGACAAGTTAAAATATTTATACAGAGGCGTGTTGGCGTTTGGGAGCCACGCAAGGGAAGAGCAAGCCGAGAGAGAGGCACACAAAAACAACAACAACATGCTGTTTTAACTTGAGAGACTTCTGAGGGGGGAGCCGTGGCGAACCATTAGAAAAACAGAGCAAGAGTTGATCCATTTCTTACCTGCCCACCGTTTTGGCGCGATGCTCAGGTAGTGCGTGCGATCCCAAAGCGACTGCTAGACCCAGAAATAAGCCAAATCTGCTTCAAGCACTCTGGCGGCGGTCCGATAACCGAGCAGACAACAGGCGACAGGAAAGAAAAAAATTGGCGATCACAAGGAGGATCTACGCCAAAAACCACATGATCGCCGACGTCAGAGTACGTATTTGCATGCCGTATCGGAGCGCCGATGTCAGTCCATGGCGGGTCCATGGTGTTATTGCTGTGAAAAGTTCAGAAACAAGACGGCGTAAAGTGAAACAACTCTCCGTCCAGACGGCTGGAGGAGTGCCTGCGGCTCCATTAAGCATTCCCGCTGGTTTAAAATGAATGGACTGCGCCGTTTTACCGTCAAGTTGTGCATGTGTTGATGATGCCTGCCTGCCTCTTCGCTTGGAGCTAATTGCATATTAAAGTAGGCTATCCGAAGGGGGCGTCTGTTACCCCAAAAGCCCCACCCTCCCTCTTTCACCCCGCCCACCCCTCTTTCCTCTCCCTCTTCCCTCTGAATGTAGCCTAGTGCATGTGATGTGAGAGGAGTTGCTGCAGTGCTTTCTCAAGTGGAAGCTGGTCTGCAGTGGGGAAACTGCATACATCCCCGCCCTTTCATCACACACACACACACACACACACAGAAAACACACACTCACATCTGGATCCAGAAAGGTTACACTGAGGTCAGCTGATACTCACACTTTGTTTCAAGACAAACTGCTCTGATGTGACCTATGGCAGTGACACTGACGGCTCAGTGAGCTCACACGCAACACTGACCTCCACTGGATCCTCTGTAGAATTGATTCTGACCTTGCATCCCGTTCTTCATGTAGGGCCTGGCTACGGTGGAGTCATGTAGAACATTTGGTTTTCACAAAACAGTACAAAGGGTCATTCATGAATAAAACATATTACAGGATTACAGAGAAAGTGTTATTTTAATAAGTTTAAGAAAGTCTGTTTTCACAGAGTCCTGGTTCAGTTACAGTGCAGTGACCCTGGACTTGGAAGCTATTCTTTTGCAGGATAAAGGTTTGCTGACATGTGCCTGTAGCCCTTAGGGGATAAGCTAATGCATCAATAGTGCTTTGCAAGCATATTTATGCAAGCATATTTATGCCATACTTCATGCTAGGACACCGTTGGTGCCCTTGCACTTCAGTGCTCGGGCCCTAAAGAATCAGAATCAGCTTATTGGCCAGGTATGAGGACACATACAAGGAATTTTTCTTTGGAGCATAGTTGCTCACAATGTGCTATGCTCCAAAGAAAAATTCCTTATATGTGTCCTCATACCTGGCCAATAAAGCTGATTCTGATTCTTTAGGTGTCCTAGCATGAAGTGCAAGGAACCTATTGTTTTTGTAAGGATTATTATTCCTCACCGGAACTCACTTTTGAGGGTCTTAACATGCTAGAAAACTCCCAAAAACTTTTCAGACCTATGAACAATCACAAAGTTCTGTAGCGATTGGTCTCTGGCATTGACAGGGGGCTCCATAGCGCCCACTAACGCGCACCCTGAATTCAACAAAAGGAATAATTTATCATACTAACTTTTAAGGGAACATGTGTATAATTTGGAGCTCTATCAAGTTATTTTTAGAAAAAAAAAATCACAAAATTGGTATGGTTGCTCTATAGCGCCCCCTAATTGGTTTTAGCCCTAGGGCACATTTTTGACGGCCTCAGTATATACGAAAACAAAATTGGCGGCCACATAAACACCTGGGAACTTTGCCAGATTGTTCAGCCATTTGGCCCATACCTGTAAGGGGGCTCAATAGCGCCCCCTAATGCGTGGAAGGCCTTAGCTTGGACATAGTTTCTCCGATCTTTACCAGATTTGACACATATATTTCTCTAATCATTGCAGACATATTCCCCATTTACCTTCATTAGCTCCGCCCAACCGGAAGGCGGCCATTTTGACTTTATGCATTTTCATGTCTTTTACATTCTTTCAAACTCCTTCTACGCCGTGATTGCAATCTTCTTGAATCTTTGCAGGTCGTATCTGTTGACACTCATGACGAAAAGTTACCCAAAGAATTTTGATGCAACAACTGCAAAAAATGTGCAAGTTATAGAGAATCAACTTCCTGTCAGGGCTGTTGAAAGGGGAAGTTGCGGATCTGGCCAAGATTTATTCCGATTGCCACCAAACATGAAACAGTTGTATTTCATTTTTTGAGAAAAACAGAATTTTAAAATACATCCATATGGAAGTTTTTTAAGGAAAGAGCAGGTTGGGTCACACACAGACAGAAGTACACACACAGATAGCACTCATGGAGCAAAATCAATCTTTGGCTTTGCACTGTCTGAGTGACGCACAAATCCAGGACCGCAAAGAATGGGGTCTGCCAGTACCCCCGACCTGCAAGGAAGAAGGGGGCCCGTTCATCGCTGCTTCAGCTTTAATTATATTTATTTTGAATAGATATATCCGTTAAAAGAAAACAAAAAACTGATTTGTTGGTTGTGCATTGTTTGGATTTTAATAATCCGGATTCCAATTCGGATTCTTCCTTTTGATTCCTGTTCTTATCAGTTCTCGATTGAGTTCTCGATCTCAGTTGATCGATTCAATGGTGGTTTGCACTTTTACAGGGCTTTTTCGATGTAAACTAAAGCCACACTAGCGCTCTGCTTACTGTGCTCCAATGCTGCTACACAACGAGCACCTGGCTGCTTCAGAAACCAAAACTTACGCGTGTTGAATTGGGAAGCGATGATCAGATTTGAAACCAAATCCTTTAAACGATTCCAATAAAGAAACGATTCCAAGTAGGAATCGGTTCTCGATGCCCGATCCTACCGATTTCACTCATTTTCTGCACAATGTGTAAATGTTTCATCTTAAAGAGGTTCTTCAGTCTTTAGTGTTGTCCATCCATACCGAGATATATTATATAATAATATAATTATATTTCCTGTATTCGCCAAGTACATTTACACATACAAGGAATGTAGCCTTTCTTCTGCACTGAACTTTTCCTAACTAAATTAGAAGCAGTGGGCAGCCATAGTCTGGAGCCCAACTCCAGTTATAGTGCCAGTGCTACAGTAGTATAGTCTGGCTATCACCAGGCCAAGCCAACTCAATAGATTTGAGATTGAGCGTTGGTCTGTGGAGTCTGCTCTGTATTCTCTCTGTACAAGAGGCGTGACCATCGGGCGTAGTTCTAATGACTCTGTACGCAACTGGAATGTCCTTCAACCAATCAGACCAACGATCCGGGTGACGTAGAAGCGACAGCACAGCGGCATCAACAGGTTTGCTGTGCTTCGGTGGCCGCTATCACTCCCAGAAGTAAGTCGAGTGCAGATTTGAGTCGCACGTATCACTTTGCGACAAGTAGCATACAAGATGCTAACAAGAGACTTCTGTTATGTCAATACAGTAAAAATTGACCTACAAAACGAATATTATGCCGTAAATTGTTTAAATCTGAGCATGTGCAACTCACATCTGCACTTGACCAGAGCCGGTCTGACTAGACTTTCATCGGGTATGACACGTTATGCCGCAAACCGTTTAAATCTGAGCATGCGTGACTCAAATCTGCACTCGACTCACATCGGGGAGTGATAGCCGCTATGGTGAATGTAAACAAGAAGCTGCGTGGTCGCTTCTCTGTCGTCATCGTGTTAAACCCACCAATAGCGCGCCAGGAAGATAAGCCAGTTTGTGATTGGTTCCCGCAAAAATTGTGAACTGAAGCAGGAGAATTACTCACCTACCAGTGTCAATGTTTCACCGGTCAGTTAAATCAATGCAAATAATAACCCATCCATACCAGACATAATATATATATTACACATGCTAAAGGTAACGCAGATTGAATGTGTTGCATAACGTGTTGTACTTGTATAGGCTACTCAAGTCTAATCTGGTTTGTTCAGTTCATACCTGAATATAACTGAGTGTACAGCCATCTGCTCTGCAGTGTCAATGCTGCCGCTACAATTTTAAGCATCATTAGCAGAATAAGGCATCTCTGGCTGCTGGGAGGTTTGGGTTCATTTGAAATAGTGACACTAGCTGGATTGGTAATATGGAGAATGGTGAAGATCAGAAATACCAGCTGCATACCACAAAAAAGGGGATACTAATTGTTGTTTTTGCAAGCAATGTCCTTAAATCATTTTAGCCATTTTTTTTCTATCTAGTAGGCTAGCTATCTTATTCGGTTTGTGATTGACCAAATGTGGTGTAGCTACTAGAGGTCCGTTTCAGAAAGGAGGTTTAACAAACTGAGTCTAACCCTGATCTCTGAGTTGATTTACGCTGAGATGGGTAACTCTGAGTTTTCGGTTCCAGAACAGCTGATTAGAGTTGGTTCAATCAACTCTGAGTAGTTTCACTCAGAGTTAAGCGCGTGCACCACCACAATAAAAAGGCAAAATAAATACAGCCATGATACTATGATTCACCATGGCAACAACCATAAACAAACTGGTTGGCGGAAAAGTACTAGGCCTACTAATCCCATGCTGAGGCTGTAGCACCACCATTAACATAATTATAATTCATAATCTTTTATTTTAAAAGGTTTTACACATACATTTTACAGGTTTGTGCCCAGGGAACTCTACAAAAATGTTTAAAACACATTTCGGAGCAAGTCACACTCTTTGGCTTTACTAATATGCTCTGCATCACCAATGTTGTAAAGAAAACAACATTGGTTTGCAAAAAAAAACTAATGCGACACAGAGAATGTGCTGGGCTGTAGAGTATGTCCACGATGGGTGACGTTAGTGATATGAGGACAGATGAGTTTATGCAGGCTACATAACTGATAGGCTGGGAAGAAAAACGGTACCACTTAAATAGCCGCAGTGGTGCTCAAAGTTTACATACACATGCTTAGTTGACTTAAAAATCATGTTTAAAGTAAAAGGGACACAATGAATAACGTATTGTAAATAAATAAATGTTCTTATTTAAAATACAGGGGTCAGGTTAAATAGAGGCAGGCAGATTATGTGCTGGGCTGATAAAGAGAATTAAAATAGCCCCACATCATCACATACTCTTCACCATGCTTAGAGATAGGCATGGTTTTATTTCAGTTAGACTAATACCTGGTTTGATTTGCATTGAGAGATGATTTTATAGAGTATCCCATGCCTATCTCTAAGCATGGTGAAGAGTATGTGATGATGTGGGGCTATTTTAATTCTAAAGGCCAAGGAACTTTATCAGGATGCATAATATCCTGAATCCAGAAATAACTGCCTGCCTGCCTCTATGGGAAGAATGTATACTTATGACCCTGTATTTTAAATAAGAACATTTATTTATTTACAATACGTTATTCATTCACAAAGAAAATTGGTGTCCTTAAAGGTTGGAGGTATTAAAATAAATTTCCAAAACATGGTCAACTTAAGCATGTATGTAAACTTTTGAGCACCACTGTATAGTCGTGGCCTCAATATCATCTTGTACATGTTTAACTCCCTGCTAAGTTACACATCAACAGGGTCGTCGACAAAAAGAAATGCCATGTTAGAGAATAAAACGTTTTATAGTCTGCCTAAGACGGTTAATAAACCAACAAAGTGTTTTATACATGCAGATAACAAACTGCACTAAAATGCGCCTGCTCCAGACTGAATTAATGAGGAAATAAAGAGTGCTGTGTCAGAGGGGAGACTGAGAGAGGAAAACCTGCTCCCGACCAGGTTAGGTTCACAGACTCAGTTACCATAGTAACTGACTGTGAGGTTACCTCTCTTTCTGAAAGGGGCTGGAGTTACCCCTCTTTCTCAGGTTTGATTAACCTCCCTTTCTGAAACAGAAAAGACAGAGTTTCCCTCATCTCAGGGTTAACAAACTCAGAGTTTTCACTAAAGCTGCTTTCTGAAATGGACCCCTGATGTCATAAATCAAACTGAGCATATCGTTGGAGATATTCTGCGTGAGAATTTTTAATATTATACTTGCTCTCAGACCAGAACATCAAGACAAATTCCCCTGGCTAGATGAAAACAAACATAAAAGGAAAGCTGATACATTGCCTGTCTCCAAAAAATATTATAGAGTGAAAATGCTGGAACATCAGAACAAAGCAGTGTAAATTTCTCCAACCTGGTTTTGAAGAATTATTTTACCTGCAGAATGTTTAACTATGTCGTGGATTCAGGTTTTTCTAACGTCTCTTCTAGCCTTGACATGTCTTACTGAAGTTAAGAGTTTGTCTTTTTTGTGTGTGACCAAAAAAAGAGAAAGTGTTGTGTCTTTTATGTATTGCCCCCCCCCCATCCACTCTGATCCTTTTGCAGAAAATTCCCTTACAAACTATGTGAATGAGTTAAAGAGATTTAAATCATTCCTTGCAGTGGGTTAATTCAAATTCATTGTCTCCAATAACTGCTTTATTCACAAAGGCGTGCTTTGATGATCACTTGGCCAGGGCTCTGGAGAACAACAATCGTCTTCTCCTTTTACATGTATGTGACAGCAACTGAGCTGACAGGGTGTCACACACTTTCTCAGTCTCCCACATGCCTCAGAAAAATACTCAATAGAGGAAGATGAAGAAGGGAGATGTTGAGATGAACATAGGCCTGGCAGAACAAAGCAGCTCCCTACTTGACCAGTGAGAGCCAAAACAGTTGAGGCTAGTTCGGACAGGTCAAGCACCAAATCAGCTGACACCACCACAGGTCAAAGCAAGCAAATGTCATTTTTACTTTATTTATTTATTATTTTATTATATACATTGTTCTGTTCTGTTTGTGTGCCCAGTGCTGTTCAATCCTGATTTTCAGTCAGGATTTAGAGTTAATCATAGTACAGAGACAGCACTTGTGAAAATGACTAATGACCTCCTAATTGCATCAGACAAAGGACTTATCTCTGTACTGGTGTTATTAGATCTTAGTGCTGCATTTGATACCATCATATCTTATTACAGAGACTGGAACATTTAACTGGCATTAAAGGGACAGCTCTAAGCTGGTTTAAGTCTTATTTATCAGATTGATCTCAGTTTGTTCACGTTAACGATGAATCCTCTGTGCACGCCAAAGTTAGTCATGGAGTCCCACAAGGATCTGTGCTCGATCCAATCCTGTTCACTTTATATATGCTTCCTTTAGGCAATATTATCAGGAAGCATTCCATAAACTTTCATTGTTATGCAGATGATACTCAATTATATCTATCGATCAAGCCGGATGAAACTAATCAGTTAGCTAAACTTCAAATGTGCCTTCAGGATATTAAAACCTGGATGAGCTGTAATTTTCTAATGTTATTCTCAGATAAAACTGAAGTTATTGCTCTGGGACCCAAGCACCTCCGTGACGCATTATCCAAAGAGATAGTTACTCTGGATGGCATCACCCTGGCCTCCAGCACCACTGTGAGGAATCTTGGAGTTATCTTTGATCAGGACATGTCCTTTAATTCCCACATAAAGCAAATTTCAAGGATCGCCTTTTTTCACCTACGTAATATTGCAAAAATCAGGAATATCCTGTCTAAAAATGATGCGGAAAAACTAGTCCATGCATTTGTTACTTCTAGGCTGGATTACTGCAATTCTTTATTATCAGGATGCTCGAAAGAGTCCATAAAGACTCTTCAGCTGGTCCAGAATGCTGCAGGAACCAGGAAAAGAGATCACATCTCTCCTGTTTTAGCTTCTCTGCATTGGCTTCCTGTAAAATCCAGAATAGAATTTAAAATCCTTCTTCTCACCTACAAAGCTATTCATGGTCAGGCACCATCTTATCTTAAAGAGCTCATAGTACCTTACAACCCTACAAGAGCACTGCGATCCCAGAATGCAGGGTTACTGGTGGTTCCTAGGGTCTCTAAAAGTAGAATGGGAGCCAGAGCGTTCAGCTATCAGGCTCCTCTTCTGTGGAACCAGGTTCCAGTTTGGGTTCAGGAGGCAGACACCGTCTCCACATTTAAGAGTAGACTTAAGACTTTCCTCTTTGATAAAGCTTATAGTTAGAGCATAGAATTGAATATTGTCCGCCTAACCCGGCCTACCTGCTTCTCGTCATAGTTGTCAGATCCATCTATCATATAATCAATAATATAATAAAACTAGAGGGAGGCAGGGCATACAGTCCGATCCGGTTGGGGAGAGTTCTAGCCCGATCCGCCAGCTCTCTTTACCCTGTCTCTCCTAGTTAGTCATGCTCTCCTAGTTAGTTATGCTCTCCCAGTTATGCTGTAATAGTTTTAGACTGCTGGGGGACTTCCTTTGACACACTGAGCTCCTCTCTCCTCTATCTTTTTATCCTTCTATCTTTCCATTTGTGTGCATTCATGTCCCAGAAATGCTACGTCCTGCTGTGCCCTGCTACGTCCTGCTGTGCCTTGTAATGCCGCACAATTCCCTGCTAAGCCATGAACTACTACATAGAACTACTACAAACTGTTATCTTTTCTGTGGCTGTTATTGCCACTCTTCATTCTAACCCCAACCGGTCGTCAGACACCACCTACCAAGAGCCTGGGTCTGTCCGAGGTTTCTTCCTAAAAGGAAGTTTTTCCTCGCCACTGTCGCACTGTTGCTTGCTCTGGAGGGAACTACTAGAACTGTTGGATCCTTGTAAATTCTGGAGTATGGTCTTGACCTACTCTATCTGTAAAGTGTCTTGAGATAACTCTTGTTATGAATTGATACTATAAATAAAATTGAATTGAAATTGAATTGAATTGCTGTTTCAGTCATGGTCTGACTGAGGGATGCTGGCGGTATGAACACGACCAATCAATGACCATGATGACTATCCTAAATTCTGATACAATGAAACCAACGCTGGAATCTTTTTTTTTTTCCTTCTTTTTCTTTTAAGAAGATGTGGCAGCAGCCTATAGAAAATGTGTAATACATTGGGATATACAATTTGTGTAAAATGAAAACAAGTGAAATTAATAATAAATGTGATTTTATTTCCTTTATTTCTATGCAGAGTTTCTATGCTGTATGCCCCCACCCACTGATTACTGGTCCCACCTGTGCCACCCCACATAACAAATCCTGGAATAGCACCTGATTACACCTGCAAACACATACACAATAAAGCTTTTGAAAAACAAAGGCATGAATTTACATATTGCATACTTTCCTTTTGAAAGATCACATCCAACCTGCAAGTTCAATTACTTGAAAACACTATTAAAGGAAGGAAGAGTGAACTTTATTAAGGTGATCATAGGCTCCAAGGCTATATGAATGTGTGTTACTACTACTGTTTTTTTTTTTAAAGAATTTGTTAGATTGAATTTACCCACTTTTTCTTTTCAAATTCCTTTTGAGTAAGATTAAAGGTAGAAGTGAGGAAAATTCGGTATGTTAAAATGTGATTAAAATAGAAGGCCACTAGATGGTGCCATATGGTTGTACAATCACTCCAGTGTAGGATCCCTAAACCTCCTGGGCCAAACTGGACTGCTTGTTATTCGAAGCACATTTAAGGTTGAAGTGCTGACAACTTTTAGTGCATTTAATAATTAACTTAGCTTATAATATAATGTCTCAGAACAGACTCATAACCACTCTCACTGAAGACAATTTATATAATTTAAAGTATATCTTTACAACAGAATCTTCAACCAATATGTTTGCTCTGGTAAAAATAGCACTGTACAATATGGTTATTTTTTTTTTTTTACTTATTACTTTACTTGACATGACAGGATTAGAATCACTGGAAATTTGAAACAACTTTGAGAAGACTGAGGTAGAATTAAAGAAAATAAATTAAATTCTAGAATAGTTTGTCACAATTGTTCATTGAGTTCAAGTATCAGTGTGTGGTCTTGGCGCATAATGAATGGTGTGCATGTGCACACACAGAGGGAATACCAGACCTGGACATCATCTCCTCTCCTCTATTTCTACAGGATAAGGGCTTTCCTTTGGTTCACTTCTTGATTGAACTGCTTATTCATCGAGGGGTAGCGTAACATCAGCTAACTAAGAAAAGGCCTTGTTCAGGACTACAGTATGTGTGAGGGCCATGTGTTGCTTGCTTAAAAATCTAATTGAGTGATACATCTGCCACAGTTACTGTAAACGGCAAGTGTCAAGCTATCAAAGCTTTGGCATAGCAACAGTAACTAAGAAGGATGAAGTGACCAACTAATTGGCTGGTGTACAGTTACAATAATAGGGCCTTTGTAGGGTTTTTCTGTTGCCTTGATAAATTATGGAGATTGCACCATGTAATGATGTTGTAATCTACATGTGATGTGGTGGTTAGTGTGCATTTGTGAATATGCTTGTGTGTGTGTGTGTTTGTACTTCCCCGATGAGCAGTTATGACTCATTCAGACAGTAGACAGTTGGAATATAGTCTGTTTGTTAATGATGCATTCACCGATCCAGTGGGACTTTATCAATCCAGTTATCACCCCCGCAAGCTGAAACCGACTTCCCCTCCCACGTTCAGGTTGAACCATGACACAGCTGTTGATACAACCATGACAGAGCAAAGGAAGAGGAGGAGAGATAAAAATGATTGTGACTTTTCCATTTCCATATACGGCACATGTTACAAGAGCCAACGAGGACAAGGAAGGGACGAACAGAGCATCCTGTCACAGTTGTGCACCCACAATGTGTTCTGGCAAAGTACCTTGCTGAAGTCTCCAAGAGCTCGACACCAAACCATACAAAGAGTACGATTTTTGGAAAAGGCTCCTGCACAGACCCACTCTCAGTCCCAGGAGAGGAGCACCTAATTGAGTCCAGAGATGCTAGAGGTCAATTAAGTTCACTGTGTTTAGTAAAAACACAGAATCACTGAAGGCCTGTTTCACAGAGAAGGACCAAGCCTTGTGTTGGATTAAGTTATTTTACTGTGGAGTTCTGCTTTTTAAACAACACTCATACTACTGTTGGCTCTGAATCCAACTTTAAACTCTTTGGCTCATCTCTCCATTGTACACTACTAAAAGGAGCAGCAGTTCTCAGATGAAGAATAATACAAACACACTATTACACCCATCTCCCTCCATTACCTTAATGGAGAAAAGTGTGTTGTTTAGCCTAAAAATCCTACAAGTCATTACAAGGAGGAAACCAGATCATTGTTCTTCGTCCTCTCCCACTCCCTCTGATCTTACCCCTCCTCCTTGTTTAACTCAGCTTTCTTTGATTTCAAATCTACGGACTTCTTCTGTTTTGCAGACAAACAGCATTTTTCCTAATTGAGCAAGGCAGCAGCACACAATGCACAAAGCTTTGGCATTATTGTTTTCCCAAAGCACACAAAAAGAGGAAGAGGGACATTTACCAGACGATTTATGACCCCATTTCCATTTCTGTGAAACACTAATCCTTGTGGCTTAGGCTATTGCCACTTCACAAAAGCAAGATATGAAAATACTTACCACAATGACATGAACTGGGAGGAGAACCTTTGAAATTGCTTCCTCTTTGTTTCTTGAGTCATCTCTGGCATGCTGCAAGTGTATGCATGTGTGTGTGTGTGTGTGTGTGTGTGTGTGTGTGTGTCTGCCGGTGCCACCTCTATGTGTTATAGTAAAGTTTCCCAGAGTCTGACAGAGCTACCACTGTCCACTCTCCAAACACACACATGGTTACAATCAGACCATATGGCTTCAAGTAACAGAAGGAGAGAGAAAAAGGAAAGCGGAGAGAGCGAGAGATAGTGGAGGCAAAACAAATAGGGTAAAGTGATTAGAGAGAGAAGTAAGTGGAGGTAGGTGAAGTGGAGAGGGGATAAAGGAAAAGAAAAATGAAGGGGTGGAGAATAGGATGAAGACATTGGAGTTGAGACGTGAAGATGAAATGAAACAGGCAGAGGAGGACAAGAAGAGAAGAGAAGTGAGAATGATGAGAGAGAAAAATTGGGGGGCAGGTTCTCTTTTAAATCCTTTCTTTGCTTTCAGGTGTTACTCGTCATCTTTTAACTACGTGGCACTTGCGGTGTGCATGTGTGTGTACAGTTGTTTAGGGCCATGAGACGTTGTCCATTGCTTCTGCTTCATTAGGAACAAAATGAGTCCGTATGTTTTAGTAGGAAGTCAAGTGCCAAAGTTGTGTCTTGTTTGTCACCAGTTTTATTTGTGATTTTTATGGATACACGCTGTATACGCAAATGATGTGATGGCTAACTGGCCTAATGAGACCATGACCTGCAGTGTGGGCTGGGGCTGTTTGAAGTGGCAGGAATGACAGTCTCTCCAATAAGTCTGAGGCCTTGATACTCCTTTGGAAAGCAGTGCATTGCTAGCTTCATGTTGGGCACAAGTAACTGCCTCGATCAAGGCAGTTGACGTATTTTGGGCTCTTTTTCATGAGTGATGGTCAAAATGGTGCATGCGATTGACCAGCAGTTTGGTGGCTCATCAGCCGTAATACTGTAGTAAAACCTTTGATTTAACGATCTTCACTTATGATCAATCTTCTGGTTAGTGACCAAAAGATTGTGATCAAGCATCCAAGCAGCTGGAATGAATTTTTGTCACAGTGTCACTGTGCTCAACCCAAAAGTTGTTGTGTGAAGAATAAATAAAGAGAGCATGAGAGTTTTGCTAGAGTTTATTAGATTGACAGTTTTAGATACAGTAGCTATAGAAAGTGTTGGACGCAGTCTCGGTGATGTCTCAAAGGTGTGGGTGGAAGTCGGATTTTAGTCAGAGAGTTTCAGGTTTGCTTTGGTGAGGAGAAAGCTGACCCTGAAGGTGAAACTCCTGATTTACAAGTAGATTTATGTTCCAACCCTCACCTATGATCACAAGCTTTTGGTTACAACTTAAAAATTGTGGATACAAGCAATAAAAATAAGTCTTCTTCGCAACGTGGCAGGATTCACCCTGAGGAATAGGGTTAGGAGGTCAGCCATTCGGAGGGAGTTTGAAGTAGAACCGCTGCACCTTTGAATAGAAAGGAGCCTATTAAGGTGATTTAGGCCTGTGATTAGGATGCTTCCTGGACACTTCACTGTGGAGGTATCCCAGATGGGTCAAACTGGGAGGACACCCTGTGGCAGACCATGCTAGAAGTATTATATTAAGAACTATTTTCTCATCTGGCCTGGGAAATGTACATGATGTAACCGGCTGCCACCACGATCACATTTAGATAAGCATGGGAAAATGGACAAATGTATGTTCAAAAGATTCACTGTCCAGGACAAGGAAGCCACAGTAAAGAAGAGGAGGAAGAAAAAGAGAAAGCATTCAACTTAAAAAAATCAGCATGAAGCCAAAAAAAGGCTGTAGCCTAAATTTACGTCAGTATGGTTCCAAGGAAAACAAAGGAAAACAAACTGCACACAGTAACAATGCTCTCTTTGTGGCTTATTAAGTGCAGCAGTATAGACATGCCTGACAAAAAGTTACTGTTTAAAGCATTGCGTTGTATCAAATCATAATGCTGCATTATTCTGTTGTGCAACTATCCACTTTGTCACTGATACTTTGTTTCCTGCACATAGTCAAGCCATTTGTATGTGCATAGAACACGCTTCCTGGTTTCAGTGTGTATCTACGTGGTTTACATATGCATGATGCACTTGTGCTGTCGGTCTGTAATTAAAGTATTTAAGACCAATGTCATGTAATCTGTTGCAATGTGCTGGCTATTACAGGGTGTGTTTCCCCTTTTATTTCTGTGTATATAGTGTTTCAGAGAGCCTCTTCTTGCTTGTGCGGTAGGAACTTGACATGCATCCAGCAGTAGAATTAAGACTGGGCTGTAAACGGTGCTGCGGATACATTTGGTAAATAGTTTAGATTTTTTCTTTTTCATTGTTCAGGTTTTATTGCAGGGCTGGGGGGGTAAGGCTATAATCTCCTAAAGAACACTAGATCTTCTTTCCCCCCATCTTCTCTGTCTTGCTGTTTCTGCCTGTTCTTTTATTTAGTTCTTGTAGAGTCATTAAAGTGTTTCCTTCTTTCACTCTCACTGTCTTCCCTCTCTCATCTGTTATTTGGAAGCCACATCATTTTTTTGTGTGCTTTATCGGTTTGTCTGTGTTATCATTTTGGTCCCTGATTACAGATTTCCCCCGACTTTCAACTTTCACATTCTATTTCAGCGATGTCACTTCACAAGAAGCAAGAAATAAAGTGGTACTAGGAAGACACATATCTGAAAGCACATATGTATCACCTCTCATTTCCAAACCTGCTTCATTTCACCTTTCCCCTTATGTCTTTTAGATATTGACTGAACAATGCCGGTGAACATTTAGTCAGTGTAGGCATGTCAGGATGCTGGAAATTCTTCCAGTAAGACTGAAAATATTGCAAATTGTGATACACAACAAAAACAACACAAAAGTTCTGTTTCTCTGCTTCCTCTCCCCATCAGAGCTGGTTAGTGTGGCTTGGGAAAGGGAAGTGTGGGGGCCCCGGATGGAGCTGCTGCTGCTGCTGCTGCCCCCGCAACCCGATACCAGATAAGCCGAATGAAGATGGATGGATAGATAGATGGATGGCTTCCTCTCCTCTTCCTTTAACTTTTTCACCTCAACTGACCTTTATGCTTCTTCTTCATTCCCCTATCCTCCTTTTCTCACTCCCTATGTCTTTTTCATCTACACCACAGCACTAACTGTGGTAACCACTGCACCAAAAGATGGCCATGCCAGTCTTTAATTAGTAAACCAGCACCACACAATAATAAACTTTAAGCTAAATGTGAGATCAAACGATGTACTGTAAATGTAAAAATGTGAAAGAAATATGTCCACATCTCTGTCCTCTCCTTTTCTCTTTCTCTAAACTCAAACATGCGCCTTCCAGCTGAGCGTCTTGCGTGTAAAGGAAAGTTAATTGGCCTAAAATGGCTTAACAACCCTAGCAGCTAATGGTGTCCGTTTACAGCCAAGTGAACCAAACCCAGCAAACGAGTGAATGGGGGCACTGCTGTGACCGCAGCCTGAGCCGGTCAACTTGAATTGGACTCATCTGGGAAGCAGGATTCATTCCAGCTTGATTCACTCAGATTTACTTGTTTAATTAAATGACTGACCCATTGTCACGGACATGGGTTAAACAGCTTCCTTGAATAATGGACAGGAACAGGAGTGAATGGACTTGTGGTCGCTGAAACGGAAAATTGTTTGAACCCTGAGAACATTGTTTGATGTCTAATATGGATCTTGAGAACTACCTGATTTCATGCTGTTTCCTCTCCGTGTTGTGTAACAAATTCAGTTTTGGCTGGTCATTTATGGGGTTGCAACAATGCTCAGAGGGATGGATACTCTGTACTGTACACCTCTATTATACTGGACTTGGGCTTAAAGGTGCCATATCAAGCTCATTTTCAGGTTGTCTTGTGTTTTGGGTTTCTACCAGAATATGTCAACATAATATAAAGAGCACTGTGCAGTCTTGGTGGAGGTACTTGCTCTCTGGCTCATATACTACGTTGTATGTACCATATTTTAACCAAATGCAGGGAGGTTAGAACTCTTGCTCCCTAAAACACATCTCAACAACATTAACCCTTGACATGTTTCAGGTCCCACCATCACTAACCCCAAACTGTAATATAATACCTAATAAATCTGCCAGGGAAACTGTAGGCTGCTGTTGAGTAGTCTTCTTGTAAATGTGACCGCAGTCAGTCTCCTCCTCGTCACATTTTAGTGCCATATATGAGCCACTGTGTGTGTGTGTGTGTGTGTGTGTGTGTGTGTGTGTGTTTGTGGCAGCTAGAGGAAGTTGAGTGACATTCTGGTTTCCTTTACCTATAAAGGCTGAGAGACCATTTGTTAACTGTCAGTTGGTAAAGCCCCACTCTAACCCAAAATGCTGTACCTTCACCATCTGCAGGATTTTTAATACCATTTGGTGGTTTCCTTGATCCAAAGCGCTTTCTCAACATTGAGTTAACCTAGTCGACAGGCCATTCTGCAGTTTCTCAAACTGTTACAGTACAATAAAAAATTCCCAACAGTACAATAAAAAAAAAAAAAATCCCAGCGTCATTGGTTAAAAACATCATGGTCAGCCGCTGGATATCCTTTGTGCATTGTGCTCATTACCAACACTTACTTCAGACCTACGTCTGGTCAAAACCAAATGATGTCAGTGCATAGCGAAATGGAGGTAGCTCACTGCATGAATATTACTAATTTGTATACAACAATTCTAGCTTGAGCCACTGTGGTCCGTGGTGTAGGACAGACATTTAAAATAGGCTATACAACACGTCTGATGATTGTCAGTTTTTTTTCCTCCAATCAGGGATGACCATGAACGCTCCTACACCTGACTGGACAAATTACACCTTATTTGGCTGTCATAGATCTTTGCTTCCAATTTTCAAATTGGAAAATCATGGCAGATGTTTTGGAAATGTTGTCACATTTTCTCCTATGATTTCCACATTGTATTAAAATAGATGAAAACCACCAGCTGCCTGGAGTGTACATCAATCTAAAACTTACGAGGAATATAAAGTAGACATGATTTGCTGTGTATGTTCTCAGTGGCGCAGTGGGACACAGGCATAAAAATAAAGAGGGCACCAGCATTCAGAAAAAACAACTGGGGCATTTTCTACCATAGAGGCATACCATGAGGCAGGAAATCAGATATCACAATATTCTTGACCAAATACCTCAATATCGATATTGCGGCGATATTCTAATAATCATCAGTAATGTGGACATAACGTCTAAGTGGTTAAAGGCAAATAATAGAACAGCTAGAACAGTCTGGTAAGTCCAGAAAAGTACATCACTTTATTGTTATGCAGCCTTTAAAACCAGTAAAAGACAACACTTATGTCATATCACGATATAACAATATCCAAAACACAACACAATATCTAGTCTCATATCACGACATCGATATAATATTGATATATTGCCCATTATATGTGCCCTACCATGAGGGCACATTGTTTGACTTTATCATGTTTACTTGCACACTGAGCCACCGTAACGAGACTTTATCATGTTTTATCTACAACAGGGGCATCCAAGAGGGCACTATTGTTTATGTTTTGAATATGGGGGCTTAAAAATAAGCTGTTGCATTCTATACAGTATATACTATGTATCTATATACAGATTTTTGCATTCATCTTTAATATAACAAAGCCTTGCTTACATATCCGATCAAATTGTTTATTTAATTTTTCCTTTATGTATGGGCACTTTTTACTTCCAGGTATCAAACATTCAGTAACACGCAAACGACTAAATCTCCATGAATAACAATACAAAAGCATTTCAGCAATGTATTTCAATTATAATTTATTTTCCCATTTTATTTATTTAGCAAACAAATCGCAAATGAGTCTCATCTGTACAACATACCAACACCCTCTATCCTTGGACCCTTACCCAGTTAAGGAAAAACTCACAAAGAATACCCTTTTGAAGATAAAAAAAGAATAGAGAAACCTCTGTAGAGCAGTGGAGGATGGACAGATGAAATGCATGTCATATTTACAGAGTAGAAAAAAACATGATGTAATAGTTATGTTAATTTACTTCAATTTAGAGTTTGAACTGTGGGAGGAAACAGGAGTAAAACCCGGAGGAAACCTGCTGCCCTCACTCACTCTCTCTCTCTCTCACACACACACACACACACACACTATATACATATACTATATTCATAGTGTGATTTCTAAATGTGAGAGCAGACTTGTCATCACTCTGCGACCAAAGGGCCAGGTAGGTGGAGTCCGTGACTGTTGGATCGGCGAGAGAAGAAGTCTTTCTCTCTGAAAACACCGAAAAACAGAAGAGCATTAGTCATCCTGAGAATGATCCCAGCGTCAGTATGATATAATGCGAACAATGCTGAATGTTTAACAGCTAATGATACAATATATCTAGACACTCATCAAAGTAGTACACACTCATATAAAGCTGACTGACTGTGACTAACCTCAAGAATCTCTTCTCACACTTTCTCATCTGTTTCTTAAGGCTGCTGTGGTAAAAGTTGGGAATGCTTGGGCCATGTTCAGCCGCTCATTTCTCGTAGCCTCTTCTTTCTTTCTCAGTGTCTCTTTCAGGAATCTTTGTATTTCCCAGTGAGCATCCGGAAGTCTCTTTACAGACTGCCTCTGCTTGTCCAGATGGATCAAGTTCTGCCTTTTTTGCTGCTCTCTCTCAGTTCGGGTCATTTGTCGAGCCATGTAGAAAGCTACACCAGTGAAGAAGAGCCGAGAGGAGAAGATTTGTACAGTATGTTAGCAAACAGCAAAGTATCAGTGTGTGCCACAAAGCAACATCATAGCTAAATGGTTTACAGCATTAGATAGAAAAAGTTTTCAGTGGAATATCTTACTGGTGTAAATCTCATCGCCCTCCTCCTGCTCTCTCCTGTGTGTTTTAGCGATCTTGCGCTTGTTGACTTCCGCAGGTCATTGAGCCAAATCAGAATGCGCGTCCGAACACTCTTATCCTTTTTTGGCTCTTCAAGCTCTTCCATCATCTCCTCTGCAAAAACTGCATTATCTTCAAATGCAGCCAGCTCTTCAGTTGCGATTAAGTTTTGCCATGATTTGCGCATACTTTGCAGTCCCTGCGGATGTTGTACCTCTAATGGCGGCGGGTGGGTGCACATATCTTTAATCCTGATTTCTTCGTTACTTTTCGGCCTCTCCTGTTGGCCTCTGTCTGTTTCAGCATTCTCTAAATCCACTTTAGGGAGCTGAATCTCATGTGGGCGAGCCCTGTGGCTTTGATATTACCACTAGGTTTTACTGCTTTCGTGGGGATGGCAGACAGTTTAGCCGGGCCTCTGGTCTCAGCCACTAAATGTCGGCTACAATGACGAACATCTCTTACAGGAACCTACTGGTGGAAGATGTCGTGCTGGAACAGATCCAGTTCTGCAGCGTACTTGTTTGGAAGAACCTTCCTGGCTGAGCAGCGTTTTTCTTCCTCCTATTGTCAAGACAAAAGCAGCGAGGGGTTTCTCTTGTTAAAAGACTACTAAATATCAAACTAGAGCATATAATAACTCAGAATATTCTAAAGATGCCCTTGTGTATTGATTCATTAGCTTGGAGTCATCTGCTCCCAAAGCAGACAGTCTGACATAATGGTTCCTTTGAATTCATCAAATGATAACACCATACTACATTTAGACAGACTTGCCCTGTATATATTTTATGAATATTAAGGTCTAACGTCTTAAACAGTGTCTAGTTACATAGACAATATTAATTCAATGCCAATACTGTAGATCCATATCCTTGGATTAAAGATGAACCAAACTGAATTTGAATAATTGTGATATAACAGATGTATTTTATGTTTTCTCATTGGTACAATTATTAAAATGTGTGAATTTGTTAAAAGGGATGAAATGGTAAATTGAAAGTGTTGTTGTTGTTACACGGGCACGGCCATGATGAAATTCCACAATCTACTACGTCACTGGCATGGTAAGCTACTCCGTGGCTAACTAGCACTAGCAGCGCAGTCATAGCAACAGCCTACAAAGAGTCCCTGGTTTTCGAGTCTGTAAGGAGCATTTTTAGCAACAGACTATTTAGAGAGCTGTGCTTTTGATACAACAGCGTCACTGGTGAGGGTTAAGTCCAACAGACTGAAACCCGATAGACCAAGTAACACCACCGATGCTACCTGCTGCAGAGACAGGGCGCTGTAACGCTCACGGCAGGCAGAGGACAGAGAGGTAGCTGTGTTTCCCTGTTATCCAGCATACTATCAAGTCTGCTAGGCAAAGGGCTGGTAACGTTGCTGTCACATACACAAAACACGAACATATTCACTTACAAAAACATACAGGCTTTATAGCGTTTAACAAAACTGAGACTGACACACTGGGCATTACTTGAAACTGAGACACAACACCAAGCTAGATACCAAACGCTGCAAACTAGGGAAAGGGCTAGCAACTAAAAACTAAATTAAATGTAAAGTAATGCATGACAGTCTTATCCTGTACTGAAGGTGGAGCCTGAAGCTGACGTCCTCCATGTGGTGGTAGTCAGACACTACAGGCACTGGCTCAAATGACCATTAAAATGACTAATTTTCCTGTGTATATAATATGCTAATTTATATAGCCAAGACTACTCAATACATCATACAGGTATCACTCACATTCATACACTGTGGCTGAGGCTTACAAGGTGCCACCTGCTCACTAAACCACACAATCCAACGTCCCTACTTCAGTGTCTGAAGCTAGCTGACTATTCACCAGGCTCTGAGGTTGCACTATATTGATTTAATTAAAATTTGTAGTATCATTTATTTTCAATTATCATAACCAACAAGTTATCAACGTTTATTCTTTCAGTTCAGTTCATCTTTAAGGTTTAACCTGAAATCTGGCATGGTGCTTCCCCAATCAAACAATAAAGAATATAACCCACTTACATCACTTTCTCCTTCTTGTTTCTCACTACTTAACTCCCTTTGCTAAATGTGAGATTGTGTATGTAATGTTTACAATGAGAACAAATAAATGTCTTTCCATTCTCGTGGAGGAAGTTCATCGCTGTTTCTTGAGTTTTTGTCCTTTTCAGTGTGGGGAACAGTACTCTGGCTGTTGGAGGCAGGTATTTACACTCACCTATAGGATTATTAGGAACACCATACTAATACTGTGTTTGACCCCTTTCGCCTTCAGAACTGCCTTAATTCTACGTGGCATTGATTCAACAAGGTGCTGAAAGCATTCTTTAGAAATGTTGGCCCATATTGATAGGATAGCATCTTGCAGTTGATGGAGATTTGTGGGATGCACATCCAGGGCACGAAGCTCCCGTTCCACCACATCCCAAAGATGCTCTATTGGGTTGAGATCTGGTGACTGTGGGGGCCATTTTAGTACAGTGAACTCATTGTCATGTTCAAGAAACCAATTTGAAATGATTGGAGCTTTGTGACATGGTGCATTATCCTGCTGGAAGTAGCCATCAGAGGATGGGTACATGGTGGCCATAAAGGGATGGACATGGTCAGAAACAATGCTCAGGTAGGCCGTGGCATTTAAACCATGCCCAATTGGCACTAAGGGGCCTAAAGTGTGCCAAGAAAACATCCCCCACCATTACACCACCACCACCAGCCTGCACAGTGGTAACAAGGCATGATGGATCCATGTTCTCATTCTGTTTACGCCAAATTCTGACTCTACCATCTGAATGTCTCAACAGAAATCGAGACTCATCAGACCAGGCAACATTTTTCCAGTCTTCAACTGTCCAATTTTGGTGAGCTCTTGCAAATTGTAGCCTCTTTTTCCTATTTGTAGTGGAGATGAGTGGTACCCGGTGGGGTCTTCTGCTGTTGTAGCCCATCCGCCTCAAGGTTGTGCGTGTTGTGGCTTCACAAATGCTTTGCTGCATACCTCGGTTGTAACGAGTGGTTATTTCAGTCAAAGTTGCTCTTCTATCAGCTTGAATCAGTCGGCCCATTCTCCTCTGACCTCTAGCATCAACAAGGCATTTTCACCCACAGGACTGCCGCATACTGGATGTTTTTCCCTTTTCACACCATTCTTTGTAAACCCTAGAAATGGTTGTGCGTGAAAATCCCAGTAACTGAGCAGATTGTGAAATACTCAGACCGGCCCGTCTGGCACCAACAACCATGCCACGCTCCAAATTGCTTAAATCACCTTTCTTTCCCATTCTGACATTCAGTTTGGAGTTCAGGAGATTGTCTTGACCAGGACCACACCCCTAAATGCATTGAAGCAACTGCCATGTGATTGGTTGATTAGGTAATTGCATTAATGAGAAATTGAACAGGTGTCCCTAATAATCCTTTAAGTGAGTGTGACCTTCATCGGGTCTTTAGGTGCATAAAATCATCATAAAATCATCATCATGGCTCAGACGAAAATGAAAACACTTCTGTATCACTGTTCTCTGACAACATGAAGGACATGGTCTAACTGACAGTAGTAATTTTGACCACTGGAACGATTTCACAGGCTAAAACAGTGTGCAATTTTTTACTTACTTACTATGAAACCAATAGTATGCAAATTGTATACTATTTCTGGTAAAATATTACAGTATGTAATACTGGACACTACGCCCGTATCCCACAATGCAATGTGGTAGTAACGCCAACATTTATAAACCAAGGAACGCTGTAACATCAATAATTTACATTTCTACAAATTAAAATCTGTAGTTATTCACCTCTCAGTAATATAAGCATTATCTGGCGATGCCCCTAGAGCAGAGGTTGGCAGGGGTTACCATGGTTACAAGTTTTCAACAGCAAGGAGGCTATACTGCCCTGTACACACCCATTTTTAACCATAAGTAGTCAATGCAAAGCACCTCGTGAATGCTGATAACTATGTTAATGACCCCGGCAGTGACAGTGAATCATGCCGACTGGCGAAGAAAGTCTTGTTGCTGTTCCATTCTGCAACGATATAACACAATTTAGTCACGTGCTGGTGAGGCTTTTTTTTTTTTTTTTAACCAGAATTGTAAGAAAATGTAGGAACCTTTAACTGGCCTACATTCCTTCAGTGTAGGTCTGTGTCCCGTGTGTTACCGTACATTGCCGTGCAGTCTACCATTAGTCTAAGGCAAACAATGCAGGTTCAGTAAATTGATAGAACTAGAAACTATTGTAATGTGAGGGTCCGATATCTGGTGGTTGGATCCCTCTTAAAGAGAAGAAACAGCTGGATGGGGACGGAATACTTTCAGCACTTTACTGTTCTTCCCACTTCACCAGCTCCACATCAACACTTCCTTGTTTCTTACTCACATGTATCTGAACTAACCAATCAGATGCTAGCAGAACTGAGACTGAGGTAAATGTGATGAAAACCACAGAGGTAGAATTATAACTGCTGATGTAAATAATTAAACATGTAAATATGCATATACTGACTGTGTAAACACAAATATGTAGGCTAAATAGTTAACTGTATACACATTATGAAAATGTTTTTAGTAAATTAACTCAAATATATGAATTAACATGTAAACCTTAGATTAGCTAGCTAGTTCATCCTAATGTGACAATAATAAGTTAGTTGTAAAACTAAAAAAAGTGCTTTATGAATTATTTAAATAAGGGTATCACAGCCTAACATAACGTTATAGTTTAAGAAGTAAAATGGCACACTTACGAGAATCGTGTTCCTCATCACCCAAAATATGCACACTGAAATATAAGAACATCAAAGAGTATCCCTGAACAAAAGCTGTTGTTTAATTTAGAAAATAAACTCCAAAAATCTAACACTATATTATTCAATTCCAGAAATGTTCCGTCGGGAATGTTTTATAAAAGAAAATGTTGAAATCTGTTACCTCGACAACATCCCCAAAACATCAGATAGAATGTTCTACCTTTGTTAACATGTCACATTACAGAACATTTATAAAACTGTTCGGTCCTTAAGCCTCAACAACATCCTCAAAACATTTTCAGAATGTTTCATTGAAATTGAATTGACTCTTGGCCTTGTTAAGCCTTTCTGAAGATCTGCAAAGCGAGTCTTCTTTACCTTAGCAAAAATGGTGAGCAGATGCATGTAGCAACCACATACCTCAGTGTCTCCATTGCATTCCACTGTCATGTTAAGACTGTTGTTGTGACCTCTTCTGTTGATATTGTTTAATGATTGGGGAAGAGATAGCAGAGAGAGGAAGGGTGTGGCAAGCCGCAGGAGTCAGAGGTTAGTGCTTAGAGAGGTTCAGAGGTTAGTGTAGAGGTCAGCACTGATTATTGGGTGGTCTGACAGTAAATGACTCAATAAGAGGGGACCCCGGCTCAAACAGAATAGGTGCAGACACCAGCAACCAAGTGAACACCTGAATTAATAACTTGAGATGTATTGATACAGGATACTTGGTAAATGAAAATGTAGGTTTTCATAGCAAAATACTTTATCTTGTGTAGATAGTAACATGCATGATACACTCTGACAAATAAATCAGAAGGAAACGTATGATCATTCAGACAATGAAGCAGAGTCACATGTTGAGTGTTTCTGGAAGGATCAAACTCTTGTTGGAAAACTTCTCGAAAGCTTTAAGTGACAATGACTGTGCATCCGCGTGGTGGGTGATGTCATCGTGATGTGAAAGGTTACAGCAGTTAAAACAATCAATTAACGTGTCATTTACAGAGTCATGGCCTGTAACACAATGACATCCCCATGCTCTTATGTGGAGAAAAGTATCTGATGTTTTAACTGATTATGATGACATGACGATTGACCAAGTGCCAAAACGTGACATTATTATACTGAAAGTACACATTTTTCAAAACCGACTTACACAAAACTGGCCTGTGTCAAAATAGGGAAAACTGCTTTTTACACATTCACTGTTGTATGTGGGATTCTATAAATGAATGGCAAGATAAAGTATGGTGATGTTTATTCCATGTGAAAATGGATTGCCATTGAGCCATCTTTTGATCTAACATGTGGAAAGTGCTCATTATGCCCATGCAGCTAAGGGAATATGTTACCATTTACAAACCTCAACCCCTGTGCAGCTCAGTAGACTGGCTCACTAACTGTGGGGGCTTTGTTCAGTCTCCTGAGTGTGTGTGCTTATGTCGTAAACCGGACAGGGGGGGTCTGCCTCGGTGGTGGCCTGTTATGGAAAAACGTAGCGGGAGGCTAGGCACACATATTTTTTTTTCTCTTAAACACAGACAGCCTGATCAGAAAGGCTACTGGAGGTAATTGTGTCAGGGATGTACTGCATGTGAATGAGGGGAGGGGGAGCTGCCAAGAGAGAACAGAGGAGACAAGGAAGGAGGGAGGTAGAGATAGAGGGAGCTAGAGGGGGGTGCATGCTGATTGGAGCCAAATGGACAGCATATGAACTGAAGGGGTTAGCTATGAAGCCTGGACACTCATTTCATTTTCTTTTTTCATTGCGACTTCTTGTCTGTCTTTTAAAAAAACAGTAAAGCCTTTCTAATTAGTTTATGATTTATATCTACATTTCCTTCTTTGTTCTCTCTCCACATATGACATATTGACCTATATATCACAACAGCATTAAAGAACTTCACCTGTGCTCAATTTAATTAAATCTAAACACTTACTGAATTTTTTTTGGCTACTAAGGGGCAGGATGGCATATAATATTATCACCTTATAAAATTGTTGAATGTGTTGGCAAAAAGAAACACAGCTATGTTAGCATTTGGAGTTTTTGTTTTTTAGAGATTATTTTACGGGCATGTTATGCCTTTATTTGATTAACTAGGATCCGAAAATATATTTCAAATTATGAAGGTTTACAAATCACTAATAAAGAAGGAAAATCCAGCAGCTGAAATATGTAGCTGTTACAAGAAGTGACATCTAAATGTCTCTCCCAGTGTCTGGATTTGATTTGTAAAATACGCCATAATCTATTTTGTTTTTATGATACGAACACAGAGTAAGCAGACAGAGCAAGCAAAGGAAGTATGGCAAGAAATGTTTAAGAGCAAAATAAATAATGGTAGAGTAAAAATAAAAAAATAAAAAAAAAACATGAAAATGTAGTGGAGAGAAACGAGGAACCCCAGGGGCAAGACCGCTAAATACAAGACAAGGGGTTGTAAAAACAGTCATATCAGAGAGGTGGTGAAATATTTGAAATGTCGGTTTTTAAAGTTATGAAACTGGAGTTGAAACAGGATTTCCTATAAGCTCCGGCTGTCAGCACAGCACTTAGCTGACTCTTTATCTTACCTCCCCTTAAATCTCTACCTACTCAACATTCAGTATAAGATTACAAATTTCTACAAACTGCTCCCAGTACCTTATCATCAACCAGAAGGACGACCAACAGTATGAGAATGAGATGTAGGTCAGAGATTACGAGAGGATTTGTGTGTGTAGTATGTACAATTGTGTAGTATTTGACAGATACATGCGTGTCTATGTTTGGGATTTGTTTTATGGGTTTCTAATAAAATTCAACACATGAAACAAAACCCTCAAAATGGTAAGAATGTGAGTAATTGTGTTGATCCAATTAGCCGCTGGCCTGCAGTGTCAGAGCCAATCAGGCACGGAACACCATGGGGTCGTCAGGGAGAAACCAAAGCCCAAATACTAATTAGCCCGGTAGTTTTTCATTCTAGCAGGCTCTGTGTGATGAGGAAGAACAGGCAGCAATACATGCACACAATCAAATCACAGACACACTTCCTCTTGTGCAGACACAGACACAGTGGAGGCCTAAAGTGTGCACTCACAGCAGGCGAATACTGTGTGATATCTGAGAAGCACGCATAATCCACCTGTTAATGCCTGATTTGATGATGAAGGTGAACAGTGGAGTGCAGCCACCAAATCAAACAGAACATCTATACAAAATATCCCACTGTGGCTAAATGAGAAAATGGCAAAGTTACATAAAAGAAACTGACCTTGTGTGTGTGTGTGTGTGTGTGTGTGTGTGTGTGTGTGTGAAAACAGATAACGCTAATTAAATTCTTTAATCAAGTTCCAGTCACGTAATGCCTGTTTGTCTACTACATTTGTAACCAAACTAATTTCAATTATCACAATTCACACGTCTGATTCATATGTAGCTAAAATGTACCAAATGATATCAATTCCACTAAGTGAAAAGCTGAGGTGGCAACTACTGGAAACCATTCCTGCTACATACCATAAAACTGTACAAATAATTCACAGCTGAGTGTTACACAACTCTCATTACCTTTAGTCAGTCAACAAATCAATTCAGATATGGTTCCTGAAGTAAAAATTATTTCAAAGAGGTGAATTCAGAACATAAATTCAGATACATGTTTTTTGAAAATAAAATATTTCAATATTAAGTATTCAGTGGCTGTTAAAGTTCAAAGACTTATGTCTCTTATTTGCTTCTATATATATGATCATTCAGACAATGAAGCAGAGTCACATGTTAAGTGTCTCATGTTGGTGCGGTATTAGTTATTGATTAGTGCTAAAAAACCATGTCAGGAATATTCAAACTTGGTTGTTGCATTCTGTTTTTGTGCAATCTAGTAATATGAGCAACTTAAAATGACCTTTTAAAATGTAACTGACGGTTCTGTCAGTACTTTGCACTGTACATTAGCTCGAGCTTCCCATTCAGCACACACTACTACAGATGGTAGTCAGACACTTGTTTTGGTACTAAATGGTGTGATCTGATGGAAGAGTGGTCTGACCTCCAGTGGTATCTCAGTACAATATAGACAAGTGGAAGTTTTTTGTGTTGTTCAAAGAAATGGCGAATGGCTTTACTTATCTTTCAGAAGCAATGTCCCAGTTACACCGGATCACAGACCTCACTGTCAACAGACAAAACAGTTGACATGCAACTATTTTCAAATGAAGAAAAAAGATCCTAAAACCAAGTGCAGGGCCAAATACCTCTAAGGATAGGTGAGAAAATGTGTTTTTTGTGTGATTTGGGAGAACTGACCCTTTAATCCGGACTGTTCCATCCAACACTTTACACTGCACTAGTGTGCTTCACTTGGCTGGAACGTCCCTCTGAGTTCACTGAGGCCACATTGCCTCTACTGGGAGATCATTAGTGACAGTGACAGTCCTTCAGTGGATACATTTTCACTTTGAGCATTTTATGAAACAAAATACAGCCATATATCACATAAGTGCAGCTGTTCTCAGATGACACAGGTTTTCACAATTGTTATAAAATGCACATCACTGGCTATTACGATAATTAAATCCTGTTGCAACAGAAGTAGCAGAACAAAATCTCTCCTGACTTTAAATTCTCGGACTTGCTTTGGATACAAGTTCAGTATATTTAACCTTTTATATTTTCACTGCCTTCACACGCAATATTGATTATGGCTGGACACCACCAATATATTTTACCACTTAAAAATAATAATCTGAATTATGATGCTTGTGATTCCATTGGCATCTCTTCCTGTGTCTCATATTCTATCTCTTTAATGTTTAAGGATACGTGACTGGCTCTCTTCCCTGGTGCCTGTAAGAAAAAACCCAGGACACTTAACCCAATTACATGCTCCCTGACTTTGAAACAGAGATGCTGCCTGTGGACCAAGTGCAATAAATCCAGTTAAATATTCAACTTTCTCTCTCTGTCCACAATATGCGGCTCTACTGTGGTGATCCCTTTTTGTTTTGCCCTTTTCCAATTTTCTAATAAAACTTTGTCCTCTCAATCAACTTCCAAAAAAGCTCACGCCCAACAATGATCTCTGGTCTAAAAAACACAATTTAGTCTGTGGCCCAGGACTATATACACCCTGTCGAATTTATTTGTTTCATTCAATTAAGCACTCAACTCCCTGTTATTCCTGAAATAATTTGTCTTTAACCATGTCTTGGTGTCAAATGATGAAAGAACATAGTTTTTTTTATCTCTAAAAGTTTTATGGTCACCAGCGACCTAATGTATGTAAGAGCTACATTTTTATTTATTTTTTTTTAACTAATGGTATACTGAATGTACGTGAAAGCGAGTTAAAAAGATCTCACTGTATTAGTATGAATAAATACACACAATTATGATAAAATGTGTATATAAGCTTACTCTCACAGAAACAAGATGGTGAGATTTAGGAAGGTTTTTGCATATTTTTCTCGCAAGCCAATCAGAGCAGACTGGGCTTTTCAGGAGGCAGGCTTAAAGACAGGTGCTCACACGGAGCATTTCAGACAGGTAGACAGACAGTAACAGAAAACCAGCTTTTGTTTTGTTTTTAACATTAAAGCATGTACACATTTTCTAGTAGAAGCCCAAAATACATGTATGAACCTGAAAATGAGCACGATATACACTACCGTTCAAAAGTTTGGGGTCACCCAAACAATTTTGTGTTTTCCTGAAAAGTCACACTTATTCACCACCATACGTTGTGAAATGAATAGAAAATAGAGTCAAGACATTGACAAGGTTAGAAATAATGATTTGTATTTGAAATAAGATTTTTTTTACATCAAACTTTGCTTTCGTCAAAGAATCCTCCATTTGCAGCAATTACAGCATTGCAGACCTTTGGCATTCTAGCTGTTAATTTGTTGAGGTAATCTGGAGAAATTGCACCCCACGCTTCCAGAAGCAGCTCCCACAAGTTGGATTGGTTGGATGGGCACTTCTTGCGTACCATACGGTCAAGCTGCTCCCACAACAGCTCAATGGGGTTCAGATCTGGTGACTGCGCTGGCCACTCCATTACCGATAGAATACCAGCTGCCTGCTTCTGCTCTAAATAGTTCTTGCACAATTTGGAGGTGTGTTTAGGGTCATTGTCCTGTTGTAGGATGAAATTGGCTCCAATCAAGCGCTGTCCACTGGGTATGGCATGGCGTTGCAAAATGGAGTGATAGCCTTCCTTATTCAGAATCCCTTTTACCCTGTACAAATCTCCCACCTTACCAGCACCAAAGCAACCCCAGACCATCATATTACCTCCACCATGCTTAACAGATGGCGTCAGGCATTCTTCCAGCATCTTTTCATTTGTTCTGCGTCTCACAAACGTTCTTCTTTGCGATCCAAACACCTCAAACTTGGATTCATCCGTCCACAACACTTTTTCCAGTCTTCCTCTGTCCAATGTCTGTGTTCTTTTGCCCATCTTAATCTTTTTCTTTTATTGGCCAGTCTCAGATATGGCTTTTTCTTTGCCACTCTGCCCTGAAGCCCAGAATCCCGCAGCCGCCTCTTCACTGTACATGTTGACACTGGTGTTTTGCGGGTACTATTTAATGAAGATGCCAGTTGGGGACCTGTGAGGCGTCTGTTTCTCAAACTAGAGACTCTAATGTACTTATCTTCTTGCTCAGTTGTGCAACGCGGCCTCCCACTTCTTTTTCTACTCTGGTTAGAGCCTGTTTGTGCTGTCCTCTGAAGGGAGTAGTACACACCGTTGTAGGAAATCTTCAATTTCTTAGCAATGTCTCGCATGGAATAGCCTTCATTTCTAAGGACAAGAATAGACTGTCGAGTTTCAGATGAAAGTTCTCTTTTTCTGGTCATTTTGAGCGTTTAATTGACCCCACAAATGTGATGCTCCAGAAACTCAATCTGCTCAAAGGAAGGTCAGTTTTGTAGCTTCTGTAACGACCTAAACTGTTTTCAGATGTGTGAACATGATTGCACAAGGGTTTTCTAATCATCAATTAGCCTTCTGAGCCAATGAGCAAACACATTGTATCATTAGAACACTGGAGTGATAGTTGCTGGAAATGGGCCTCTATACACCTATGTACATATTGCACCAAAAACCAGACATTTGCAGCTAGAATAGTCATTTACCACATTAGCAATGTATAGAGTGTATTTCTTCAAAGTTATGACTAGTTTAAAGTTATCTTCATTGAAAAGTACAGTGCTTGTCCTTCAAAAATAAGGACATTTCAATGTGACCCCAAACTTTTGAACGGTAGTGTATATCTACTTTAAAAGCAGAACTGGCGCATAAGATTGACAATGGCTAAGATAGCTTCCAAGTACAGGTTGCAAGAGAAGTTAGGACTGATAAGGGAACCTTTATAAAGTTACTTCAGCTGTCTCAACCTTACTGCTATGAACATGCAAGTAGTGTTCCTGGCCAAATGTCAAATTTGGGAAGATCTCACAAGGGACCTCGGCCTTTAACTGTTGTGGTCATGGCTGAAGAAAATGAAAGAGATGCCATGACTTCCAAAAGCTGAAAGATTCTCTACTGGTTTATCCTGAAACAGAACCGCTTCAGCTGAGAAATTGCCACAAAAGTGCTGGACATTGACACAACCATGCTGCAATGACCACAAGCATGTTACTGTAATTTTGTGATTACTGTGCAGATTTACTTTAGTTTGCTCGGTGCAAGACTAATAGAAGTCTATGTGTCCAGGGCTTCCCGCAGAAAATGTGTTAGTTAAGGTGGTAGGGTGGGTGGGGGGGGGGGCATTACATGCATAGGACACATGCAGCCACTTTCCTGAAACCGCCTGCGAGACTGACAGCAGCCTGTGGCATTTATGTCCAAGCCTGTCTCCACCGCCTCCACCTGCAGGTTGTCAACTGTGTGGTTTGGAATGATCGGGAGAAAACAGGACAGAGTAACACAGCTTATCATATAATATTTTTTTTGACGATGTAGGTGGTAGGCATGTGTTGCTAAGGCGTAGCTGCAAAGTGCTGCGGTAAACCCTTGTGCCTGTGACAGTACAGTATGAACATGGAAAATCAGGCTACGCTGAAATCTATTAATCAATCAATCAATCAAGTTTATTTGTATAGCCCTTTACAATAGCCGAAATGTACCCAAAGTGCTTTACAACAAAGCCATAAAACAGTACATAACACATACAGAACATACAGATACAAACTAAAAGTGCTGTAGTGGTGGAGCGCTGCAGGACATTAAAAGCCTTCCAGAAATGCATAGACCAAAGGAGGGCACCTAAGAAACAGTATTGCCCTTGTCAGAATTAAATGCTAATTTAAAAAAGTGGGTCTTAAGCTTGGTTTTAAAAAGGCTGAGGTCAGTAGTGGTGCGGATGTCAGGGGGTAGCAGTCTGGGAGCAGCGACGGCAAAAGAACGATCGCCCCACTGTTTAAGTCTTGACCTAGGGAATTAATGAATTAAAAACATTTAAAAAAAATCATAAATAATTGCAAACATTTCAATTTTAATTTGATATATGACTTGCCAGGTTGTACATAGGAATGTTTAAAAAAAACAGGCATTTTTACAATTATAAAACAGTCTCAGGGAACATAGTAGGTGAAAAAAATGTATTTAAATTCGCTGACTTTGATAGATGCCCAGTGTCCACTGCGTCTAACATTTCCCCATGCTGGGTCATGAGGGATGTTGTGGGAATATGTAAATGAGCACAGGCACCAAATACAGTGCAGTGGTGAGACAGTGATGCACAATTTAAGACAGATGCCAGTGTGTTGGAGGCTTTGGAAATGCCTTTCATGCCACCAATGTGTACTTAAGCGCATCAGAAGAATGAGATCCTCAGTGTATTTGCGCATATTGTTTATTTGGCATGCCTTCAAATGGATTTTGATGCTGTTTGAAAAACCAATGTGGTTACATTTCAAATGAAATTCTTTTCCAGCAGGGTTTAGATGCACTTAAATAATGCATTTGTTCTATTTTTTTAATTTTAAAAACTAGTCTTAGTTATAGCAAGTCTCACTAAGTCCTGCTGTGGACAAGCCACTAATGATCATAGTTAATGATGCAGCTAGGGCTGGGGGGTAAGATAATTCCTGGATGCCAGTCATTTGCTGCTAAGTAGTTGGACAGGCAAAGAAATTGTTAAAAGGCAGAAACAAGAGTGTGAGGTTTTTGTGTGCGTGTGTGTGTTTGTGCAACTGTGTTAATGGGAGTGAGTGATAGAGTGCGTGACTGTCTGGGTACTTATCACTATCTGGATAGGATTTCAAAATTATTTAATGTACAATATTCAAATTATAGCAACACTAGAAAACTTTTCCCGCTTCGGTCCCCATACAGGTTGGAAGCTGAATTGTCCCATTATGTCTCATTCAAACTACAGATCCACTACCCGATTTGGCAAACTGGCATTGTGCGGTTATAGCCGATAGAGAGCCGCAAAGCGAATGCAGAGGTGCGTTCACCCTGTTACCAGTTGAAACAATTTTGTAAACATTATTTTAAGTTAGAAAAAGTTCTTTAATTATATTTTCAAGGTCTTGAAAAGCATTGAATTTGACATGAACAATGGTGCAAGCACCCTAAAATAATATATTGATATGAAACCTGCCATCTTATATTCCTTTGCACAAGGTGGAAATAAACAAAGATGCTGTGTGTCAACCTAACATTATATTCATGTAATAATAAAAGCATTGTACCAACATTTACATGCAACAGTGGTTCTATGAACTTGCTGCAAAGACAAACAACAGATATAATGTCAGCGGGAATGACTTTAATACAGAGGTAAATGGGTGCGTTTGCAACGTATAAACAACCTACTTGGCAGAACGCATGAAAACGTTCTCTTTTTCTTTTGTGCTCTCTGTGTTTATGTGTGTGCATGTGTGTGTGTGGTGCAGCACTATGGGCCATTAAATAAATCTGGATGGAAGCCTAGTCCACTATGTAGCCATGAGAGAGAAGAAGAGAAGAAAGAAAGAGAGAGAGAGAGAGAGAAAGAGAGACAGAGAGATAGAGGAGAGAGAGAGAGAGAGAGAGAGAGAGAGAGAGAGAGAGAGAGAGAGAGAGAGATGGGAGGTGTAATGGGTCCGTGTACAATCCGCGTTGGTAGTAGTAGTTTGTGTTTTCGTTTGAACTACAAAACAAAATAACGGGAAAACCACCTTTTTTCATTTGTCGTTTCAAACCAAAAACAAAGAAACGGTAAAAAAAGAGCCGTTCTCCCGTTTTGGTTTCTGAATTTAAAAAACTAAAAACGACTAAACCCAATTCAAATAAAGGTCCGTTTTTGTTTTTTTTAAATTCCTTTTTTCATTTATCTGTTTAAAGATCTACATCAAAAGAAAGACAGGTGGGCCAAGTGACCCGGAAGTAATAGTAAATAAAGCCTATATAAATAAAAGCCAAGCTATTAGAACGGGCATAATATGCAGCACCAACGCTATGCCAGAGTAACATTAGAAGAAAATATTCAATCAATAAATAGGCTGATATGAACCTGGACCCAAAGAAATATGTTAGCAACAGTAGTTTATTACAGTGATTTAATATTGTGCATTGTTTGGTTCATACAGCTGGTAATAAAGGGTAACCTAAGAACTGGTCTAGTGTGTGTAATAGACAACAAGCAAATGAACATAATCTAAACATTTTAATAAAATAAATTGATTCATTTATTATTTGCATAAAATAACAGATTAACAACAAAGGGAGCTTTCAACTAAACTTAACTATTCTGCAAGTGAACACAATAGAAAAATTTGAACAATTTAATAATTGATCATTTGCCTAAAACAACACCACGATGGTCGGCAACAGCAGACACAGATTGTACATGCAATGCCTTTGAAAGCATGTGTGCTCTATATGTTGAATAAATGTTTAGCGTGTATGGATTCTCTTCACTTGCATGACACAATGGGAGTGTTGTATGTTATACACACTGGAATGTGTATAGCGAAGAAAGAGATGGCCTACATTAGGACATTTCTGATGTGAGTTTGTTGTCTGAGCTGCTAAGACGCTGATAGCAGTGTTAAAACAGAAGGGCATGCAGGTTTAACTCTGGGCTGGGGGGGGGAATGATGATGATGATAACTAGGTTGCAACTAAAATCAAAAACCAAATGAAATGAACAACAAATACATCTGTATCAGTAATCTTGATTTTAAACAGTTACCAAAGGCACTATACAGTCAGTCGTTTAAATACTGCCATCTGCTGGTAGAAAGTAGAAACAGTTTGGTCCATATCAGCCTATTTATTGATTGAATATTTTCTTCTAACGTTACTCTGGCATAGCGTTGGTGCTGCATATTATGCCCGTTCTAATAGCTTGGCTTTTATTTATATAGGTTTTTTTTACTATTACTTCCGGGTCACTTTGCACACCTGTCTTTCTTTTGATGTAGATATTTAAACAGATAAATGAAAAAAGGCATTTCAAAAAAACAAAAGCGGACCGTTATTTGAATTGGGTTTAGTAATTTTTTTAAAATTCAGAAACCAAAACGGGAGAACGGCTCTTTTTTGACCGTTTCTTTGTTTTTGGTTTGAAACAACAAATGAAAAAAGGTGGTTTTCTCGTTTTGTTTTGTGGTTCAAACAAAAAAAGACGTACACGGACCGTAATGTGAGGGATTACAGACACTCAGTGTAGTAATCAAGACCGTCTTAAAGCAACACCAAAGATTCTTTTGTACCTTAAAAAATGTTTCCAAAAGTGTTTCAGTGGATCATCAGCTAGTAACAGGGTGAACGGCACTTCTGCATTCGCCATGCAGCCCTCTACCAGCTATAACCGTACTATGCAAGTCTACCTGATTGGGTAGCGGATCTGTAGTTCCAATGAGACATAATGGGACAATTCCACGTCCAACCTGTAGGGGGACTGAAGAGGAAAAGTGTTTTGGTTGGTTGCTTTAACCAAGACCAAGCAGGGCTGCAGTCAAGACCATCTTTGTGGAGTCCAAGACAAGTCTAAGACCAGGTCTAGTCAAGTCCAAAGAGGTTCGAGTCCAAGACAAGACCGAATCCAAAAAGGTTTGTAGATGAGTCAAGACCGAGTCCAGGACAGAAAAAAAAGTCTTATACATGACAGTATCAAGACAGTCAATAAGTTTTGGTTATTTGTTGATATAAAAGCAAAAACAGTGTCACAACACCCACCAAGTATAGCCATTCCCCCATATCGTATGTTATTTGTGACAAAGGGCAGAAGTAATTTAGGGAATGAGTAGGGTGGGACACACACACACACATTTTCTTTTTTTTTTTTTTTTAAAGATTTATGATTAGCTGAGCAATTCATCAGAACCATTTTTCACAGTATACTAAGTCTCCTAAGTAACAGTATGGTAAGTGTTTGTTTACCATTGTATCCTTCAAAAGGCACGATATGTGTGTCTCCATTTCAAACATCACTGCAGGTTGACTGCTTTTAGCAGCAGAGGTTTATTGTGGGTGAAAATACTGTCTTGGTTAGCTTGCTGAAACTCTACTGCCAAAGTTGCTGGCTGTCTCGGCAACGTTAGCTAATGTCCGCTAGCATACGGACAGGCTAACTATAGAACATTAGCTTTATGAATAACGTAATAAAAACACATCCATTTTGTAGGAGCAAAGCTTAATATTTCATTCAATAAAATGTTGGTAAAAAGGAGACACAGGTCTTATGTTGACAACGTGGACGCAGAAACAGGAAACTCTGAAGGCAGTCGTAATATTTACCTAGTAGACTAGGCTAACACTGTTGTGCTAATGTTAGCAAATGTCGGCATAGCATTAGCTAGCTATCTAAACTTGGGAAAAGCTGAACAATATCCCCATCCAAGCCATGGGCGGACATCTCATCTAACACTTGGGGGGGACAATAAACAAAATTTCTGAAGAGCAGTTTTTGAAGGGGACACAAATAATAAAGCCACAATTACACTTGTAGAGGATATGTGTATACAGAGGAAAGTCTTAATACTATCATTAGTGTAGCATGGAGACTGTGCCATTTTCCTCCTTTCCAGTGTTTCTCTTAATTCAATGAAAATCTGATTAAATTGACTAAAATATTCTTTAAAACCATTTATTTATTTTTAAAGTTTACAATCAAACCACAAAAATACCTTAAAACATAATGACTTATTTTGAAAAAGCTGTGTTTCACTTTCCCTCCAATATCATTATCAACATAATAAAGACACCTGGACTCGGTTGAGACATATTTGGCAAGACCAGACCAAGGCCAAGACAAGTCAGAGTCCAAATACCAGCAAGTCCGAAACCATAGAAAACGGTCTTGAGTCCAAGACCAGACTCGAATACTACAGCCCTGATACCAAGCCATCACCAAGACTTTGAGGGATTGAGACTGAGTTGAGACCAAGGCAGGGCGAGACCAGACCAGTGCCAAACCGCCAGACCTTCTCTGGTCTCTCACATTCATTTTCTTTGGAATGCATGTTTTAAGGGGGCGGGTAGAGGGGTTAAACAGCAACAAATTTCAAATGAGAAATGAGTCAAGTTATTGGTTGCATTTGAAGCAGGACGTTTTACATCCAACATACAATTAGACAATGCAGAGGCAACTTAGTGATATCTCAGCCGTTGTCTTGATGGTCAGTATTGACATAAAATCCTGAGTCCTCTTCATCTGAGACCGAGACAAGACCAAGTAAATCATACACCTTTTTTTGTCACTACTGAAGAGACATATACTTCTATGCTTTCTTCACCATAGATAGTATAGAAAAGAAGATGGATACCATTCTCACATCTGTACATTAAATATGAAGCTAGAGTCATGTGTTGGCTTGGCTTAGCATATAGACTGAAAGCAGGAAATAACAGCTAGCCTGGCTCAACACATCATTGGTTGTTTGATTTGTAAGGTAAAAAGAAAATAAAAAATGACAATTTGTGGTTTTATGAAGAGTGCTTGTTTCCCCATGCAACCCCCCATCTTAAAGCCTGCTGGCCATAGCCTCATATCTAGCATATGAGAGTGGTGAGAGAGAACTCGCTCATCTGTCATTTCTGTTTGCAAGACAAATTATTTAATTCATTTTCATGTCATCTAATCCGTATTCACACATTTGTATGAGCTGCTATGGCACTGAAAAGGCACTGGCACTGTGCTGTGGATTACTCCTACAGTTTCCACCAGCCAAGCTTTTCCTCACTACATGGAATAGAGACAAACAGTCTCTCTTATGGTCATTATAGTGCAACCACAACCTGTCAACTGGTTATTTAATCAAATTTGTTCTGGAGAGTCTGCTTTTGCTCAACATTCATACACAATTTTTTATGGTGTCATCTGCACTAAATGGTCGTTAGGCTGTGTGTAATACTATATGCAGGCATCCAACATACACAGTGTTTTCTTTTTGTTCTGTTATTTGTAAGAGCAGATTATGTGCCATCGTTGTGATAGGATACAGAAACCAAAAATATCACTGTACTTCTGAAAATGTTTAATTACCTAAATGAATAAATAGCTTAATTCAGTTCCCTACATTCATTCTCAACACAAGTTTTTACACACACATACTGTAACTGTAAGTACCCACTTTCTCTACCTGGCTGCTCCTCTCAGTGTGTATTTAAACCACACTGGAGTGCTCTGCCATGATGCCTAATGGTGATGAATTTGTGCAATAACCCACAACAAGGCCCTCAGAGGTTTGACCTACAATAAAGGGACTCACACTGGTTCTATATCACTGGGACGAGGAGACTGTAACCACACTGTGAGTGGGGGTGGGAAAAATATGTGCATATAAAAAAGGTTAATGGCTACACTAACAGAATAAAAGGACGTGTTACCTTGTTGGTCAGCCAAATAGGGCAAAGGTTCCTTCAAGTTGTTACCTACAAGTAGTCATCTATTTCCTAACATTTATGAATTTTCCCTACCTCAGGAGGGAGATTATATTGTGTATTTGCAACAATTACTTCAAATACAATTAGTCAACTTAAACTCTTCAAAAAATAAAATACTTTTTTAATTTACATTTTGGCAAATTGGCGCCATTAAAGTATACCAAACTAGCTATTGGCAGTTCATGTTTGCAATGTGCTCACAAGATTCTGTTGAAAGGACTAGATGATACAATCCCTAGTTTTTTCACTACAGCTGATTCCAGTGGGGGTTGTTTGGAGCATACACAGTTAACGCTCATGTTGTCCTTGGGTCAAATTGACCCGTTTTCCTATGTCAGTGTTCTTTTTAATTACCCAAAATTACATGATTGAATCCACACAACGCTCTTTGGCAAGTACAAATCTATACTTTAATTCATTTTGGGCTGTCTTATCTAATTTTATAGCATTTGGAAAAAAAAAAAAAATTGAAGAGGTTTCAAAATAGTATTGAGTAAAAGTTGACATATTCCAGTCTATGATTATCCATCAACATACATTCCTTTAATTTTAGTCTAAATAATTCCCAATTACTACTTTTCTAACCCAAACATTAGGTATAAATCTTATAAATGAGGTTTACCCTAAATTCCAAAAATAACTATAAACCTAAAGTTTATAAGTCAGTGTTACGTAGTGTTGAAAACGTCAAAAAAGTGACAAACATTGAAAAAAAGCATCAAAAGTGTTGGAAAAAAAAAAAGGGACAAAAACGTGAGAAAAAGTTAAAAACGTTTATAAAAACTGTCAACAAATGGGTTAATTTTCAATTTTGACAAGAAGACAACACACAGGTTAGAGAAATGGACTTAGACTATTACGGAGACCACTGAAGTCAATTAGAAGCACTTTTTTTTCCCGGTGATGGCTGAATGTTGCTGCGCAGCCTCAAACTGAGCTTGATGACGTAGATGCGAGGTGAGCAACCTGTCTGAAAGTTGTACGTCTTCTGGTAGCTGTGCCAAGAGAAATCTGAATCATTCCCTCTTGCAGAGACGAAGAGCGTGAGTAGGAGCTGTCCATGAGCGTAGGAGCAGGAGCAACCTTTAGGAAGTGTTCTGATTAATTCCTTCCATTGACTGCCAAAATGAATGGCAGTCAATGGAATGTAAGCAGAAAGTGATGCATTGTTAGCCTATGAGCCTCCCCATAGGAGGTACACTTTTCGGATGCTCACTTAAGCCCTTGGTTTGGAGATGGCTCCCATCATTTAAAGGGTTTCGTTGTTTTTCCTGCCAGTGCTCTATCAGCTGCAGTGCTGGTCATCTGGTCCTTTGATATATGTACAGACAATTATCATTGGATTACTTTTATGAAGAAAAGCTAACCTGATGGCAAATTCTGGCATCTTATTTCTATGGTTGGACTTCTTGGACATTCATTAGCAACATACGTAATGTTAATCGCGTCAATTTCCTTGCGGGAGTCATCCCAAAAGAATTAATACAGAGAAGTCTAAGTCTGGATGGGGTTTAAAAAAGATTAAAACTCTCCATAGAGCTAAGACGAATTGCAGAGTGCGGTGAAAATAATAGGTTTGTCACTACAAGCAATGCATTTCACAGTCCTTTGTTCCAATAATAATTTAAAAATATTGATTATTGCAGCATTAAAACAGTACAGGATTTTGCAGACTAGACAGCCACTAAAAAAGCCTTTCCAGAGTGTTCTGAAAAAAAACTCTCGGGGGTGTTCAGTTTGGATGAGACGTAGGGGCGGCGTAGCAATAAAAAGGTTGAATTACTGTAACAGGGACAGCAAAGCTTAACTTGTCAGTGGTGTTGATGATGGCACACCCTCCTTAGTGACAACTGGAACCTTCACACTGTTAGGTACAGCCTCACCAAAGTGAATGTTTATGAAAGTAAAGTAACTTAACTCCTCTCTCTCTCTGCTCCTCCCTGGTAATTCAATCAGAGGATTAAATGTTGCAACATCAGCTCTGGATTTGGACAATATTCCCTTTATCACTATGGAGATGGTTGCTTGATAAACAAAAAGAGAGAAAGTTGGCGTCTCCCTAAAATGTCACACGAGAGCACAACCAAATCATTGCTGAGACTGAATGAGAAGGACGGATTTCGCAACACCAATATATGTGTGTGTGCATGTGTGTTTCAAAGAAATCAAAACTAAGCATACATTCAGATTGATATAAAGTTAGGAAATGTTGTGCTGAAACAGTGCTGTCTCATTCAATGATCTAAAGTCTTCATCCGGGCCACTAATGTGTAACATTGTTGTGAGCTGCATACAGTAGTAATTGTAGTTCCTCCTAGGTCATTTTATGCCTTTTTAAATGCTGTAATTCATCTTGTCTGAGGTTTTGTCAAAACTGGAATGGTAATATGTCGTGTAGCATACTTATCCTTGAAATGCTGGATTGTAAGGGTAAGTCCAATCATATCTGAGATATACTGTATTTTATAAGTAATGGACAGCTGGATGTACAAAGAGGCAAGATCCAATAAAGAGTCTAACTGCCCCATCTAATTAAATTTAGTAATCCACTGAAGTAATTGCAACTTGTCAAAAAAGGCTGGGTCTCCAACTCAGCCCTGTATAACAGAGAGGCTCGCCAACAGAAAAACAACAGCATTGCTCATTTATTCTTAAGGCTAAAATGATTTATGTTTTCCTGAGTAGTGACATATTGAGGTTGTGTAAATACAGACTGTCCTCCCTCAGTAGCTAATTTGGACATTGCCTTGGACATGTTATCCTGTTGCAAAGGCTCTTAAAGGAAGTTGGGGTGCCTGCTATTTATTAGTTAAACAGAATAGTACACTAATGAATCTGGTCACAACCTATACAAACTTCCTGATGCAGTTTGTGAAGTGTGTGACTATGAGCAGGAGGGACTTGAATTAATGAGGAGGTTCTAACTTAATCAGTGTAGTAGCAATTGACCAGGTGTGTAAATATGACAACTCTTTGGTGTGAGGTCACAGTGCAAAGCATCCTGCTAACATCTGGGTTTGGTTAGAAAGTGCTGACTGAGCATTGCACTGTGGAACTGATCTCAGAGATAAAGTGATGTCAAACACAGCACAATCATAGCCTCGTACACCTATACAGTATGTGCTGTCATTTTCAACACACCCACGATTGCGATCTAGGACGTTAGACATAGTGTGTTGTGTGCAATGCGACGTATGCATGCACTGATAATAAAACAGTTACTTGATAACACAAGACACTCGTAGGTTTCCCCTAAAAAACAAATGTGTGATATGTGATATTATCATGATGGCATAAATGGTGAAAGCCACAAAGGACAAATCTCACTAACTTTTAAAAAAATATATAAAAAATTAAGAAAGATTTGGATGTTGGTATATGCTCATTTGACTCTTGCTGCCCTGCTTTTGACAAATAGAGCGGCAACATCAAATTAACATTCTTGTTTTTAAGTAAAATGCCTCCACAACTATAGGATGGACTTCCATGAAAACATATATCTATTTAAATAGATCCAATACTTTGGTGTATGACCTAATACCTGCTAAACTCGGGACAATCCCATCAGTTGTATTTATTAGCAATTAGCGAATTATAGTATGCAAAAAACAGCATTATGTTACTTGCTAAGTAGTTTAGCAGCTACAGTTCATTCAGCTCATTGTGAGAATGTTAATGCGCTGCATTGCGTGTGCCTACAGTATACTGTAGAGTAGTTTGTCGAATTAATGTATAGCAGCCGTGAGTAGCAGCTATTATGGCTGAATCTAATCCCAAATAAGCAATTTCTCTAATGTAACAACAGTTATTAATAAAGCACCTTTTTACACATAAAATCACAATGGCAGTAGGATAGTTCAAAGAAAATGTCAAATGTTTCTGTTAATATATGGCAATATTTACCTCTCAGTAGGTTAACCCTCATGTTGTCCTGGGGTCAGAATAAAGGCCTAAGGCCTTGTTGCTAATTGGACTTCTTGTCTGCAGTCAATCCAAATCCAGGTTTCAAAACATTCTTTGTTTAGATTTTCCTCAGTCTATAAATAAGATTAATTTTCTCCTGAAAATCAGTTGTGACTCTTGTCACATAAGGAACTATTTGCAATTTTGGGGGTCTTGACCCCTTAATTACAGAAACCAGGAGTGATGTGGAGTAAATGGTTTCTTTGTTGACAGCGTCAAATCAAGTCCAAATGCTGTTTTCTAAAGGGGTTCAGAACACCTAATCGCCAGTTTTAAAAACTCTACTCAATAGCCTACATCTCTACATCCTACAATATAAAACAAAACACACCCACAGCAATGTAGAACAGGTTCACATGATGTGGAACAAGTGTTGTGTGTAGAGCAGTTGGCTGCAGGCCTGCCGCTGTACAAACTGCTTCATATAAAGTGACAGCCTGCTGGAACGCAGTCTACAGATAGAGGCCACATTGGATCAACTTGTGATTCATAGTAAATGGCTCCACTACAATGTAGAATGTTATGCTAACTTAATTTGTTGCAAAGATTGCAGATTTAACTGTAATCAGAGCATGTTTGCCTTTTTACTTTGTATTTTATTTTATATCCCACAGTGGAAATTAATGTGAAAATCGCTGTAATGGAAAAGTAGCACTATTTCCTCCCATAGACATGGCTCTCAATGTCCCCCTGAGTATCCATTTATTAGTACTATTTGCAAACTGTAGCAGCTTGCAATGTTCCTCACAATTGACTGCAGCCACTTGATCTTCTGTGGTCAAACCAGCCGCTGATAAAGTTGGAGACAGACGCCAGCAGAGCAAAGTCTCGGTGACCAGAGCAGGCGTAGCAACGTCCCTCGCAAAACAATGTCTTATTATTTAAATGAAATGAGCTGGTTTGACCATGGAGATGCAAGACACTTGCACTAGTCCAGAGCACAGGACCTTTTTGCTGTATTTACTTTCTTGCTCCTGCCCCATGCACACCAATAAGCAATGTGAACGTTCTTACGTGGAATCTATGTGTGAAACAAAGCCAAACCAAGGGGAAATCACTCCAAGTTTACAAACTCATTAACTTATTTGGACCACAGCAACTATAGGTGTAAAAACACCCTTACAGACATCCATGGTTCCCAGCAGATGAATCATATTGACTCTGACTTTCAGTGTAGCACCACCCTAAGGTTGCCTTGGTTGTGGTTTTGAATGAAATGTCTCTTTTGTGTCATAAAATAACATTTTGTACAGACATGATCTCATGACTTTACTTCTAGCACCACCATTAGGTCAAAGTTGTAATTTGTCCACTACTTTGGTTCATGCCTAAATACCTGCAAATCTAATGACATTCCCCTAAAAGAATACCATAACTCATAGTACAGTACACTTGGTTTGGAACCCAACTGGTGAATCACAATCTTTTGGCATTGATAATTGTGAACTAGATTCCATAGTGGAACCCTTGGAATTTAAAACCGTTAATATCCACCCAAAATATTTAGTCCCAACTCTTTTGTCTCCAGCAGTCTGTTTTCTTTACCTGCATCAGACACTGCCAATGCATCCGGTTATGAGAGTGCTCTTTGATGCTGGATGATTTTTACTGCTGGAAGTAATGTTAGAAACACACGCACGCGCACGCACACGCACACAGTCATGGAAACTAGGGCAATGGAAAGCCCCGTTTCTCCCTTTACTCTCTCTCTCTGTCTGTGTCCTTGAGTCAACTGCAGCACTAGCAGAGCCGCTTACAGTAATGCTTCATTTACACACTGGCAGCATGGTGGAAGTTCTCCAGCCTCCATCAGTGATACTGCACACACAGCAGTGTAACATATGGAGCTGCAGGACAGTATGGACATGCAGTTTGCTCAGCAGGTTATTTAAAAAGAATAGTATTGAGTTTCAAAATCACTTCATTGATTTTATCCCATCTCTAGACCGTCTCATGGGGTGTTAATTAGGTGTAAAACCACCTATATTAAATCTTCTATCTCACTTTTTATATCACTTATCTAAAAATGGCAAAAAGCTATTGAGAAGTATGATACTTTATGCTTTTATCTCCTGTAGCGGCTCAATGTGCTTTTAAATCCCCCCATATGCTAATATTGAACCAACATTTTGGCACAGAGGTTTGTGGTCAGTGTTGTTAATTTCAACAGATGTTGAGCAACATAACAAGCAGGGAGAATGTAACAGTTCCATATGTGCATCCAATTCAGCTTTGGGCTTTTCTCTGATGGGGACAAGAGCGACAAAGCAAAGGATGACAGTCCTTAAAACAACAAACCACACTGCACTACTGTCCAAGATGCCCCTACTGCTTATGGATTTACTGGGTTTGCTTTATGATAGAACATCACATAATGAACCAAATGCCCCTCTCTCTTTTCTGGGCTGTTAGGGCATTGTTTCATGTCACCTTTCAAACCTTCTCACAGTTTAATACAATCTTTCTTTTTCAGCGGTTCTTCTTTTTACTTTGTAATTACTAATGAAAAGATGTTGCCGAAAAGTAAAAATACTTGCAATAACTGTAATATTCCTTTACTGTTAAACAGCATGAAGCTGATCTGGCAAATGCATTACGTTATATGTCATTTAGCTGATGCTTTTATCCAAAGTGACTTACAACTGCTGTATATCAGAGGTTGCCTGCCTCTGGAGCAACTAGGGGTTAAGTGTCTGTGTCTTGTCTGCCAGATCTCCCGCACCAAAGGCATGTGTCATATCCACAGCGTCATCACCATCACAATCCAATACAATCCAAATGTTTGAAACAGTCAATTTGCACCACAATTTGCACAATCCATGTTTGTTGATTTAATGCCTCTTCTTTTTTCCTGACTTTTTGTCAACTTCCCTTTTTATTTAGTGTGAATATTCCATTGCATTAAATCTACAAGTGCATGTGCTCCTTATAGTTTGCGTTGGCAGTGCAGTTAGTCAGCAGGTCTAGCTTGTTGTAATTGTCATGGCTGTTAAACTGGACTCCTTATCGCACCACTTCCTGTGACGCAGTGTTAGGGGTCAGGGTTCAGGAAACAACGGCAGCAGAATCATTATTAGTTTTTCCAGAATGAATAGATACATCAAGATTTAATCAGTCCCAAAACAATATCTTAGTGTAGAATTGTGTGAACAGACTCTTCCATTACAATAAACTTCAGTTTCAGTGGGTTGTCTCTTAGATTATTTGTTGACTTTGGTATGTCAGTAAGTAGTTCCTGACTCATAGTGTGAGGTGGCGATTTTTTAAGAACATTGACCTCAACAAGATGATCAAACCAACACGAGAGAGATGTCTAAAAGTGAAGTCTACCATAAGAAAGATAAGAGAATTGTAAAGATGCGATGTGATTAGCTCGACAGAGATGGCGGCTTAAGGTATAGCTCCTGTATATAGATAACTATTTGCCAAATGGTTCCAACTCCGGTATTCTATCACTCTATGCTCGATAGAGTCATTTAAAGCAAACAAGAACAAACCCAACGCGGCGATACCAATGGCATTGGAGAGGCATTGCTGGAGAAACAGAAAAGCTACCTCAAACCAGGTTTTTCTCAGATTCACCGGCTGGGGATCGACAACGACAAGAAGCTAACTGCTATCCATGCCCAGCTATCATCTCTGACTGCAAGCCTTGGCTCTATCAGATCTGATGTGGCCCATCTAAAAACCACTGTGGAAAGCAACTCTGGTACTCTTGACAGACAGCGCCACGCTATTCAAGAGCTGGAGTTGAAGCTAGCAGATAACCAGGACAGAAACCGAAGATGTAACATCCACATCGTTGGGTTGAAAGATGGGCTAGAAGGTGCTAATGCTATTTAGTTTATCTCGCATTCCCTGCCTTAGTGGCTCCCGAAACTGTCAGATGTTCAGATGGAGAATATGAGAGCCCACCAAATCTACAGTGATAGCCCAAAGAAGAACACCAGTACTAGTCGCACAATGATTTTCAACATCCTCCGATACGCAAACCAGGCAAGCGATCCTACAGGCTGCGCAGAAATCTCCGCCCATGGTTGGGGGCAGAAAGATCCGCTTCTCCCTGGACTACAGCAACTTCACGGTCAAGCGGCGCCAAGCTTTCTATCAAAACATGGATTCCGCATTAGTCAAGGGTCTGGATTTTTTCCTGCTTTACCCAGCAACAGTGAAGATAAAGGATGACTCCCAGTACAGAGCTTTCCCCTCCACTAAGAGATGCTGAAGACTACGTGAACTGGGCTGTACCCCGCCCTTTTATGGTCGTGGAGATGGCCGGCGCCTCGGATTCTGTCACAGAGAGCATCGTGAGTGAAGATCAGACTCTTGGTTTGTTTTAATTTTTTAACGTGTCCTAGTTTTTAGTTGCATTATCTGATATGATTACAGAGACTGTGTTTTTGAATGACATATCTGTCCTGTTTAATATAGCCTGTGCTCCATAGGTTGGTTAAGACACCACTAGGTTAGAGTCTAGTCTAGGTTAGAGTCTAGTCTAGGTTAGAGTCTAGTCTAGGTTAGAGACTTTCTAATGTGCTTGGTATTTTGTGCTTTTTAGTTCCTGTTTTTGTAGACAAGAAATGTGTTTATTTTACAGTCAATTTAGTGTGGAAACTATACAGGTAACTATGGGCTGCTGTTCCTTTTCGCTGCCCCATGTCAAATCTTGATCACAGACCTATTTTGAGTGTTAGCTGTCTGGCAATGTGTCATCCCCTCCCCCCTACTCTTGCCTTCCCTGGTGTGTCACTGTCTTGTCTGTTTTTGGTCTGTGTCTTACATGTTCTGTTTTGAGGGACATAACTTTGGATGCACTATTGTTAGGATTTAGCGAAATGAAAGGCAGTAGCATGTTGCTTTTCCACATCTACTTCTTATTTAGAAATGCATCTTTTTTGATAATGGGTGATCTTCCATTTTTAGTGGAACTGTGGTGGTTTAAATGCACCTCACAAGTAAGCCAGCACCCTAGCCTTACTAAAAAAAAAGAGAAATGTTGACATTGCATTATTCCAGGAGACTCATTTGTTACAGACTGATACCGGCAGCTTAACCAACAGATTCTATCATACAGTTGCATCCTCCTCAGCGAGCTCAATAACAAAAGGAGTGGCCATTATCGTCAAATGGAATCTTCCACTTAAAATGTTGTCGTCTTGGTTAGACAATACAGGCAGAATTGTCTACAGTAGAGTATAGTTTTAGAAAAACTGCACTTGTGTGAGCTTACACACCTAATATTTATGATGCCAGTTTCTAAGGTACCAATCAAATGCTGAGTTAACGGACTGTTCTTTTGTTGTTGGTGCGGACTTCAAAGTGCCCAATAAAAGCCCAAGGCACATATCTTCAAATTATTTGGGAGTGCTCTCCCATTGGTCAGTTCTGGAACAATATTGCATCCAAAATTTCGGCCTTGATTAATGTTACTTTGCCTGCTACTGTCAATGTTTTGATTCTGAATGACATGTCAGCCTTTCAGCTCTCTAGAACACAAAAACAGGCTGTGTTTGCTGGAATTATAGCTGCAAAAAAATGACTGCAACCCATTGGAAACCACCACATCACCTGTCTATACATGCATGGACCCTTTCCTTTTTGGATGTCGTGTACATTGTGTACGGTGTACACGGAGCGCCGGGAAAGGAGCGCCGGGAAAGACCCTGGACACTTGGCGCAACGGTTGCTGAATCGCTGAGGTCTGGGATGTAGCCTTGTGCTACAGCCTGTACCTCAACCTGCACATGTGTTTGGTCCCTTGTCTTGTCTCTGTCTGTGTGTGTCTGTTCGTGTGTGTCTGTTTCTGCTTGTGTTGTTTTGTCTACCTCCCTCTCAGCTTTCCTCTCTGTGTTTTTGGGACGCATTCCATTCCAAACAGTGTATTGTTTGTAACTGTTTGTTTGAATATATACAAAAAATTAAAAAAATCACAAAAAAAAAAGAACTGCAAAGATGACACCAAGAACGTTGAACATTATTTAATTATGGACAAATTCTCTCCAAATACTGTAATACTGGTCCTGCGTGGAAAAGTAATGCAATATTTTACTTTTGTTGCAACTGTCATTGCCTTCCCTTCAGTCAATTAAATACATTGATAAGACATTATCCTGGCAGAAATCTTTTTCAGAGAATGGATTTAGCCTAGCTATACTGACGCTTTTGTTTTAAAGAACAATTCCACTGTGGATCACATACTGCAGAAGTCGTCTGCTGCGAGTTGAAACTTTTAAGCCTGTTTCTGGCCACACCTCAGTGATGTCACAGCAGGAGTTTTTTCCTTTAACAGCTGATGGAAAACACCTGTAGCCCAACACTGAACTAGGTGTGGTCAGATGTCTGCCATCTGTGATTCAGTGTTGATTTACGCTTTAAAACGGACATTGTGACGGCTTCTTAATAGCTACGTGAGGCTTGCGTATTTTTCTGGCAAGAAGAGAGTCAGGAGGGCACTGCATATAGTTCCATCTATGGCAGGTGAAAACATATTGGTAACTACATGACTAAGCACTTCCTGGTCACTGGTAAATGATCTAGTCACCAGACTAACTGTGTGAACCTTAAACCTGACCAACAAACTGCATATGCTAACACTAAATGATAAATTTGATCTTCCATAACGTGATCTTCCAAGTACACGGGACAGTTCTCTGTGAACCCTGTCAATCCACAGCACACTGTAGACACACCAAACCACACAAATTAAGCTTGATTTTTGGCATTTATATTTGGCTTTTGTAATAGGGTTTTGTGATAGTGCTAAATCTGTATCTTGAAAGAGAAATGAAATTGGGAAAGAGAAGAACACAACTAATATTTATTCTTTTGTCTTTCATTGGACTTAGACACATACAGCATACGTGCAGAAATGTCAGGGTTGTAGGTCGGTTACCGCTTTCATGCAACCGCTTCAAATTACTGGTGATTCAGATGATAACAGTCTGAACCCATTCCTGTCATAAATCACACAGCCACATTAATCTGTATTTCTGACCCTTTTTAGGGTAATTCCAGGGAAGACATTCAGGAATCCCCATTATTACACCAAGAGGAGCACTGAGTTACATCATTCCACAGACTCTCACCGTGAGAGAAAATTCACTAACAACTTTACGCATAATTACAGTTTTTTTCATAACAGTTCTGATTTTAACCACAATAGCATTATGGTTCTAGGAATGAAGATGTCTGCCTGTCAGTTGGTTTGTCCTCCACTTTACAATATCTGACATATCTCTTGGATAGATTGCCATGACATTTGGTGTATACATACATGGTCACCAGATGGATACCGCTGACTTTGGGGATCATTTGACTTTTCCACCAACGCCACAAGCAGTTCACATTTTTTATGTATCCAGTGAAATATCTCAACATCTATGAGACAAATTGGTACAAAGGTTTGTATACAGTGTAAGTAAAATAGCTCAATAACTATTAGGCGTTTTTCCACTGCGTGGTATCTTCTCGACTCGCCTCAACTCTACTCGCCTTTTTTGGTTTTCCATTACTATATTACGAATAAAAGTCCCTGGGACCCGCTACCAGGTACTTTTTTTAGTACTACCTCAGTCGAGGTTCCAAGCGAGCTGAGACGATACCAAAAGGTGACGTGGAAACCTGCAGACTACTGGTTGGTCGGAGGACCGTCACTTATGACTGCGTTTTTAGCAAACAAGAGTGCAGA
>JABXJD010000212.1:865000-930000 GCA_013375575.1 Percina caprodes
CCCTGAGCATCCCTGCAAAGAGGAAAGAAGCGGGTAGCAGTGTGGAAGTAATTTCACTGTTTAGAAAAACCAAACAATGAATACATTGGAGAGTGGAATCTAAGCCTTATGTCTTCTGTGCATATGATCTGCCCCTCCTCTCTCTCTGCCTTGCTCTTCACCTTTATCAGTGTATAATCCACATCATAACTCATAAATCCTTAATGTCAATTTACCTATTTTTTTCCTTCCGTCTCTTTCTAACCTGTGACATACATCCATCCTGAACTTGATTGGAAGCCAATGTAGTGAGTATAAAATTGGTCCTGCTGCACCTCGTCAACAGCCTAGTAGCAGAGTTCTGGACTAGTTGTAGGCAGTCCCTGGACAACTTGTTAAGACAAGTGACAATGGAGTTGCAATCAAGCCGGAATTATATAAATCCATGAATGATAAGCTCATGCTCAGAATGTGAAACAGCTCTTAGTTTGGCAATGTTTCTTAATTGAAAGAAACATGTGTTCAGCTATCAGGCTCTTCTACTATGGAATCAGGTTCCGGTCTGGGTTCGGGAGGCAGACACCGTCACCGCATTTAAGAGTAAGCTTATAGTTTGGGAGTGAGGAGTTGCAGCGTCTGCCTAACCCGGCCCACCTGCTTCTCGTCATAGTCATCACATTCATCTACCATATAATCAATAATATATTAAAACTAGAGAGAGGCAGGGCAGTACAGCCCGACTAGCCTCCTCTCTTTACCCTGTCTGTCTTAGTTATGCTTTAATAGTTTTAGACTGGGGGACTTCCTTTAACACACTGGGCTCCTCTCTCCTTTATCTTTCCATTTGTGTGCATCCATGTCCCAGAAATGCTTGTTACTAACGTAGCTCTGGCAAGTCATTCCCCGGAGTCCTTATGTTCTTTTTCCCCAGCATGTTTCCTTGGATCAGGGAGGCTCCAAAATCAAGTTTGCAGCTGTCACCGTGGTCCTGCTAAACGTCCTGCGATACCCTGCTACATCCTGCTACGCTCTGCTGTGCCCTGCTACATCCTGCTATGCTTTGTGGTGCTCTGCTACGCTCTGCTGTGCCTTGTAATGCCGTGCTGTGCCCTGCATTGCCATAAACTACTACAAATTACTATTTTTCATTATCTTTTACTGTGACTGTTATTGCCACTATTAATCTCAACTCCAACCGGTCGTCAGACACCGCCTACCAAGAGCCTGGGTGTGTCCGAGGTTTCTTATTAAAGGGAGTTTGTGTGGTCTAGACCTACTCTATCTGTAAAATGTCTTGAAATAACTTATGAATTGATAATATAAATAAAACTGAATTAAATTGAATGTGTGGGTCAGTGATTTGATATGATGATCAAAATACATGTTATTATCAAATACATAATTTCTCAGTTTGGACTGTACCGCTGAAGAAAGGGACCCCAAGAGCTGAGTAACCTTGGAAGCTGTAGTGTCCGGAGCAACAGGACTTAAGGGCTTTGGTCTTATCTTCAATGAGTTGTAGGAAGTTGTTTGACAGGCAATCCTTGATGGAAGTCAATCATTTGAGCAGTTCCAACACTTTGTCAGTCTCATTCGGGTTAAAAGAGACATCCTGTAGCTGGATGTCATCTGCACATAAGGGATGGGATATTATCTCCAAATTGGCTAATTATATGCCCTAAAGGGAAGCATATACAATGCAAATAAAATAACACAGAACCCTGAGACACCCCACAGGAAAGGGCAGCAGTTTCTGAACAATAGATACTAAGTAACAGAAAATAATTCTATCTGAAGATAAGAGGTGAACCAATCCAGGACGCTCCCTTTATCAATAAATAAATCACTCAGAATAAAAGACTTGTTAATGACTGAACGAGCATTTATCAGTGCCATCCTGGACCCATTGCTAGGCAAAGGTAATGGTAGTTAATTTTCATATGACGCACGCGCGCATGCACACACTGGTCTCTGAGTTGTATTCACTGCCAAGAAGACAGGAAGTTTGGATGTAAACCAAAGTAGAAGCGGGAATACGGGTCACATCGTAAAGTAACATGAGGTCACCTTATGGTTTCACTCACTTTGGCTGTGATAAGGGCCACAGGGTGGAGGCCATACAGATACTGCAAGTAATTGTGTTTGATAATCAAAGCACAGAGCCGTTTGTGTTGTGCTGTGAAATGTAAATGTAAATTAAAATGTAAATTATTCATTAATCACATGTATATATAAAAAACCCAATACACAGCAGGTAGAAATAATGTATCTGAGTGATTTTATTCATTATTAACATGATCATATATTACACCAGTTACACAGAAACTATGCCTATGTACATAGTGGATTTCCTTTGTAGATATAGATGAATTCAATTAGGCTTAAGCAAGTTTAGGAAGATGACACAAGTATATAATGAGTCCACAGAATCAAAATCGTTCATGACCTGGAACAATCATGCATTATTCACTTTAAAGAACACAACTGTTGAAAGGGAAAAATGAAAAGTGTACTGGTTGCACATACAAGTGCCTCTAAGAAACACCATATTCCTATTTGGGCTGTCGCTCTGGTCTCGGTGATGAATCAGCCAATGATAAACGTGAATATTTGACCAAAAAATGACTTCACTACCAAGGGAATATTGCATCATACCGTGGCCCATTTAGTGGAAAAAAGGAGTCTGTTAAATGGCTTTACCACACACACACATACACAGGTCTGAAATATACACTGTCAACATATTGTTTATATGCTTTGCCATGGACTTTATATTGAAGTCTGAGCAATTTTTATAGTCTATGAGTATTCACGGTAAGCTAAAAACACAAAGGTAGAGGGTTTATTTGGCCGACATGTCGGCATGAACAAACCATGCCAGTTGGTGTTTTTCAGGCCATGGGAAAAAGGACTACTCCAATGTTTGGGTTTTGCCCACAGCCTCAAGGCTTTGTTTTTGGAACACTACCATCTACATGGTAGTTCTGTCAGCCATTTATCAATGTCCTACGTTCCATTACATTCCACAATGTTATTGCTAATGTGTCTGTTATGTGCTTACTTTTTTATACAGAGAAGCTGAATTGTAAAAGCTGCTAAATTTTTACATGATCTTTTATTTTTAAGAATTTTTGGGGCATTTTTATGCCTTTATTTATAGGCGTGGGGGCGGCTGTGGCTCAGTGGTAGAGTGGTCCTTGCCAATTGGAAGGTTGGTGGTTCAATCCCTCGCCCTGCAGTCCCATGTCGAAGTGTCCTTGGGCAAGACACTGAACCCCGAGTTGCCCTGATGCTGCGCCACTGGAGTGTAAATGTGTGTGAGTGTTTATCTGATGAGCAGGTGGCACCTTGTAAGGCAGCCTCGGCCACAGTGTATGATTGTGTGTGATTGGTGAATGTATCCTCTATGATGTAAAAGCGCTTTGAGTAGACGTTAAGACTAGAAAAGCGCTATATAAATACAGGACATTTACATTTATTTATAGGACAGCTGAATAAATGAAATGGGAGAGAGGGGGAATGACATGCAGCAAAGGGCCACAGGTTGGAGTCAAACCTCTATATATGGGCGCCTGCACTACCAACTGAGCTATCTAGGCGCCCAAGACTTTTAAACTAGGGCTGTGTCTCAAATCGCGCACTTCTGTACTAAATACTAACTATTTGAGTACATAGTGCGTTCACATTGTCAAAGTGCGGTCAAATGCAATGCACTTATAGTACCAGGATGGTGCACTCAAAACGGCCAGGAAGTTGAGTGTGGCTCAATGGACACTTTTCCACACTACGTAGCCATCTTGGCTACGTAGCGGAAGGGGCGGGGCTAACAACAGTCAGACGCAATAGCGAGACCAATGGAGCAATACTAATGTAAGTTGAACGTGAGTCTTTTTGCTATACTTATAAAATATAAGCCACCTGTATATGTATATTTGATTAATTTTACAGTCGGTAATGATTTTTGTACCACGAATTATAACCTTTATTGGTACTGTAATTTGACGTGCTAGCAAGCTAACCTTAGCTAGCTAACAGCGGCAGTTTAACCAGATTGGCAAATAAGTTATAAGATAACGTTACATGTGTTGTAGTATATTGTTGTTTGTGTTAAACTATCGTCCCACTGTAGAAGATTTTAGTGTTAAGTGTGTGATCTTAACAAGCTGTACATATTCCGAGCAATCAGCTGATTGCCGGTAATGTTAACAGTAGCGTAATGTTAAAACGTATCCGCTGTTACTGCGTGCACCTGATGTATATACTGTATAACCCATCTCTTCAGGGACAAACAAGGAATAGATGTCCGTCATTTAGGGGCAACGATGGCCATCAGACTGTAGAAGGATCCCCTGGAGAGTCTGAAGTCTCCCCTCATGTCCCTATGCCCATCAAACTAGCTACAGCCTGGGGGGAGCCTGCAGAACTATAAGCACATTTTTAAAATAAAATTATATTAAAAGTATTTAACTTTGTTATCTTTTATATTACACGTTGCATGACTGTTGCAAGCACATAATGTTAGAGCACACAGAATAGAGGAATGGGCTATATTACATGTCAGGTCTGTTACCTCTGCTTTCACTATTGTATTGTCATGTATGAAGACCATTTAGAACAAAAATACAACTTAGAATAAAAGATGTTATGATATTTTGTCTATTAGGTAAGTTGGAAGGGTAATGCTTCACAACAACAGTCTTCTCTCTGGGCCACAAGGATGTCCTCATGAAACCTTTGAGTTTGTATTAATATAGTAATATATTAACGTTACTTATTTTTAGAGCAGAAACATGGGGGGGGGACATGACGGCAGCGTCGCAATCGTCATCCTGGCGTGACGCGGAGCAAAAAAAAAAAATAAATAAAATAATCACATTTATTTTTTTTAAAGCATCAAAAACAAAGCAGGAATTATTCGCGAAAAACAATAGCAGACTGGAATGCTCTCCTTTGAAATTCACAATTGTACAGAAGAAGAAGGGATGAAATGTGAACGTTATTTCTGGTAAGTGCACATGGCAGTGCGCGATTTGAGACAACACTCCTCTGTCAAAATTTACGCACTATGCAAGACAGTACGTAGTGCACGAAGGGTACTGTCTGTAAGTACACTAACGGAAGTGCGTGATTTGAGACACAGCCTAGATCTTTTATGATTTTCCATCCAGTGGTCAAGTGGTGAACAGGTTGAGCTCGGCAGGGCCCCTGTGGGTCATGTTTTGACCACCAGCCGCTTGCCTTCCAGCTCCCCTTCAGGGCCAGGCGCTGGAGGAGACTGCCCGCTGCCCATGTTGGAGATTTAGGTGTCTGAGACACACGTGACATGAGCTTAACGCCATCCCATGAGCTTTGCCATAGATATTCACATTTTTTTCTCAATATACAAAATGAATTCATGACATTTAAAAAAATTTAGCCAAATTTCGTGGCCTTCTAAGCAACATTTTCCATCTCCGAGGTGTGGCTTCTTATCACATGACTGTGATCTGAGCAGATGGTTTGACCTAGTCATGTCTTCCCTCACCGCAGACTAAACATCACTAATGAGTCTCTCATGACTCCTTTTGATTTCTCCATCTCGCAGGCTAATGAGAACATCAGGCTGAGCCTTTGACCTTGAATATACACTCACCTAAAGGATTATTAGGAACACCTGTTCAATTTCTCATTAGTGCAATTATCTAATCAACCAATCACATTCAATTCAACACTTCAATGCATTTAGGGGTGTGGTCCTGGTCAAGACAATCTCCTGAACTCCAAACTGAATGTCAGAATGGGAAAGAAAGGTGATTTTAAGCAATTTTGAGCGTGGCATGGTTGTTGGTGCCAGACGGGCCGGTCTGAGTATTTCACAATCTGCTCAGTTACTGGGATTTTCACGCACAACCATTTCTAGGGTTTACAAAGAATTGTGTGAAAAGGGAAAAACATCCAGTATGCGGCAGTCCTGTGGGCAAAAATGCCTTGTTGATGCTAGAGGTCAGAGGAGAATGGGCTGACTGATTCAAGCTGATAGAAGAGCAACTTTGACTGAAATAACCACTCGTTACAACCGAGGTATGGAGCAAAGCATTTGTGAAGCCACAACACGCACAACCTTGAGGCGGATGGGCTACAACAGCAGAAGACCCCACCGGGTACCACTCATCTCCACTACAAATAGGAAAAAGAGGCTACAATTTGCAAGAGCTCACCAAAATTGGACAGTTGAAGACTGGAAAAATGTTGCCTGGTCTGATGAGTCTTGATTTCTGTTGAGACATTCAGATGGTAGAGTCAGAATTTGGCGTAAACAGAATGAGAACATGGATCCATCATGCCTTGTTACCACTGTGCAGGCTGGTGGTGGTGGTGTAATGGTGTGGGGGATGTTTTCTTGGCACACTTTAGGCCCCTTAGTGCCAATTGGGCATGGTTTAAATGCCACGGCCTACCTGAGCATTGTTTCTGACCATGTCCATCCCTTTATGGCCACCATGTACCCATCCTCTGATGGCTACTTCCAGCAGGATAATGCACCATGTCACAAAGCTCCAATCATTTCAAATTGGTTTCTTGAACATGACAATGAGTTCACTGTACTAAAATGGCCCCCACAGTCACCAGATCTCAACCCAATAGAGCATCTTTGGGATGTGGTGGAACGGGAGCTTCGTGCCCTGGATGTGCATCCCACAAATCTCCATCAACTGCAAGATGCTATCCTATCAATATGGGCCAACATTTCTAAAGAATGCTTTCAGCACCTTGTTGAATCAATGCCACGTAGAATTAAGGCAGTTCTGAAGGCGAAAGGGGTCAAACACAGTATTAGTATGGTGTTCCTAATAATCCTATAGGTGAGTGTAAAGGAGTTATTCTTGGTGGACAAGCATCAAAAATCATGAAATTACAGGGTTTTTAAATGGAGGTTTAAATTGTGTCATAGTTGATAAAAAATGTAGAACACACTTAATAATTTGATTTAAATAAGAGTTGGGACTATATCGAAATAACTACAGTGTCAAGACCTGCAATATTATTTAATGGAATTGCTCATTTTTACTGTTCTTTTTTACTGGGATCTTGGCGGAAAAAGGTGTCCATTACCTTTTTTGACATTTTGCCTAGCAAGTGTTACCGTGGCTTGCTGCTTTTACCAGTTTGGACCAAGACAATTTCAAAAGATAGGGTATCACTTAGACTACAGCTGTATAACTATCTCTCCAAATAATTTTATATTAATAAGATTCCAATAAGGTCTTCCCTCTGGGTAAATGTACCATGAGAGAGCCAGAAAGACAGATTTAGGGAGAGGGGGAGAGGGGGTCAGAGGTGGACAGACAGTCTAGCAAGCATTCAGCCACGTGATCATCCATCCAGACAGACAACATGCCCTGTTACTGTTCACCCCCAGGTGAAAGAGGTCAGTGGCCCACTCCTGTGAGTATGTGCTTCACACAAAAGAATAACCGAGCAAGAGCATCTAGAGGATTGTGCTGCTGACTGAGCAACAGAAACTACGTTGTTGTGACAGAGGTCTTTCTGAAAATCTGTCCCTTACCTAAACCAAAATATTTTATTAGCATTCTCTGAACTATACTAAACTTGGTTTGTGAAGTATTTCACATACTAAACTCTACCCGGGTGTTAAGGTTTTATTTTACCTTAGCTAAGTAGTTAGAAGGTTTGTCTGTGTGACCTGAGCATGCTTTTATTCTCCAAGCAGCAGGCTTTAAGGAATTACATTTTAAACATGTTCACATGTTGGAGCAGCAGCAGGAGCCCCATCCAACACTTCAGTCCAGCAGATGTTGATAGCTCTAAGCTAAAGCACAAGTGCTTGTTGGCTGAAGAGCCTTTATAGTTTGAGGAGCAAGCATCCTACCAGGGTTTATCGTTTGAGAACGTTTAGCTCCTGACTACAATGTTGACAGTATATGTCTACTCAAAGGGCACACCTGTGTGGTGTCTATGAGGGCCTTAGGGGCCACAGACGGCCTTTGAAGTAGTGGAAACTCATCCACAGACAGAAACACAAACAGACTATACCTCAAGGTTAATCCTAACACTAACCCCAAAGGACTGAGAGAAGCCCTTAAACATAGTATTTGAATTGTCCTACTAAGAACTACGGACCTCACAAATACAGTTAAAAGACAAATACTGTATGTACATGAACTTTTGCAAACACATTGCTCTGGCACATGCACACGCCAGAATGATTCTCACAAGAGCAAGGCAGCCGCAGTTCTGAGTAAGTGCACCGACTGCAAGACTGCTGCACCTGCTACAATCGACTCAACATGATGACGTCCTGTATAAACTTTTATTGATTTTGAATCGGAGAGATTTTAATTGCTATTTGTATGATTTAAAGGCTTATTCTGTACTGTGTGGCTGATAGTGACGTTAAGTCTAAATCCGTTCAGATCACGGACTATCTACAGTCTGTTGTTAATTAACATCCGCAACAGATCGCATGTAGAGCATTTTGAGAGTTACTCTGTCATAATTAAAACAAAGAGAGTGTGTACAAGGTGATATGAGGGTCTGGTAACATTAATTAACCTCTTCACCAGCCACTGTCTCAGCTTTTCTCCATTACGTTTTCTTAACTCAAATTGCAAGCTTATCTCTTCATGAACACGGTCATGCAGCCATTAGGCTTAAAGTCTCATGATTCCATTGAGCCCACACACATAAGCATAAGGTGACTTACAGCGGTTATAATCATGTTTAAAGTAAAGAAACACAGGTTCTGTGCAGATAGTGTCTAAATTCAGACATGAGTCCTTACCTTTCTCCTCGTGTCTCTCTTCACAGAAAGATCTCCATAAACTCCTGCTTTGCCAACAGTTCAAAGAATAAGTACATCCAATCCTTTTAATCCAAAACGAGCTGGTCCCCTCACAATCTTGTAGATTCTGGCAAACAAAGCTGAAAAGTCCATCATTTATGGACTTTAATCGCTCCTACTGCAGCTCTGCTAATGGTACAGTGTATCCTTCTATTCAGCAAGTTAGGTTGAATCAACAGCTTTTGATTGACAGGTTGTTTCAGCCAATCCGTCTACTCTAACCTGAGTTATCCCTTATGGAAGCCAATCAAGTCACACGATTTACAGAGGGCAAAATGGGAAAGATTGACAGCACTTCCAACCATTTAGAATCAAAAGCTATGAAACCAGCCTCCTGTGTAGCCAATAAGAAGACAGTTGATTGATACCAAACATGACCAGAAAACTTTAACCTTGTGATGGCTCCAGCTGTGTCAAAGCTAAGGCCTTAGTTATTGCATTTCACCATTTCATCAAATTATAATGACTTATTTCTATAAATTTATGCATGTAGTTATTTTAGATATGTGTATGAGTGATGTGGATGTGTTTTTAATTTGAGAAGTTTAATTTTGCACTGGGCTACTGAGAGGAAATAAGTGGCACAGACATATCTGTAGACTTCATAAAATAGCCATTTTCTGAGTCAGGATTTTTCTGTATTAAGTTCAGACATGTGGCTGGGGTACTATGTTTGTATGTAGATCATGTATATGCTACAGTAGTGTTTTTAATGATTTTACATATGATTTACTTGGACAAATAGAAATTCTCTATTCTAGAGCTCTGTGTCAGTAAGACCTAGTGTCACACTGACACAAGAAAAAAAATTTAGAGTGTTAGTGTCGTCCCAGAGGGCAAGGATGATACTGGTGGTTTAGGTAACATATATTTAAGTGATCGGAATCGCACCACAGTGTTTTTGTCATTTCCTGTCCAGTCTGAAGGCTGCTGAAATCGGCTGGAAACTGTCCGACTTTACAGCAGCTTTTTGTCCCCGTCCCCTGCTGCTGTCGCCTGCTTTCGTCCACTTTACAGGCGAGGCGCAGTTCATCTCGAACGAGCCTAACGTTGCACACTTGGTGACTTTCTCACTAGCAATCCCTAGCGGTTAGCCGGGAAGCTAACACCGGTGGAGGCTAACCGTCCTCTTAATACATCCATGAGGCTAAGGGCTGACCGCTACAACTATGACAGATCGTGCCGTTTGCGGATCTGTGCAGGCAGCACCGATGTAAGAGAACGGTTAGCCTCCACCGGGAAGCTGATGCTAGTTTAGATAACAGCTAACTCGGCTAACTGCTAGCTGACAACTTGATCCTGCCTAAAATAACGTTACTCAAACTAAACACTGGGAAAAGCAGGCTATAGCTAAATTAAGACTTTACAGTAATAAGAAAGACCAGTATTGAATGACTGTATTGTGATTGTAATTTGTAATTGACTGTAATTTAAGTAAAGCAGAATTGACGTAACAGCTGTTATATATTTTAATGGTTATTTTTAGGTGTGAGGGTCTTTTACATGCTGTCTCAGCTAGTGGTTAGCCAAACAAGCTGTTAGCTAAACTAACGTTAGCGTTTCAGTGGAGGCTAACGGCAGACCTCTACTGTGGAACAGACTTTCTTTAACTGTCTATGGGAACAGATCGTGCAACGTCACAAAAAACCTCGTACATCAGGATTATCATCTGCGCATGCGCAAACAACTTGCGCATGCACAGGATGGCTCGCGCAGGCAGAACGGATCGTGTACTGACAGTAAACACTGCAGTAGTGTGCCTTGAGCAGATGACCATATATGGAAAACGGGTCATGTGATTCCAGGCCCACAGTAAAACAAACAAAAAACAAAGCCTTCAATAAGACGTGAAATTTGAGGTAAATAGGTTGACCTCATTATTTGAAGCTTTGGCCACGTTTAATATGAACATCCAACATCGTAACATTATACATTTGACAGAAAATACAGAAAAGCATAATATGTCTCCCGCAAAATCCTCTTGATTTTCGCATAGAGCCACACTTCTATGAAAAACTGAAATTCAATATTTTAAAAATGTGTCAAATTTTTTTTACTTTTAACACACAAACGAGCAAGCAGAACAAAAGGGTTAAAAACGCTCTTTGGTGCTACTGTACTACTACAGAACATTAGTTAGATGTGAGACAATTCATTGTTCAAATCTGAACAATCTGCCAGCTTTGCGTTCAAATCTCTTTTCATACAAGTATCTCATTAAGTCTCTTCTTATCCATCTCTTCTTATTTTCATCTCCTCTCAGTCGGTGGGTCAGGGCCCCAAATTGTGCCGAGCAGTAAACACTTAATTTGTCTGCAAAACTACCCAAACACACATCAGTGCTCTGATGATAAATGATAAGCTCTCACTTCTCCATTTGTCTAAAACAGCAGACTTCTTCATATATAAATTGAAGTTAAAGTTGCACTAATAAATATGTTTATATTAAAAATGGTTCAAATTACTACTACAGTGGCTCTCAGTGTCGGATACCGATGCAAAAATCCCGCTTTAGTGTCTGTATGAAACACATCGGGGATTGCAGCAGCTATGCAACCACGGTGCTGTAAAATGACGTAGTATTAAGAGCGGTAGTGGGTAGTGTGACTGAAAATCCATGGTTGGTTGGGATGGTGGATTGGTCAAACACCAGACTTTCAGCCAAGAGACAGGGGTTTGTGTCCTGTTTGTGTCCCCATTCTTGTCCCGTGTGTCTATGAAACGTAAGTTTTGTAACCCCACCACAATCTTTTCTTAAAGCTAACTCGTTCTTGTGCTGCATGTCAGTTAAACGTATGTCCTGTCTCATCCATCCATCCATCCATCCATCCATCCATCCATCCATCCATCCATCCATCCATCCATCCATCGTCCGCTTATCCGGTATCAGGTCACGTGGTATCAACCAAGAGCGTCTAAATAATATGCCAAAGGGCTAGACATTAGTCCCAAGAGCGTCCAATAGTGACACCAATAGTCCCAATCCAAAGCGTCTAAAAGTGACGCCAAGTGTCCCAAAAAAAGAGCATCTATATATGAACTAAAGGAGACTTTTGGAGTCAAAGGCACCTGACCAAGCATTGCTTTTTGACACAATGAGAGTGAGAATGTGCTACTTTAGCAGGAGCTGTTGATGGAGAAGAAAAGACCTTGTGCTCAGTCACATCCAACATACTGACTTGTCCAGCCTTTCCTGGAATTTAATTCCACGTAAATGTTTCTTCTACTAAACATCTGGCTACTGCTGCCCCCAAAAGCCCTTTCAGTAGTTTCTTGCCATCCTGTGATTCAACCATTATAAAGGGAAGCCAGAAAACCAGCTGGGATCTGCAGACTCTTTGTAAAAGATCAAGGTTTTCCATTAGCTCACCAGCCTTTCCAGGATATGTTTGAAGCTAAAGCCATTACAGACAGGACCTGATGTCAACCTTCTCCTAACACCACACAAGTTCAGTTTCCACTGTCCTCCTTGCAACCATTGTTCTTAGGATGTCGAAGTCTGGATTAAGAAAAGACAATTTGGTATCTATCAAACTCTCATTCAACAAGTCTGTAGTTAAGTTTGTGTTCTGTTTGCATTGACTACCAATAAAACTGAACGAGCCAGTCGGGCAGCTCAAAGTGTTAACCCTGGTGTTGAAATAGGTTAATAATTCAAACTGTTCCACAACTGCAGTAAAATCTTTATTTAAGCCACAATTGAAACACAGCTTCTATGTCTCTATTTAAGACAGATTCAGCTGAGTGTGTTCAAGGTCATATCACATTTTATAGGTTTGAGCAGAGAGGGGATTTGGTGTGTGCATTGTTTGTATGCTTTAACTTGCATCACTTCCACAGGCTTAAGAGAGGTTGCATGTGTGCTTTTACAGTATCCTCAAGAGGGCCAAACGCCTGTATGTCAACTCGAAGATATGCATTAGCACTCTTGTTCTTATGTGTGTGTGTATATATATGTTTGTATCTGAGCATGGCTGTGTGTGCATGTGTGTGTGTTTTTTTGAACCTGGATAGCCTCAGACAGAGGGGTCCCAGGAAATAACTCTTGGGAAAACATGGGTGGGGACTATAGACTACATGTTTTCTCACCCCCTTGTTGGATCTTTTATTGACTTTCACCACCGCATCTAACTATTACATTGCATTAATCGCTTTGACTGATTAGTCAACAGCATTAGCAAATCTTACTGACGCTCTTTATAGTACTTTGAAGAATTGGAACAAATTCTGTAATTAGGTTAGTAGCCTAGTTAGTTTTTATTGGCATATTTTTATGCACATGTTGAAGATTAGAAAAGTTGGAATACGGAAAACACTTTTGCGGAAAAAGTTCTGACGTACTCACACGAATGATCAGCTGTTTTGCGCTGTTGGCGTGTTCCCGAATATTCCCATAACATATCTTTGACTCTGGTAGCAAGAAACATGGCCAATGCTAGCTGAAATGATGAAATGAAAATTAAAAATTGCACATCAAACCAAATTTCTGAAGACGTCTACTTATTTTTTTCTTGTATATGGGTTGGATCGATAAGGCGACTTGTTTTCTTTCCGGTTAGCAACCTCTGCTTCTTCTACTCTGTATACTGGTGGATAACAGCCATGCGTAGCCTATAGCGCTCATCTTCTGACCACACAGTAGCCTAGTTTATTGGCTCCGAACCAGTTGATGGAAATGTGACAAATTCACATTTTGTGACACTTTAAACGTTTGCTTAAACTTCGCTTGACAACTGAATGAAAACACAGCTAGACTGAAATGATGCCCAGTTATCAGTTCTCATCTTGCTATATCTGTCAGCTGCCTTTGACATGGTGAGTCACCAAATCCTCCTGTCAACCCTATCCCAACTGGGCATCTTGTGCTACTTTGCTTTGAGTTTTACATAACATGGCAATTGCTCAAAGTCGCATGGCAGAGAAAAGAGTCCAAGTGTCACTTTATTTCCACTGATGTACTACAAGAATCTGTGCTTGGACCCCTTCTTTTTATACAAATTTCCTCCCTTAGTCCTATAGTCTGTTTACTTGTTTATACCATTACTATGCTGATGATACTCAAATCTATCCGTACCTGATGTGCTTTTGGCACTTATTCTTGATGGGTTTTGTTTGTTGCTTTGGACACAATGAATTCACAAAATGTGAATAAATCTAATAAGGTCTATAAGGGCCAAAAGTGATAAAAAAACAACATTGGTAATGACTAGATAATAAGAAAATGAACACTGTTGCCCATTTGTTATTGCGTAAATCCTTACCTTACCCATGATGATGATGTGGCTTTGATGTGGTAAAATCAGGTTACTTCCCTTTGTACTGTATAGAAACAAAAGCGAAAAGGTAACTTTTCACCCTAATCCCGTGTTTAAAGGCCAAAAAATTAAGCTTCAAAAGACTTTAGCATTGACCCATCACTCTTCCTGAGCCAAACACACCTAAACTGTTTATGTATACAGTATGTGCACTGTATGCAACATGGACTTGTAATTACTCTGCCATGACACTACCCTTATATATACGTACCAGCACTTTGACAACCAGACACACGTGCACTCATGAGAAGTTAACCTTCCTCACAAAAAAAAAAGAGAGGGTTTAAGTGCGGCTACGTAATGCTGTAATCAGACGGGGGGATTTGACACAAGGTTATGTAAACTACTCCAAAACGCCAGCAGGGAGTAATACCCAACAGCATTGAGGAGGTGAGTTTTCTTCTAATGACCAAATTAGGCTTGAGTAGATCCTGAGAGTATATGGAAACAAAGTGATGGAGAAAATATGAAGCTACAGTATTTCTGTTATTGCAGTCTGTTTTGGCACCTTAAATAATTAATCTGTGGGAAATCCTAACTTCAGAAAAGAAGTGGGGGCTCAACATTTCTGTTCTAGTCGTAGTCAGTCTATTTTAGTTTCCTTGTGGGAAAAAATTCGGCATATAGAAAAAAGTTGCCTGAAAATGTACCGAAACAGTTTCACCAAAAGGCGTTGAGTGCCTGTTAAAAAAGAAGGTTTTAGCCATGTACAGTAGCTACAGAGTAGTGAGCTCAAAATGTAGAGAGACTGTGAAAATAAAATTGTGGATTCATATTATTCAAATTCATGCTGTCTGAAGTGTCATTGCAAGTAGATACATGGAGGGAAGCTAGGCATAACTAACCAACGCTTCAGTTGTTTTTCTCATCTCCAGGGAAGGACCAGTGACTCCAGAATATGGACCACCTTTAACCTTTTCCGCCTACCACACCTCTCCCTCAGCTCAGCAGACTCCCCATAGCATGATCACACACATGCAGCACACACATATTCAAGCCCAGAGGCATCAAGCACGTGTACATGGAAAAAAAAAAATAATTCTGTGAGAAATGTACTGTAAAATAACGGACGGACGGACGCGCACACGCACACGCACACTCACACCATACATTTGACATTACATTTACGTTTACCAGGAGTAAGCGGTGGTCAGGTGCTGTCAGGGAGCAGAAAGTAGGTGACCTCATCTGGGAAAGTCATAGAAACAGGTTGACATAACAGACATACTAAAGGTTTCTGCTCATGAAAAATCCATTTTGTGGCACTTGACAGACGATTGAAATAACAACACCACTACTTTTTAAATCATCTCCCCCACCAATCTTAAAATAAACTACAATACAATAAAAAAGCAGATCTTTTAAACTTATTATTATTATTAGGAGACCTATAGCGTTAAGCAACACTTGTAGGCTAGGGATTTAAAGATGTTCTCTTCTCAGAATTGATGTTCTGTTGTGTTTTCCTGGGATGTAACCGTGGCAACAATGTATTTGTTATGGCAGTGCTGAGTCCAAATAATCACGGAAACACAGAAAATGAAAAGAGACACAGGGAGAATGAAAAGTGATAAAGAGGCATTAAAAAAACAGAGAGTGATAGGGTGGAGGAGCTTCAGTGTCAGCTGTGTTTTGAACACCTACAACAAACTGAACTGGAATAAGCTGCGTGTTTTGACACTGACTAGGTGCTGCCTCCACATGACTTGTGAAAATGAGATGAGAAATGTGAGCACATGATTTTTGATTTCTCAACCTGTACATAGAGACAGATGACAAAAAAGCTGATAGGGGAAGAGAGGACAAAACCGCCTACACATGATAAGCGATTGGCTCTCTGCGCACCGCTGACCACTGTCTACAAACCCAAAGACAATTGTCCAGTAGGCTGTAAAAATGAGTTAGGGCCACCACACAGTTGACATTTGTGGTTTATGAGTGGCATCTCTAACGTTTAATGGAATTAAATTTGGTAAAGGAATCCCCCTCGGAATGAAATGTTATCAATTTGGAAATTCGCCGTATGTCCTCTGTTTTGGCCGGATGTCTGTCACCTTACACTTTCTTTCCAGTCGATTTATGACGACTATGGTTATAAACCCCTCCGATCTCTGCAGGGTAAATCCAGACAGCTAGCTAGACTATCTGTCCAATCTGAGTTTTCTGTTGCACGATTAAAGCAACTTTTGAATGTAAACATGTTCCACCAAAACAAGTTCCTTCCTGAGGCTATTTTGCAGCGGCACCGGGGCCCCTCCCATGACGATTGTGATTGGTTTAAAGATACGCCAATTAACAAGAGCACATTTCTCTCCCCATTCCAGAATACTGTGTGGACTAGCCAGATGTTCCTCTGCAGCGCTGTGGAGGAAAGTTTGGCAAAGCAAAATTATCACTTTGGTGATGAAGTACAACCTCACAGAGCTGTAAGCCTAGCTGTAAACTCTCTGAAGTTTAATAGTTATGACCACTGTGGCCATTATGCTCGGCAGCAACAATAAAGGTATAGTACATAATACAAACAAAAATATACTGTATTGTTCACATCGGTGCAAACCCTTTTATAAAGCATTCAGTAGGAGGTTTGGATTTTTAATTACAGACATTACAGTAAGCAACACAGCAGTGAGTGTAACATCCTGCATATACACCCCAAAAAAAACTGGTAATTTATCATGACTGTCCAGCAACTTGTGCACAGTGTGGCAACACCTACAGTATGTTGTTGTTGTTCAAGGTCTTGGATCAGTACACTGAGATCTGTTGCATGACGCCACACAACACTTGTGCGTGCGTGTGTGTGGTTGACTTCAGGGGCTTTACGTAGAAAACAAAAAGGGTGGGAATGTTTTTGATCATTGTCATGGCAATAAATGAAGATGTGCGTACTGCATGTTGGAAAGGTTCTGGTTTGTATGTGTGTGGATTGTATTTTCAAGTAAATCAGTGAATCTGTGTGCTTTTAATGCTGTGTATGTGCATTCAGCTGTGCACTTGTGTGTGTTGTGTGCAGTTGAGAATGTTTCATGTTCATGTGTGTGCACACAGAGGTCCTGCAGAGGTCCAGATGTGAGGATTTGCTTGTTGGTGACACCCACCATAAATCAAAAAGCTTTAACTAATGAACCAATACTGGAAACAGAGAAAGGGTCTAATAAACATAATCAGAGGGAGGAAGAAATGGGGTAAAGAGAGAAAAAAGGTGAGTGTAAAGGAAGAGCACATACAGGGAGAAAATTACAAATGGGTTGAAGAAGTTGAGGAGAGAGTCATCAGTGGAGAGAGAAGAGGATAACAGAGACGACAGAGAAGGAGAACATATCTTTGTATAGCTTCCCTTAAGTATTGCCTTATTGTAGATGTTAAATCATGTTATTGGATCAGATACTTTAAGAAAAAAGGCTTGAACAATGACTGATGACAAAGTTAAGCTGTGGACAATGGAGATAGGCCAGCCAATCTATCCATGTCTTCACCAGGCTTGCTAATATGAGTCATTGCATGGAAATAATTTTGTTTTAATAAGAGATTTCATTTATCCTTAAATGCAAACCTCTGGTCTTTAGTGGCTCGTAGTATGGTGGTGGACTGGTAGCTGGAGAGGTGCCAGTTCACCTCCTGGGCACTGCCAAGGTGCTCTTGAACAAGGCACTGAACTCCCAACTGCTTGGGGCGCCTTTCCATGGGCAACCCCCTCACTCTGACATCTCTCCATTAGTGCATGTATAGGACCTGAGCGTGTGTGTAATTCAGGCCTGTGTGTAAAAATAATGGAGTGTAAAGTGTAGTTTCCCTTTGTGGGATTAATAAAGTATAATAAAATAAAAATAAAAAAATTAAAAATTAAAAGTAACGATACTACACCCTGTCTAATTCTCTGAATGAGCTCTGAATATGAACGGTCAAGATACCTTCCATGTCCCAAGAGAAGTTAGGACTAATTAGGGAAACTTGGTTACCTCAGCTGTCTCGACCTTACTGCTGAAACACGTGTGTAGTTTTCCTGGCCAAATTTCTTGGAAAGCCAGGAGATCTCACAAGTGACGAGCTAAAGTAAAAAACATTGGGCTTTAGCTGTTTTTGCCATAACTGAGGAAAATGAAAGAGGTGCCATGTCTTCCAAAAGCTAATGAATGCTCTAAAAAAAAAAAAAAACACATCTGCGAAGCCCTTTACTCAGTACATGCATCATTCACAGTCACACATTCATATACACACATTCATATACTGGTGAATGTGGCTGCCATACAAGCTGCCATCTGCTTATCAGATAAACATTCATATCACAGCCCCAACCTGAACCCACGCCCGTCTTTGTGTCAGATAGAACAGTATAAAAATAAGAGGCTATGCTAAAATATTTAATGAATTTCTAACAATAAATAACATCAACACTGTGTACTTTTGTTGCCTTTTGACATTTCCTTTTTAAACTTAAACTAACTAATCTTGTAATCTAATGTCCTGCAGAAAAGGCAGGGTCAAAGGCTCAAAGGTGTCAAACACAGCAGGGCAGGGGACAAACACCAAAGGGTCAGAAGCAGAAATAGGCCTAATAGGGGTGGAAGTCACACAGACACAGAAGTCACGTGTCGAGCTTTCTTAGTGTTTTAAAAATAGCTATTTTGAGGCTAGCGTAAAAGTGCCCCTAGGACTCCTATTCAAAAGGTAATTTGACCGAAAAACGAGAATACGGTGAATCTTCCGTTCTAAATATGCTGTAATACAAAGGTTTGACTCAGGTATGTTTACAAAAAGACCCTAAGTTGCATTTTGGCGAGAGTTACGCTTTAAAAGGCAAATCTGAAAAAGGAAAAGATATTATTAGTATATTTATATCACATCATGTGATTTGTTGATGCTGCCTGGAAAGTTTAAAAAGGGCAAAAAGTAAAAAAAGTACTGTGCATTGCATTCATACATTTTACATGATTCTGAATTGCAATTTTAAAAAGGTCATGAATGTTGATTTATTTCAAAATTGATAAAAATATTTTTTGTGATTCTTCATAACAATTTTAATACTCACGTTTCTCATGTTGTACTGAGTAAAGAAACACACTAATCCACCAACATAGGCATTGAAGTCAGCGGCCAGTAAACATGGATGTAAACAATACAAACTTTTAAAATCTAATTTGCAAATGTTTTATGAGGAAAGGAATGTGTTCACCACCATGTTTGTTAGACCTCAAGGACATAGACAAAAACAGAAACTTTATAAGTTTACAGGGCACCTTTAACTGTGGACTATGTCCCCCCCTCCCCCACCCCATTTTTAATTGGCTTGATCAAGCCATGCCAGTAGAGAGCAGTATGATCTTTATGGGCACTGCCAATACTCAGGGATTGTTAGCTTCCTGCCATTTTCCTGAGAGTGACTTATGTATCAGCAAAGCTGTTTTCTGCCTCATATATTCATATGTTTTTTCATTTTCTTTTTTCTTTCATATTCTTATTATTCTGTTTATTCTTTTCTTTTTTTTCTACATATAATCTTATTGATGTGTATATCTTTTTATGTTATTTGATATTATTTTGTCTCTCTTTTTAAAAATATTAAACTGAATCCATACCTAATCAGGAAGACATTATATAAGCCGTTTTCATTACAATGAATTGGTTACTATCTACTAATTATTATTCTTTTTCTGATGTGCTAAATAAAAGGAAAAAAAAATATTAAGGCAACTTTTTTTACAGTCCATCCCTCCATCTTCGTCCGCTTATCCAGTGTCGGGTCGCACCAGCTGCTGCCCCCAAACTTCCCTTTCCCGAGCCACATTAACCAGCTCCGACTGGGGGATCCGGAGGCGTTCCCAGGCCAGGGTGGAGATATAATCCCTCCACCTAGTCCTGGGTCTTCCCCGAGGCATCCACCCAGCTGGACGAGCCTGGAACACCTCCCTAGGGAGGCGCCCAGGAGGCATCCTTACCAGATGCCCAACCCACCCCAACTGGCTCCTTTTGACTCAAAGGAGCAGCAGCTCTACTCCGAGCTCCTCTCGGATGACTGAGCTTCTCACCCTATCTCTAAGGGAGACGCCAGCCACCCTCCTAAGGAAACCCATTTCGGCCGCTTGTACCCTGGATCTCGTTCTTCCGGCCATGACCCAGCCTTCACGACCATAGGTGAGGGTAGGAACAAAAAACTGACCGGTAGATCGAGAGCTTTGCCTTCTGGCTCAGCTCTCTTTTTGTCACAATGGTGCGATGAATTTAATGTAATATCGCACCCGCTGCGCCGATTCTCCGACTAATCTCCCGCTCCATTGTCCCCTCACTCGCGAACAAGATCCCGAGGTATTTAACCTCCCTTCACTTGGGCTAAGGACTCATTCACTACATGTAGTAGGCACTCCATCGGTTTCCTGCTGAGAACCATGATTGTTGTACGGTACATACGTTATATTGTGTTTTGTGTTTTAATTAGATATTACCAACATCTTCCAAACAATCCACAATGTCATCAAAGTCCATTTCAAATGCTGCCGTACATTGACTGGTGCACAAAGGAACGTGACATTACCTTTTTTCTTTATGCATTGAAACCAATGCAAAGAACACAGAAATATAAGGAAACAGAAATAAATAAAAAAAACTGTTCTAATGACATGTTTTAATAAGCAGAGTTTAAGTTTCCAGTGCCTTTAAGTTCTTTGATGCCATACAGCCTGGTGTTTAAGGATATGCTATACTTTCTTTATGAAGGGTATATAGGACCACCACCTAAACAATGCAAACTGCAATTCCACAAACCATTGTGTGTGTTTTGCATTGCAGTGTAACCAAACCAGGACTGGGGCCAAGAAAAGGAAACCTACAAGCTGCAGACTGTGGAAAGCCCAATGCATTTCCTGTCCGAGGATGTGTGATCTATTAGGAATTGCTGATGGCACTGATAGAGTGATATGGTAATGATGTGAATGTCCAAGCCAGTAACATTTGCTGCCAGCTACAGTATATGATGCTGTGATTATATGGCATAAGAGCAAAGCCAGAAACAACTTCAAATAGTTTTGTTTTTCCCTTACAACAAAACAATGTTAAGTGCTCCTCCAGCCGTCTATGTGAATGTTTCTATGGATATATGGAATGTTATTGAATGAGGTCAAGTGCCATGTACAAGAGAAGTGTTCTCTACCAATGTACCATTAAGATAAAGACACCTACAGTACATTGAATGAAATATATGTCAGAACCAACAAATAGAAAGATATGTTGAATTAATGGACAATTTTATATCCTCCCAAATTTGAAGGCTCTCATATTTCTATCTGATGTGTGAGGTTTACCAAACAGTGTGAGCTTGAGGTTTCCTGAAAGCGTGTTTTAGGAAACCACAAACCAACACTATTTTGGAAAACGTAAATAGTTAGTTTGCCCGTGCAAAGCATGTCTATGACTTTTGTGTGTGGCACATTCACATGCTCAGTCTCTTCATATGCAACTAACATTACATAACAAAAATTCATTAACCAATACATTGTGGATATTTTGAAAACGTCCTAAAAAAAAGGCTTAAAGTCCCATAGTTAACAAAATAAAGAATGTTCAGGGTTCTTCTTCATCTGAGGAGGCAAGACCAGAAATGATTTGTGACAGGCTCATCGCTGATGATTGTTTCTTTGAAATTAATATACAGTGATAAATGACAAAAAAAATGGAATATATTATTTTGTTTGTTATTGAAATCTGTTTGGTGGATTGTTTCATGGGGAAAAGATCATTTTTATTTTTATTTCACTATACTATACTGAATAGCTTAGGTAGCCTATGTCTACTTTATCACTGTTACAACAGTTACACAAGGCAAGTGCAAAATATATATAGAAGTATATACAGTAAATTATACAAATGTATTATTTGACCAATTTTAAAGTGTTACTACATTTTCTTCCTGGAATCCACCTTGGGATCGGGATAATCCTGTTTTTTTGGACAAATGTTATCCAAATTTTACTAACTAAGTTTTGAACAACACAAACTGAATGTTTGATCCAGATTAAAACTAGGATTGGATTCCGTGATCTAATCTGGTTTCAGATTTCTTTCCCTTTTGAACAACCCATTTTCAAGATTTGTTCCAATCAGACAACCAAAATCCGATCAGCTTACCTTTGAACAATTGGCCCTTTGTTATTAAACGTCGCCAAGGTAACGTGATCTCGTGAAGTGCTGTCCCAATCCCATTTCTACCTATCTGAGCCCATGTGGCCTCACACACACATTCACTCCCTTAGCACCTGAGATCAATTAAGTCTGTGAGTCTTTAGTCCTTAGTCCTCAGGGCTCACTTTTTTAGGCTTGTGTGATCCATTCCATATGAGCACAGTATACCCATCTTAGATACTATGTCTTCTCATATAAGATCATCAACAGTTAATGAGAAGACATGTCAGCAGCAGTTGCCAGTTTAACACCTTCAATTAGACCAGGCAGCACGTCAACATTAAGCTCACTTTGGTAGAATAAAACAACACGGAAATTAGAAATATCTTGTTACTCTACAGGAGCGCCGGGACACTAGTAGGGTGTCTCTCAGTCAGAGAAGAACATTGCAGAGAGCCACCGAAAGGCTCCAGCTAAATGTAAAAAAGTGATACAGTAAAAAAGATACTATCATATAAATTCTGAAGCATAAAACCAGCAACTAAACAAGCAAACAAACCAGCAGCTATCAACCCAACATTTAGACAGAATCTCCAACTGTTGCTGAAAATCCCCAACCCCCTATGTATGACATGTAGACATTTGTTTTTAAATAGGCCGATTAACTTGAGAAGACAGAAAAGGAAAGAAGAAAGACAGTGAGAAAGTTAGTAAAAGTAGTGAGAGACCAAGCGCAACAGAGTGAAAGAAGCGTCTCTATCACCAGTTGCCCCAGAAGAACAGATTGCTCAACTGTTTAGACAAGCCCTAAATCCCCCCCACAGACTCATACACACTCACACACACACACACACACACAGGCACCCTCACACAGACACACACTCGCTCCCAGGGCTCACTTAAATCCACTGTGTGTGTGTGTTCCAGGTCACAGTGACTCATGAGGTGACAAGTTACCCAATGCTGATGACGACTGCTGACGTGTGTTTTTGCCTGTGAGGGTGTGTGTCTGTGTGCGGTTACCCTAAAGACTCTCACGTGATGCCAGAACAAGGTTGGATTCAGACTCTCACTGGCCAGTATAATTCCATTACTGCCCAGGTAGCTTAATTGGCACGCTCAGATCAAACAACGTGATGTGGTCATTTGCCGCAGGGATGGCCCATTTGTGTGACGTCATGTTGTGTTATTTAACCCTCCAATGACACATTCGACCACACTTGAAGGCAGCTTTATTTCACAGAAAGAGAGAAAGAAAGAGGCAAAGAGACAGTGCTTTGTTGTTGCAGGAAACAGCTGACTTCTGGGCAGTTTTAAAACTATTTTTGTGGCAGCGATAGAGACAGTTATGTTGACTGTTAACTGTACAGGACTCAAAACGGACTCATAAGCCTGATCGCTGGTTACATGATTGGCCACTGCAGCGTGACGTCAGGTTGCATTTCTCGTTAACACTTTACTTTTCTACATAAGAGTGACATGACACTGTCATAAACTCGACTGTCATGACACAGTCATGACACATGAACCCTAACCATAACTTGGCATGAAAAAACCAAATGACACTTACTAAAAGAAGAGTTATGTCATAAACGTTTATGACTTGTCTTAATGTTTTATGACACATTCATGACAGTGTCATGTCACTTTTATGTAGATACCTTCAAGTAAAGTCTAATCCATTTCTCCAAATATTTAATCTATCTCAACTTTTTGCAGCAGGTCTCTGCAGTATTCTTTGGCTTTCTCCATACACTCTAAACATAAGTTATGTAACATTACTGTCATGTCTTTCTTTTTGGCTAGAAATTCAACTTTGGGGAAGTGGTTTACTTCAGCCTCTTGGCCGAAATGAGCAAAAATTATCCTGACAAAACGTTTTTGTTACACCTGTTCTTAAATCATGAACACAGGAGAGTAAACAATTTAGATCTGACTTAGAAAATAGATCACCAGAACTAGTTTTTTCTCACTTGCCTCTCAGGGCTTCCACACTTTGCTTGAACACCATAGTCAGGTCAAAATGTTCCCATTATCAACACCTTAGTCCATAATAACAAGGCATCCTGAATTGGTTTAGAGAAACCATACTTTCATGTTTATACTGCATATTGCCATGAAACTGAGTATATTAATGTTAATGCTTAGAGGATGAGCCACCATTGTGAGACCAAGCTGAACTAGAGATGTAACATTTATTTGCCAAAAACCAAGCATAATACGGATGACTTTGAGTGGGTACTGGATATGTTAATCACATCATACATTGAGTATGTTTTTCTGTTATTATTCCCAATATGACAAAATTCCGAATTTGATACAGGTCATGTTAACAGCATATTCTGGTTGGATATTCCAAATAAACCCTTCCCCCAAACATAGCATTTTCTGATTAAGACGTGGGATATTCCAGTCTTATTCAGGTTTTATTATATTATATATTATATATATTATATTATTATAATTATTTGGTTGTTCATACAGTGCATTTGGAATATGTGTCTCAATCTGGTCTCAATCTAGTTTACGGCCTCTTGTGTTTATGGTCAGCTCTGTGCGTTGCTATGGTTACTGTGCACAAACCAACCAGCAAACAGTTTGCAAGGCTGCAGAGTCAACAAGAAAGAGAAACAGCTTCTTTTAAACATTATTAAAGACTTAGATATCAACGGGTGTTTGGATATGCGCACACATTGCTACGACGACCTTTTCAAAAAGCAGGTTAAAGGAATGAAAGAGGGACGCTGTGTTTGAACGGTCCAACGGCCACCGCTGGTATCTTTGAAAAAAACTTATTTTTTAGTTTACTACATGTAAACGGGAATATTAGTGGAATTTTCACTTTCTTTAGCCATGTAAACAGCTTAGTTGGAATATCGTCAAATAGGGCAATAAAACTGGAATATTACGTGCACGTAAACGTAGTCAGTCATTCACACAATACAGGCTGACATGTTGGCAAGGCCGTAGGGATCTATGACGTCACTGTGGGACTGAGCGTTCACCAACTGCAATTAATCTGTGTGACTCCCTCAATAAAGTTATTTATTTAATGATTATTCTACTGAAATGACACTGGCATAGCTTTCTGCATTTAAAGCCACACATTTACGTACATCTCACATTTCAGACTCTTTTAAATGCTTTTATGTCAACTGCTGAAGCACTCTGGCAGCATGACTCCACTCCATTTGATATCCATGTAGGTTTATCTGTCCCAGTTCATTTCTGTCACATTTAGTAATTTCACACTGCTGAATGGATCTCAGCCAAATGTGAGTCCAGTGACTCTTGCTGTTGCTTAACACTGGTGTGTTTGGCATCAGATGCCTGCATACAGTATTAAGAGCTTGGGTGCCAAAGGAGACACTTTTTTTTCTTCTATAAAACTAAATAGAAACATGTGGGATATAATACTGTATATAAAAGCAACCTAACTTCATATCAACGCATAGTGTAATGTCCAACTCTGCAGAGATGAAATTACAAAACATAAAGTTACAATTTACTTGGCCAGTGTTTGTGTGGCGTGTATATGTTGCTGAAAGCTTTGTGCTGGCTTCACTCACCAGGGTTTATCTGCTTCTACAGTGTTCTAGTTACCCAGTAAAAAATATCACATGGACAATTATTTCCAATGCATACAATGTTGTGTGACTGAATACAACCAACTGTCAGGTGGTCCCAGGTAATTATTTTGCCCTTAGTATGCTAGCATTGCTCCCGCTACATCAGCCTATTTGTAGCACGTTTCCACGACGATTATTACTCATTTGTGATCGGCCCATACCCTGGATGGGATGTTTGCCACGCTTGGCAGGAAAACTAAAGACGGGCTCACACCCCAAGATGAAGTCATGCTGGTTGAAAGGTTGTTCCAATTTATCCCCCCTGCCCTTACACAAAAGCATCTGTGTACACCTCATGCATGTGTACCAATTTGCTTGAGTTAAACAAATTAACACATATACATTCACACAAAGATGCATATGTACTCTCAATGCTGAATGCTCTTTTGACTTGAGAATTCAACACAATGAAAAAAATGCCCAACAAAAAAATATAGAATTATCTTTTGACTGTGAATGGATGCTCCACAAGGGAATAGTGATCTCTAAGTCCTTTACACAGCTGGTGAACTGGCAGCTGTGGATTGCTCCCACAAGTCATCTCATCTTCACCCACCAATAATTTGTCCCACATGGTTTCAGTGGGACACAAAACTCAGCACTATGGGTGTCTGGGAACTTGGCACACAGATTCTTCAGTTTAGCGGAAGCATGTTACATTCTATGTGTGTGTACATATGTAGATTGAGTCTGTATCGTGCAAATTGTTGAGGTTTAGAGGTGTCAGGTTTTATGGGCCTTTACTTAATAGCTAAAGACAGGAAAGAGGGGAGAGGGGGTATGGCATGCAGCGTAGGGCCGCGGGTTGCACTCAAAGACTGAGTGTTGGTATATGGGGTTCACGTCCAACAAGGTGAGTTACCAGGGCACCGAAGTCAATCGATGAACTTCTTGCTGTCAGGCTAGCTTAATGCTAAAGTAAGCTTACCGCCCACCCACCGCAAAAAACAGAGCATTTTAGTAATAACCCAAGTTTGCTTTTCAAATTGTTTTCTCACCTAGTAACTATACATCACTGAAGATTATTTAATGACTCATGATTACATCACTGATGTTGATGATCACTGGCTGATATCAGCTGGACTTGCGTCATAGTCTGAAGCATGTGCAGGCAGTCGACCACCTGTCAGCATGTTAAAAGAATGACAGTAACCGCCTTCAAACCCCCATTTTTTAGGTCACAGTTAACTTATTTTGTTCTAGCTTCATTAGAGGCGTATAGTGCTCATCCCCACTAAATCATAGTTGAAGCACATCCTGTATACTGGAGAAACATACCTTGTGTTGGTGTTTTTCCCGTGACGCCTGTTAGCTGCATCTTAGTGAGCCATGGTCAGCCAGATAAGACTGGATGGTCTCTCTGTCTCCTGTAGTGGAACAGAAGTGAGTATGAGGAGCCACACTTTAGTTTGGGATAAGAAGCCCATGCAGACCAGTGATTGCTGACAAAAAACTGTCACTGTTCTTAATATATTCTAATATATGTAAGAATGGCCAGAAGCAGTCAATATTGCCACATTCACATAATCCATAATCAGTTCTTCTGTGGTCTCCTCCAAGACAACAACAAACAAAGTGTGTGTGTGTGTGTGTGTGGGGTTGTAGGTGGGTGAGAGAGGGAAACCATTCCGGCTCCTTCTAAAATTACATTACAGACAGAAGTGGATAACACTCACACACAGACAGAGACCACTGGGAATCCGTTCCAACTGGCGATTAGCAGAGGCGGAAACTCAGGGGATGTCTCTATGTACACACACCCATCTAGTGAACTAATTTTCCAGTGGAAACTCTTCCTCTGTACGTCTGTGACCCCTCTCTGCTCCACATCAGAAGGAAAATTAAGGGTGGACTACTAGATCGGAAACAATGCAATGTATTTACTGTATATAGAGTAAGTGTGCGTTTGTGTGTGTGTAGAGAGAATGTACGTGATTGGGTTGATTTTGAGCTTGCTCAGAGATATTTTCGACCACATCTTATGTGATAAATGTGTTCTAAGGTGTGAATTGACACATTAATTTTGAGTTAATATTATTGCAATAGAAACATTCAGTAGCTGTCTGATACAGTTGCTTCAAGTCTGGCATGAAGATTCCTGGGCAGAGAATACACACACACACACACACACACACACACACACACACACACACACACACACACACACACACACACACACACACACACACACAGACGGACGGATGCCTTTAGCCTAAAGAAGCAGTATCTGTAACACACACCTGAAGCATCAATGTCACTGGCACCAATCTAATCTTAGCTTCAAACAGAAATAGACAGACAGATAGACTCTTGTGTTGTTAACTTGACTCAAGCTGATAAGCAGTTTAAGTCTAGCTTGAACTTATATGAGTCTAGCTCACAGGACTATTTACTTTAGGATCGACCTCTGCCTGATTGCCTCTTTGATCAGTGCATCAGTGATCCTTATCAGTATTTTTTATATTATCTGCATATCCACACGCATTATTCAAAGCCTCTCAGTGTTCCTGTTCTGTTCTTCATGTTCATCTCCATCATCTCTACCACTACCACCGTGGTCCTTATCCAAACATCATGTTCTCTTACGCTGTCCACATGAGTTTCCTCACTGTCTTCTTCTTTTTCTCCCTAATCACCCTTTAAAGTTTAAAGCACTCGTGTAATCAACTGTGCGGCTCAGCAGGGAAATCCCCTTAAAATGACTACAGGAACTACTCCCCCGTCACTCACCCCTCCCTTTCCTTTGCTGTCTCTTTGTGTTTTTTTTCTTCCTTCACTCTGTCTCATCTGTCTCCTTTCACAATGATCAATGTTATTTAGTTTCCTTTTTTATCGTTTTTGGCTTTAGCCATACTCTTTTTGTGAGTCCACAATTTTAGTTTCATCCTTTCACAAAGAAGTTTCACTTAGCAGCAACATTGCAATAATACTGCACCCAAAGTGTATCTTAGAATCAAAAGCTTGTCCCTGTAGGCTTGCAAGCTATCTTGCTTTTTTGTTGTTGTTTTTTTTACATGTTACGCATATTCTTATTTGTTTATTCTGTACAAAACGGGGGTGGGTATATGTGCAGGACTAGTTAAAACAGAGTGTGTCAGAATAGTGGAATGTAATTGCTTGATATATAAGCTACTGATTGTCAATACGTATACAGTGAACCCTCGCTATATCACGGTTCACCTTTCACGGTCTCGCTGCTTCACGGATTTGCATCGTGCATTGTGTTCTGCATTCTGCAAACATAATCAATGGTGGCATGTCGGTTTATAAGAATCTTTTTGCCCAGAAGAAAAAAGAGCGACAACAACTACCGATAACTATGTTCTTCTCTCGAAAAAACACACGGGCTTTAGAAGAAAAAACACGCTACAGAGCGGAGTCGGATGCAGCGGCTCAGTCAGAAGAGCAGGGAAATACACGGGTCACTATTTTTCCTACTGTACTTTGTCTTTTTTTCATAATCATTTTTCATTTTCTCCCGTTCAATGACTCGTGGGTGGGTGGGCGCAATTTGAAGCCTTCAGTTCGTATTGATGATTAAAATTATTATTTTACAGTACAGTAGTTATTTGTAAAAAAAACGTTTATACAGTACTTTTAATGTAAAAGTTTTAATTTACAGGCCCAAATGCTTGGGCCTGTAAAAAGGTTTTGTTCTTTGGTTTCAAAGTATTATGGAGTATTTCATCGTTTAATAATTGTAAAAAAAATAAAGGTTACTACTTCACAGATTTCGCCTATCACGGGTTCTTCTTGGAACGTAACCCCCGTGATAAACAAGGCTTCACTGTAATTACAAAATATACTGTAAGTGTTTTCAAAAATAATGAATCTTATGGATCTGTTAGAAGGCAAATCTATGGAAATAAAAAAAAGCTTTTTGGTTAAAGCTTTAGTGCGTAACTTTTGATGTAAATGAACATCCGTTACATTCAAGCCATTGCCAAATAAGTTGCTACCAAGCTCATTAAGACTGTCAGCGCTGCACTGTCTCTGTATTTCTCACTATGGCTATTTTTCGGAAGATTGTGTTGTCCGGCGATATTCCGGCACAGAAGCTCAAATTACCTCTTCTGAAGAGTTTATCATGTATTTTAATCCTCTGTGTGTTGTGATTGTGTCTATTTCGGTTTCCTGTATCTGTCTTTTTCTCATGAGTTCCACCTGTTGTATCACCTGTTCCTTGCTTGCTCGTTACTACCTCTTGTATTTAACCTCTGTGTCTCCTTTCTCTCATGTCAGATCCTTGTGTTTGGTTTGTTGGTGTGTCTGTTCCTGTTGGCTTGTCAGGGTTTGGATTTTTCCCTGCAGTCTTTTTTTCCTCTGTTTTTGTGATCCTGTTTTTGGTTTTCTTTTTCTCTTGGATTTTTGGGATTTGGGGTTTTGTATTTATGGATCCCTTTTGTTAATTCCTTGTTTTTGTTTAAAATTCAACATTAACTCATTCCTGCCTGTCAGCCTAACTCTGCGTTCGGGTCCTCAATTCCCTGTAATGTGACACCGTATCCTCCTTGGCTACTAGCATCTGCGTGAAGGAGGAGTACACGGTTACTGGAGGCTGTAGCATGTGGACGCGCTGACAGTGTTATTACTTAGAATTCCTCATTGGGGCGACGGAAACTACGCACTATAGCTTTAAGGGTACCACTCAAACTAGTGACAATGGGGAGAAAACAAATGGAAACCAGAGCAACCAATGACAAACAATACCTCAGTACACAGTTAAACATTGACCACCTGACCTCATACATTTTGAATTATACACTTGAGTAGAAACTTTGTCGATGCTTGTCAATATACACAATTAAACTTTTACTTTTAATGCAGTACACCAATCAAAGTTACTGGTTTGGAGGATAATGGGTCAAATAACATACCTATGGTGAAAATCTTTGAATGTTAACCTTGAAAGACACTGGACCAGTGCCAGAGGGTAGAAAGAGCTCAACCAGATGGAATTTAGAACCAGCTGTTGCCTTGAACGCACACACAGATAATCTCACAACAATAGAAACTAATGCACATGAACACACATACTAGGGCTCTCAAACCTGGGAGCTGTATTCTCAGAGAATGAGTTTCATCTTTGAAGGAGAGGAAGTAATCACACAGAAAATTGCTGCCATGAAAGTTAAAGGAAGGATCTGTAAAATCAGGCTGTAGTCATTATGGGCGTAGGATGTAGGATGTATGCTCAGGGTTCAGACATGCGTTTTTACCATTTTGTCAACTAAGTTCACAAGTCACTGATCTTAATGATATAATTATGGGTGGGTGACCTGTTGCAAAAGATTCTTCTTGGAAAAAAGCAATTCAGTTCTGAGAAAATGTGCAACTCACTACTCTACAGTCAGAAGTCATTTAACTTCATAATAGTAATAATATAGGGATAATAGTAAAATCCACTTTGTTGTGGATCATGGCAGTCCACTGACCTAGAATTAGAGTAGAAGGCTACGTTTTCGGTTTGTCTGTTTCTTTGTTTGGGAGGGTGTCGTATGGGCAAAAGTAGAACCCTTTAAATTCTGGAGCGGATCTGAATCCCTGGGTGGATACACAAATTATTTTTCACTTTCGTTAAAGGTGCAATGTGTAACATTTACTGCATTAAATTCATAGATGACCCCAATGCGTCATCAGATATAAAGGAAACAAGCTAAGTTGAAATACTATTTTTTTCTGACAACAATGCTAATGCCAGTATTTTCTCCTTTTGAAATGTCCGTTCCGTAAACGCGTCTGTGTTTTGGCCTGTGTGTTGGTATCAACTGCCTAGTTTGACAGATATACTATACCTGTAAAAACATAAACCCAGCACGCTACAGCTATAGTACAGCCTTGGAAGGCAGCAAACCAGCAAATGGGATAAAAACAGAGATAGATTCTACCCGACCTAAAAAAAAAAGGCATGTTTTCTAACCGTTTCGTGACTAGAGACGTAACAAACCCTGGGTAAATATTGAAGATGTAACGTTATTTGAAAGATGGAGACGTAGAGTGGGCTAATTTCCTCCTGAACAGGTAAGCAAAAATGAATTACGAATTATCCAATGATACCCGGACATTTCAGGCTAATTTATCACGTCTACAAGGTACAGGCATTTTATGTAATTTCAACATTTGTGTACTCACATTTAGGTATATAGTACTCAAGTTGGTTACTTGCAAAAAAATTGACAAACAGCCAGCAAAGTGATCCCAACTTGTCCTGGCTAACGCCGCCATGCTAACATGCCATAACTGCTAATGTTAGCTAACGTTAGCAGAGGACCAGGCAAGTGGACCATGGCTGTTTACGTGTAGCCTTTTCAGCGGCTGTAGCAGACAACGGTGAGTTATTTCTATAGTAATTCTAAGCCACTTAAGTGTGTATTTCAGTCGAGTGGAAAAGGACAGCAAGGTAATGTAATTTTTAGCGGTTCTCACCTTAATTCTAAGTTGAGGAAGTGTGTCTGTCCGTCGGGGGAGACGACTAGGACTGGGACGGTTACCGCATTCCCGCGGTCACGTGACTCCTACCGCGGGTCTGAGCTTGTCAACGTCAACACTGCAAAAAAACATGCTTGCACGTGTGCATGTTGTGTCTAATGACATGGACTAATTGATTGTAATGACATGGATTGTGTCTGATTACATTGTGGGTTACATGGGTTCAAGGTTTTCTTAACAAAACTTATAACAAAATGAAGAAAATTCGACCTTTTGGAGTAATGTTCCATGGGACATAGTGGCCCACTCCCAAAGTGAGCCCTGAGGACTAAGGACAAAAGACTCTCAGACTTAACTGATCTCAGGTGCTAAGTGAGTGAGGCCACATGGGCTCAGATAGGCATAAAAAGGACTGGGACAGCAATTCACAAGATCACGTTACCTTGGCTACGTTTAATAACAAAGATGTTGCTGACACTTCCCGGTTTGGGTATTTTCATTTCTTTTCTTTTCCCACTGCGAGGGCACGGGAGATGGCTGGCGGATCTCAATTTTTTTCAAATTCTTGTTTTACAAGCTGGACAACAGGTCCGTTCCGTCCGCTTTGAACTGTGGGTAATTCCTTTGGTGTAGTCTGCATGGATGCAGACTCACTGAAATGACTCGTTAAGTGTGTATGAAATGACTTGGTAAGTGCGACGCTGGGACAACCCTAATTTCGCAAGAACACGCACCAAAGTCTGTGAGTCCAGACTTTGGGATTGGGCCAGTAACATTCCATTTGTGTTGACTATTAGGCCTAGATGTCAGAGTACCTGTTTAATGTCTTATATTGGACAAATGTCTTTTTCTCACATTTCTCTGTTCTCAGCTGATGTAGACACATTAATGTTACAGCTGCAGTGTTTACCATTGCACATCATCCTAGCAGCTAGCAAAGTGACCTTCTGTTTATAGCTTTATCCTGATAAAACGGCACAGTTGAATTTCAGCCTGCATGAACGTTTTGTAGCCTAAAACAGAGCGGCTTATATTGGTAGAGAGAGTAACAAGTTAGCAAACTGCCGATTTGCCTTTTTGCTTTGTCTGCTCAGCTAATAGAGGGGCTGCACTGGAGGTTTAAGCCACTGTTTTTCTCAGAGGTAACACTATTCATGTTATCGGCAGTATTGACAATAAATAAAGCCAACGTGTCTTGAGAAGCTAGCTTGTTGTTTTAATGTTCACTTTTGACTCACTTTACATCAACTTTGCTAACTCTTTTTACTCTCTCTTTTACTCACAGCAGCACTCATACTGCTCGCTCTCTCTGCGCGAACACACGAGCACTGACGTCACTCACTTAAGGCAACCTGCCATTCTCGCTCTAACTTACGCTACTCTCTTAAGGGGGTTGCGGTATACTGCGCTACCACGGGAATATCTTGTTTTTCAACCTTGGTAAGAAAAAATCCATATGGTCCCAGCCCTAGAGATGACTCTCTCCAGTATTTTGAATTTGGACTGTAGTAGCTATTTTAAATGCTAGCTGTCAGTATTCCATATTGCACCTTTAACATATCAAGAAGTTCCCGACTAGGGAAATTTACACTGCATTAACATTGTTGGATAGAGCATGTATTTGCGGAGGTCAGCCCTCTCCAAGTGCCCTTCAAGTTCCATAGTAAGAAAAATAATTTATGTTGCCTCCACCTAATATGGCATTAGTTTTTAAGTTAATTAGTGCACTAGAAAAAATTCAGGTTTATGCATTCACCTTCTGAATTCAGTCTGCAGTATATTGAGGAAAGAATTAATACATACATACTCAGCTTGAATATGTAAACCTGACAATTTCTATCTGCCAAGAGCTGACATTACCAATAACCTTATGTCGATTATACAGCATATGACAAGAATACTTTTGAGTTCCAGGTTCACTCCTGAACAATGGTTCATGTTGAGTTAGGTGAGGATAAAGACATTTTCTGGTTTGAAGGGAAACACCAACAAGTACTCCACCTGAATGTTTGAATGAATTTGGGTCTTTATATATCACAGCTACCAGCCTCGTAGAGTGGATGTTTATGTCTGTGATAGGTAAACAGACTCGGCGACCAGCCCAATGGAAAACCGACTGCTGCCTATCTTACGAGATACGGTGATGTTATGTGTGTGTGTGTGTGTGTGTGTGTGTGTGTGTGTGTGTGTGTGTGTGTGTGTGTGCGTACTTGTTTTGCTCCCAGGGTGGTTATCAGGTGCAGTAGGCGGCAGGAACAGCTGCACTGACCCCCAGCTGATACCACTTGAATGCAAAAGGGACAAAGTTGGACCCTGTGTTTGTGTGTGAGTGAGTGTGTAAGATGATTTGTGTGTCTGTTTGTGGGCTGGCACAGAATCAACAGGGTTATTTCTTTTGGCACCCAGTAATTAGCTCTAGGAACAGTCACAGAGGTTCCAAATGTTGAGACATCCTGTGCTCCTGGAAGCGTTTAATGCTTTGGCAATTGTTCCACCCTGACTGATCCTGAACACAGTTCTCTGTCAGAGGTCTGTATCGGGTTGCTTGCTTGGACTTCATGGCTTTGTCACATGCACTATGAAAACAGTAAACAGTGAGAGTAAATACTCCTTCAAAATTTGAATTTGATGCTTCTCACTGTTGGCGTCCAGATGTTTAATAATACGTATAACGATATTGCAGCTAGTGTACATATTTTAGCTAGTGAACCAAACCTCTGGGTGGGCATTTCCCATGGCAGTGAGCGACTGACCGTCATCTGAGGGCTGACGCTACTAGAAGATGTGCTGTGTTTACATCATATCGTTCAGTCTGTAATTATGTGCAAATGTGTCAGCCTCCTCGTAACATTGGGTCTCAGAGATTTTTGTGTCCGACCACACAGATATTGCACCAAGCAAATAACTGGAAACTAATATTTTCAGGTGGTACAAAAAAATCCCATCCCCTGAAGAACACTAATGTAGGGGGCGCTATTAGGGCAGAAATATATTACAACTTAGATTTCGTACTGGTATTTGCGTACTGGTATGTTTTTGGATAAAAATTTGAAATAACTTCTGCCTTGATTGTGACAATTTATTTCACATATTATCATAGTGTAGAAAAATGTCTGAAAAAGACAGATTTGCTGATTGAAGAGTCAACACTAAACAGAGCTGTCTGAGGCTAAACGCTGATGCAATATAACATCATCAAGATGTTAAATTGCTTCTGTTGTAGACTTTTGAGGTTTTACCCATCATTTATTTCTGTTTCAGCCTCAGTAGTCACTACCATAAAGTCAGTAAATGGAGCTTTGGCTCCGATGCATCCAATTCGGAGAAGCCAGTGTTGTTTTTTGTATACTAATGTTGGGAAATGTCTTTCCTGGCATTTGGTGATCCAGCTCCATTTTTAGTACTGTTATGTCTAACCTGGGATCAGGAGAGCCTTATACACTGAGTTTCAAAGAAACAATACTTTAACTGGTGTCAACATTTTCTAACTTGGGGGTTGTTGCAATTTCCTGAATCAAAATGCATGAACTCTGCGCACACACACACACACACACACACACACACACACACACACACACACACACACACACACACACACACACACACACACACACACACACACACACACACACACACACACACACACACACACACACACACACACACACACACACACACACACACACACACACACACACACACACACACACACACACACTGGACAAGCCTGGAAGGATCTCATGTGGTTACACTCTTCTACTGCTGACTTTTGGAACAAAAGACGAGAGTCCTTGCATGTGAACGGTGTACACCGACCAAGGGAGGCTGTCATGACTACAGCCAAAGAGAGAGAGAGTGCACACACACACCATTATTAGTAATATTTTACCAGAATAATAATCAGCTTTTGATTGTTTGCCTTTACATTTAACTACAGGCGCACTGAGTAGTGGAAAATCTTACAGAATTTGGTGATAATGAGCAGAAGCCACATTAAGAACTCTTTAATATGAAGTCAAGCTAATCCACACTGTTTATAGAAGGTTGTGGTTCCCCTTCCAATAAATAGGAAAACACTGTAAAGCCGAACCATAAAGCACAGCCATAATTATAACCAGTGCTACGGTGTGTGCAGCATTCAGGTCCTGGGTGGCTCTCATCACATGAAATTAATGTTGTTCAGTATTCACTTTTGTCACTCTCTTGCAGTAATGATTGGCAGAACTCACTATACAAGGGCTTACTGTGCAAACACTATAATGATATGCACTGCAGTGTAATTCATCCACACGTGTGTGACCTGTAAACAAATGTGAGCCAGATGCAAAGCCATGAAACATCAGTTGAAGTGCTTATTTTTATAGGCAATAACTAAAAACAAATATTTAGTGTGGCACTTCCTGGTTCACAAACAAGGGCACATGGATGGTTATGTTTCCGGTGATGATGGACTGTTTAGATCTGACAATTCTGAAGTGTTCCTCCTGCTGTTAAAAGCCTTCCTCTGATGTTATAAAAAAAAAAAATTCAAAAATCAATCAGTCTTTGCTCTGTTTCTAGATTAAAAGGTGTAGGGTCAAAAGGCTGACACAACCCCATCGTGAGTCCCTAAATAATCAACTTACAACCCTGTGTATGAGGGAGGCCAGGCTGTATCAGAAAATCAGAGGCATAAAAGCCTTTTTTCAATAGCTGCAGCCAAGCTGGCGTGCGCAAATGTGACGTCATGAGAGCGCCCTGTTTATATTCGTGTGGTGGACGCGACACTAGTTGCAATCTTCACCTGAACAGAGGTGGCGCTAATGAGAAAAGGCTATCGTCTTTGTTATATCTACAGACTAGAAGAAGAAGAAAAAGGTAAACAGCTGCAGAACTGGCAGCAACATTGCCATTAATAGGCTCGTTCAAGATGAACTGCGCCTCGCCTGTAAAGTAGACGAGAGCAGGCGGCAGCAGCAGGGGCGGGACAAAAGCTGCTGTAAAGTCGGACAGTTTCCAGCCGATTCCAGCCGCCTTCAGACTGAACAGGAAGTGACAAAAACACTATGGTGCCATTATGATTTAATAAAATATAATCAGACCCACAGATCAGCTGGTACACACTCTCTAGTTGTTTTAATTATGACAGAGTAGCTCTCAGAATGTTCTACATGAGATCTGTTGCTGATTTTAATTAACAACAGACTGTAGATGATCCATGATCTGAACAGATTTAGTCTCTCTGACTTCTTAACATCACTATCAGCCACATAAGGTGTGTTCTGTACAGAATAAGTCTTTAAATCAGACAAATAGCAACTAAAATCCCTCCGATTAAAAAAACAATAAAAAGTTTATATCAAACGTCATCATGTTGTAAACCAATCAGCTGTTAAATCAACTGAGAAGCCGGCGTTTCCCAGCATGCTCTGGGTCCGCCTGGCTCTTGCAGTCGGTGAAAAGCAACTGCGCTGCCTGCGTCTCAGAACTGCAGCCGCCTTGCTCTCGTGAGATTTCCGTTGCCCACGTGTGCATGACGTCAGAGCAAGTCGGGATCAAGTCGGACACAAATCTAACCGGCATGCAACGGGCGCCGATCGCCGGTGATCGATTCTGCGTAGACCTGGCTCATCTCGAACGAGCCTATTGCTTCCATTTGATTCGACGACCTACTTCGTCGGATCAAGCCTTTCATTCACAATAAAATAACTAATTTTAACCCAGTAAGCTTATAAAAGAGACTTGCAGTCACTTTGAGAGTCCTGGTATCCGGTCACCCTCAAGCTCATTTAGGCTTCCTGTTTCCGCTTTGTTTTGTGCCGTTGAGAGATCTACATCATTTTGACGTCACATTGGCATGCAACACCTTTAAGGGGTTAATGAGGTTAGTTGTGGGTAATGTATTTTTTTCCCCCCCAACATCTATCCATCACAGTCAATTTACTGCTGGCTGTCTGGTGACAGGAGGCTAATGAAACTGAGCTGAATTCTCTTTCATTGGTTCATGACCGAAAGAACGAGAGTCATGACCGAAAGAACGAGATCCAGGGTACAAGGGCCGAAATGGGTTTCCTCAGGAGGGGTCTGGCGTCTCCCTTAGAGATCGGGTGAGAAGCTCAGTCATCTGAGAGGAGCTCGGAGTAGAGCCGCTGCTCCTTCGCATCAAAAGGAGCCAGTTGAGGTGGTTCGGGCATCTGGTAAGGATGCCTCCTGGATGGTTTTTAGATTGATTTTGACCATGTAGATTCACGCTCAAGGCCACTTAAATCAGGGAGAGAATAGTTTATGAAGCATGGATTAAATTACAAATTAAATTTCAAATGTGTCTTCATCTACTCTAGGATCAATTGCCAAATAAAAGGATAAAGCACCATAAATGCCACTTACATAACCCCCTAGACTACCACAGTGACTATGTTTACATAAACATAATATTCCAGTTTTTTGCCCTTGTTCGAATAAGGCGATATTCCGACTAAGCTATTTACATGGCTAATGAAAGTGAATATTCCACTAATATTCCCGTTTACATGTAACAGTGCAAAATATATATTTTTTAAAGGCAGACTTGTTTACCGTGAAAACACAGAGTCCCTCTTTCATTTCTTCAACCAGCTTCTTGAAAACGTTGCCGTAGCAATATGTGGGCATATCCAAAAATCTGTTGTTATCCAAGTCTTTAATAATGTTTAAAAGTAGCTGTGTGTAATTTTATCGACTTTTTTCTTCACCCAATACTTTGGTGTTATATTTACCAACCATTTGGACCAAAGGATTCAAATGGCTTTGATATATTTTAAAGCAAAGGTTAAACAAAGGCAACGCAAATGTTCTAGGCCCAATTACAAAATGTCAGTGACTGTGGATCTTTTCTACACTCTGACATTAGAATCAGAAATCTTTTATTAATCCCTGAAGGGAAATTCTGTTTTACAGTTACACACATTGCACAAAGGGCAAAAGGAATATAAATAAAGATAGTGGTATATAGTGACGTATATAAATGTCAGAGTAAAATAAAATAAATATAATGGAGTGTGCATATGTACAATAATTACAATATTTTAATGTGCCTTTTTTTCTTCTACTCATTGTAGTGCTGCGCTGTCATAGTTGTGTAACAGCGTTTGACAGTGCAGACGTTTTTGGTATATCATCAGTAAGCTCTATACAGATTAACAGATGTTTTTTGATTTTTTTATTAAGATTATTTTTTGGGGCATTTTAGGCCTTTAATGACAGGACAGCTGAAGAAGTGAAAGAGGACAGAGAGGGGGGAATGACATGCAGCAAAGGGCCGCAGGTCAGAGTCAAACCCAGGCCCACTCTGTCGAGGACTAAACCTCTCTATATTGGCGCCCGCTCTACCAACTGAGCTATCTGGGCGCCCAGATTGACACTTTTGAATAGTGCATGTTACTTATGCTAACTGGCACTCCATTCATGATTAGTGCACACATTGGACTTTCTTTTAAACAGGACAGATTTCTGTAAATTCCAAGAAATTCAGCTTCTATTTGTGCCAGAGCACGCACACATGCATGCATGCAAATGCTGGGAGATACACACGTGTATACACACAAGCAGATGTAGAGCTACAAGCACACACACAAACAGATGTGCTCTATTGTATTATAGTACAATGTCACAATGTGACCTCCACCCGTTATTGATCAAGAATGTTTTGTGTCTTCCCATGCCAAACCTTAAAACAAATGTTTGTCTGAGCTGCAAAAATGAAAAGCAATATTATGTTACATCATTTTAACTGTTCAAGATCCAAAACTGGTTTTCTGCATGATATGAGAGGTTGGATAGTCTCATTGGACCTGATCTTGAGATGAGAGTTCATATTTTAATTGAGAATTCTGAGCTAAAGCAAGAAGCAGTGCATTAGAGGATATATTTTTCAAGGAAGCCTTGAGTCGTTGCCCAGAGATATTAAGTAACACTTACAGGAATTGCACTAATGCCAACAAGAGCAGTTTGAAATAAATCAATCAAATTAAACAAAGCAAAAAGGAGGCACAATCCAACATCTCTTTTTTTCCCTCAATAACATCCAAAATGTTTTCTCTTTGTTCCTCTGTCAAGGCCCCAACAAAGACAGCAGCTGCACTGTATGTTGGTGGTCTTCCTTCTTTGCATGGTGGATAAGGTTTTTCCGTTCCACACCCAATCTCAGTATTCCTTACGCATCTCAGAATAAGTTTACAGATTTGATGAAATGTGATTGGCTGAAAACATAAAAGCAATAGAAATATTGTTGGCCCTGTGGACTTTACAGGGGGTGTTTTAACTTTCAGAAATGCAAACCAGAGAAACCTACAAGCACTATTTACCATTAAAGGCATTAACTCCATGTGTGCGTTTCCCCCCTTGGCTCACTTTCAGATGGTGGTATCTTACTGAGGGAGAAAGGGAGACTTTGAGGATAAGGGGAACCACACCACCGGGCCTTCTGATATCTCTCTTTCACTCAACAACCCTTCTACCATCTTATTCTATCTCTCAGTGAGAGGTTTCCATTTCCCCCTCCCATTGCCGTCTCTATTTCAACTTTGCCCCATTTCCCATCCTTCTCTCCAGTCCCATTCGTCCAGGAGGAGGTTGTTATTCCGGCATGTTTCATCATCATCTTTAACACCAACCCTTTTATCCTAGAAACTATGGTTCCATACCACATCCCAAACTCTATCCTCAGGCTCCTGGTGCTTCCAGTTTTTTTTACTCTCTGACCCCTTCTATTTTAATTCCTCCATCTATCCCTTTTTGTTCTTCTAGTTGACTCTTACCAGCTCTCCATTCTCCATCTCTCTTTCCACCCTTAATGGGATATGTAAGCCAGGCCTTAGAGTGTGTGGTAATACAGAAGACAGCTTAGGCCCCCCCAAACACACCAACCCGCCAATCTTGCTAACTCAATACAGGCAGACCCTCAGATCGACAGAGCGATACGACAGGAAAAAACAGGTCATGTTTGGGAGCGCAGCGGATTTATTGCGGAACCAATATACACTAATATTGTTATCCTTCAGGCAGGCCGATGCCGATCTGCATGGAGAAAGTGCGATCTGACAGTTTGATATGAAGGAGAAAATGAGAAGAGAAATGGATATTCTTCACCCAATGATATAACGCTGAGCTTGTGTGTGTAGGTTATGTAACACAAGGTCACCTGGGGTCCACTGGGCCCCTGTGAACAGGTATAGTCAAACATGGAGGTCTGCATCACAAATGCAAACAGTGGTTCCAATTAGAGATGTTCCAATACCGATACCAGTATCGCCTCTGATACTGCCTAAAACGCTGATATCGGAAAGTACTGGAGTTTATGCACCAATCTGATACCACGTAATAAAGAAAAAGGAAAATCTACGTTAAAGTAGCTTATTTCTGTTCTTTTTCGGTTATAACGGACTGTCAAATTGGATAAATAAAGAAAGTTCTGTGGTGTTCATTGTTTGTGTTTGCTCATGTTTCACAAGGAGTTTAACCTGAGCCAGACCGACAACAAATAAAAAAATCATATCACATCCATACAGGGATAGTAGTATACAGTTGTAAAAACATAACAAAATATATGACACACTGGTATTGGACCAGAACTCTAAACAGCTTACATGGCTCCAAGAGTTTGGGAATTTATGTTACTTAAAAAACTCTCCTTTGTTGTGTATTTGGAATCTTAAAGTTGAAAGGAAATTTGAATTCACTTCATTTTTGTGGAAGGAAATATATTTTTTCTTTACATGTTTCAATAGAGGATAACAATCGGCCCAGTTGTAGTGACAACACATGTCAACAACATGTCAACTGACTAACTGTAGATCAATAACCTCAGCATTCTGTACCCTGTGATTCAAATCACAACACAAAGTAGGCAGTGGTCAAATCCCAGATGTACGGTGGCCCTGAAGTGCAAATTACAACAGCAAATAGAAAAACGCAACAGCAAATAGAAAAACGCAGCAACAAATCATAAAACAAAACGGCAAATAAGAAAACAAAACGGCAAATAGGAAAACACTTCAAAAAATCATTAAACACAACGGCATTAACTTCAACCGGAAACGGGAGGGCCGATCTAGCAGAGAACGGACCCTCCTGATTGGACAGACGGACTGAACAGGAAATGACTACTCCCTCACTAGCTTGCTAGACCGCATCCCTTCATTCGGTGCCTTTCTTCTGGAGTTAACTTCTTTGACTTAACTACTAAATGTTGGTCTTTGACTGACACCAATCAAGCTAACTTTAATTGTTTGTTTTTTTTTAGCAGTTGGAGAGACACAGGGATTGTGAAAAAAAGACCCCCCAAAGAGTTTGAGCTAGCTGACACGCTGGTGAGTGCAATGTAAACCATATTTGGATGTTTTTTTAAATGCAAATGTTCTTTTTGTTTGTTGTGTTAAGTAAAGATCAACCTCCATTGTCTTTTTTAATGCTTTACTACAGCCATTTGAACCTCTGCATGAAAGCAGTCCAATACAGATGAATACAGAGGATATCGGTCCAAGTACCTCTGGATGTCCTGGAACGACAACAACTTATTACAGGTTTGGTTTTGAGGCTTTTGTTTTAAATAGTCTAGAATATTAAATATTAACGCTCTTGGATACTGATGAGAAGACACTAAAGACATTCATAATGTCTTTTGTGTACATATTTTCATTTCGCAGCAACTACACAGAACTGTATGCGCCTATTATCGTTGATGGTGATGATGATGAAGATGAAGTTCTGTCAAAGAAACAACTGAGGCATCTTCTAAAGAACCTATGTGAGTCATGAGTGACTTTCACAGAGTACGAGTAGTCATTAAACAAATAAACATCACTGTATTAAGAAGGGTGAAACGCCAAGTTCAGTTACTCTGACGAGAAAAACTGTTGGTACTAGGTCCAGTAGAGAGATGTCTTTTTGGAAGGAACTCCATTTGAATGTTTTAAATGTAGCCTATTGTTTTATTACTTGCCTAGAGAGTGTCCTAAGGAGTCAAAATCCAGTGTAATGAGTACAATTCATGAATATTGAATGGAAGGAATGCTTGATCCTATTTGTGTTAAGCTAAAATGCTACACAATTATGCTTGGAGCGTCTTTTTTCAACACACAATGTAACTTACTACTACTTACTTTACTTTTTGTTCTAGGCATACAAGTGCACCCGAAATAACTGCAAATTTGGCGTTTCCCATCAACCACAAGAAAGTCAGTCATCTCAAGCATGGTCTTTGACGGACCTCCATAAAGCCATTACCTGATGTACAACTATCCAGGTGTCTTTTTTTCATGGCAGTTTATGTATTTTTTAACAAGTGTTATTATATTTTGATGAAAGTATTATTTTTGTTGTACAATAAGTCCCACTTTCTCCCAAACTTAAGCACTTTAAAATAACTTTCTGGCCATACAGTGGTGCTCAAAAGTTTACATACACATGCTTAAGTTGACTAAAAAGAGGAATAAAAAAATCATGTTTTGGAAATTTATTTTAATACCTAAATTAAAAAATGAGGTAAAATCCAACCTTTAAGGACACCAATTTTCTTTGTGAATGAATAACGTATTGTAAATAAATAAATGTTCTTATTTAAAATACAGGGTCATAAGTATACATACCCTATGTTAAATTCCCATAGAGGCAGGCAGATTTTATTATTAAAGGCCAGTTATTTCCTGGATTCAGGATATTATGCATCCTGATAAAGTTCCCTTGGCCTTTAGAATTAAAATAGCCCCACATCATCACATACTCTTCACCATGCTTAGAGATAGGCATGGTTTTATTTCAGTTAGACTAATACCTGGTTTGATTTGCATTGAGAGATGATTTTATAGAAAGTATCCCATGCCTATCTCTAAGCATGGTGAAGAGTATGTGATGATGTGGGGCTATTTTAATTCTAAAGGCCAAGGGAACTTTATCAGGATGCATAATATCCTGAATCCAGGAAATAACTGGCCTTTAATAATAAAAATCTGCCTGCCTCTATGGGAATTTAACATAGGGGTATGTATACTTATGACCCCTGTATTTTAAATAAGAATTAGATTAGATTAGATTAGATTAGATTATACTTTATTTATCCCACAACGGGGAAATTTCCTTATTACAGCATCAGCATTATCTTCTATACAGCAAAAAAACACACAAACAAGTAAACACACAAGAAATACAGGCAAAACAATAAACAATAATTATAAGGTAGACAGAAAGTAAGCAGAATGGCGTCAAATAAAGGTATTTTAAAGTATATTTTAAAGTGCGTCCATGATACAAGAAAAACAGTGTAATATTGCAGTGTAAGTGACATTAAAATTAAATTGAATGTGTAATTGGAGTAATAAAGCAAGAGTCAGCAGCACAATATAAATTATATTAACCTGTGACTATAAATATTGAAAAGTAAGTACTTGTAATAAAATAATATAAATACCGATAATAAATATAAACAGAAAGTGTGTGGTGTAGATGGGTGCTAAAAAGGAACAGAAACTACAACATTATCAGGTAGTGCAGGTGTTGTAGAGTCTGACAGCGGCCGGGATGAAGGACCTGCGGTACCTCTCCTTCTTACACCGTGGGTGTATCAGTCTGCTGCTGAAGGAGCTGCTCAGGGACCCCACAGTGTCATGTAGGGGGTGGGAGGTGTTGTCCATGATGGATGTCAGCTTGGCTAACATCCTTCTCTCCCCTACTTTCTCTATGGGGTCCAGAGGACAGTCCAGGACAGAGCTCGCTCTCTTGATCAGTCTATTGAGTCTGCTCCTGTCCCTGTCCGAGCTGCCCCCCCTCCAGCAGACCACGGCATAAAGGATGGCAGAGGCCACCACAGAGTCATAAAAAGTCCTGAGGAGAGTCCTGCACACTCCAAAGGACCTGAGTCTCCTCAGCAGATGGAGGCGACTCTGGCCCTTCTTGTATAGAGCATGGGTGTTATCAGTCCAGTTCAGTTTATTGTTCAGGTGAACACCCAGGAATCTGTAGCTCTCCACTACCTCAATGTCCGATCCCTGGATGCTCACCGGTGAGAAGGGGATGTTTTCCTCCTGAAGTCAACGATCATCTCCTTTGTCTTGCTGGTGTTAAGCTGGAGCTGGTTGAGCTCACACCAGCTGACAAAGTCCTGATGACCGACCTGTATTCCAGGTCGTTCCTCAGAAACACAACCAACAACGGCTGTGTCATCGGAGAACTTCTGGATGTGGCAGTGGGTGGTGTTGTGCGTGAAGTCAGAGGTGTAGAGGGTGAAAAGGAAGGGGAGAGCACCGTACCCTGAGGGGCACCTGTGCTGCAGTGTACCACATCAGACACACAGTGATGGAGCCTCACATACTGTGGTCTGTTGGTGAGGTAGTCCGTAGTCCATGCAGCCAGGTGTTGGTCCACTCCGGCACTCTCCATCTTCACTTTGAGCAGCGAAGGCTGGATGGTGTTAAAAGCACTGGAGAAGTCGAAAAACATGACTCTCACAGTGCTCCCGCTGTCCTCCAGGTGGAGCAGCGATCTGTGCAGCAGGTAGATCACTGCGTCGTCCACCCCAATCCCAGGCTGGTAAGCAAACTGCAGGGGGTCCAGCTGTGTGCCCACCAGGGGTCGAAGGTGACGCAGGATGATCCTCTCCATGGTCTTCATCAGGTGAGAAGTCAGGACAACAGGCCTGAAGTGGTTTGGCTCTCTGGGGCGCGGCGTCTTCGGTACCGGGACAACACAGGAGGTCTTCCACAGGGCTGGGACCTTTTCCAGGCTCAGGCTCAGGTTGAATAAGTGCCTGAGCACACCACAGAGCTGGTCAGCACAGTCCCTGAGGAGACTTGGGCTGATGCCGTCCGGCCCGGGCCTTCCTAGCCTTGATCTTCTTCAGTTGACTTCTCACCTGATCATCTGACATGGAGAAGGGGGTGGAGGATGACTGGGGTGTGGGGATGGCGGGAGGTGAGAGATTCAGGGAGGGAGAGAGGGGGGTGGTGAAATGATGAGTGGGGCGAGGGGGGAGGAGCGGGCTGGTGGGCTTATTGTTGAGGGTTGTCGAAGGTGGCAGGCTGAGGAGGGGAGGGGGGGAGTAGGCCAGGGGAGGTGTGAAAGGTGTGAGAGAGAGGGCTGAGGGGTGTGAAGAGGGGGGCGAGGCGGCAGAGTCAAATCTGTTAAAAAACATATTCAGCTCATCTGCCCAGTCCTTGTCCCCGCTGGCTTGGTTTCTCCCCACACCTTTGCCGTGGCCGGAGATGTTCTGCAGCCCTCTCCAGACGTCCCTGGCGTTGTTCTGTACCAGGCTCTTTTCCAATTTCCTCCCGTAGATTACCTTCCCCCTCCTGATCCTGATCCTGAGTTCCTTCTGGACTCTGCGCAGCTCCTCTCTGTCTCCTGATGCAAAGATCCTCTTCTTCTCATTTAGCAGAGCTTTTATCTCAGAGGTCACCCAGGGTTTGTTGTTGGGAAAACACTGGACCAACTTGGAGGGCACAGTGTTCTCCACACAGAAGTTGATATAGTCCGTGATGCATTGTGTCATACTGTCAATGTCGGTACCATGGGGGGTGCAGAAGAACATTTATTTATTTACAATACGTTATTCATTCACAAAGAAAATTGGTGTCCTTAAAGGTTGGATTTTACCTCATTTTTTAATTTAGGTATTAAAATAAATTTCCAAAACATGATTTTTTTATTCCTCTTTTTAGTCAACTTAAGCATGTGTATGTAAACTTTTGAGCACCACTGTACATATCTACTAACAAAAAGTCTGAATGGAAAATAAAGGGGTCATGTCACCTGGGTCACCACCTGCCTGAGTCTAACAAAAAGTCACTCTTAACAGATAAAGATGGCCATTTTTCTGTACTTTGCATGACAGCTGTCAGGGAAAATAAATATGTCCTGGCAGGAAAGATCATTGCTGGGTCTATAGTACACAAGGGACCAGCACCGCATTTCCTGTCAAAGGACCTTGTTAACCACATTGTAGGGAATCCCAGTTTCAGTGCCACTGTGGAAGATATTACAGATGAGGAGATCGGGAGCGTTCTGCATCAGGTATGAAGTGACATTGATTCAAGTGGTGAGTTTACTAAAAGAGCACATTATTTTATTCAGAGTAAGGTCATAGTGAAATGAACAGACCATAAGTTTCAGATCTCCACTTCTATCAGTAAGACAAGATTTAAGTAAAAGATCATTTGATCCCTGTTTTGTTTGAGTGCTTAGCCATTTGACTGAACACTGCAAAATTCTAACCCTGTCAGGGACGGGGTTTTGCGAAGTCTTACAAAGTATTTTTAACAGGTCCAGGAAGCAGAATCTGTGGAATCGCGGCAAAAACAAAACAACTCCATGTCGCAGACTGCTGGATGCTTCCTACATGTGAAGACTTCTGAGGACAAGAACACTCTTATGGAGGAATACTTATTCTCAATAAAGACTCATTCTCTGCCTCCATGCTTCAAACATATTTCAATATTATATTTAACAACCACATACTTTCCAGTCCTATGATTTTTCACTTGAATGCTTTAAAAGTGGCTACAGATAAGATTGTGTGACATTCACAAATGGTAACGTGAGTTTAGTGAAAAGTTTGTGTTTAGTTAGAGTTTTCAGTCTCAGGAAGTAGCTTAGACTCTGATATAGTTACCATGGTAACTGAAACCATCTGTTATATGATCATTGTTCCTAATAGATTCAAAGAAGGCCTTAGAAATCTACACTTTTTGACCAGCACTCCAGCAGCATCCTTGTGTGTTGGCCCCACTCTTGTGCCACTCTCAGAAGAACCTGACAGCTGCCGGCAGAAAGAAGGCAAAGCACTTGGATTTTGGGCAGATTTTCTTCTTGATTGTGAAGGTTTGTTATGCCTTTTTATATGGTGTTTGTAAAAAGTGAAAACCTTTCGTTTTCACACTGTAAATTTAATTTACTTGTTAGATGATAAAGACACTAAAACAATGTTGACTTTTCCTTTTCAGAAAAAGCGACCGCTGTGTCCCTAGAGAATGTTTGCTACAGGGCTCGCATCACTTCCACCTGCTGGAATAACACCACTACAATGCATTGAGTTCTTAACAAATTCACCATTCCCTATGTCAAACACCTGTGCAAATACGCTTAAGCTCCCTCTCCTTGAGACCTACGGTGTCTTTAAGACAAACATGGAGTTTGGCTTACAGAATTCTCCAGGCTTTGGGTGCATTTAATGCTGTGCCGAGTCTGGATTTTTGTCCAGTCTTTAAACATGCAGTTTATAAAGCATTAAAGAGTGCATGCTCAGTTCAGTTCATTGTAATGATTTTTATTGCTGTTCATTACTTGGTTGAATGTTAAATCACAGAACAGATGGCAAAGCACAGGTCACAGTAACAGTAAAATTGTACTCTGCTAAAATGTATGTAGTTCCACATTTGAAACGGTGTATAACATTTTGTGCTTGCAAACAAGCTTGTAAACGATACCTCTTGAAAAGAACCACCTTTAATAAATTAAGAAAATTGTTCATGGTCCTTTGGTTGTTCAGACCTACAATTAACACACAGTTAACTTGATGGTGAATCAGAAAATGAACATATGTATAGTTTGGGAGCAATATCTCTGGTTTAACACGACATATACTGAACTCCACTTACCAAACCTGATAATAAAAAATATAAACAGCTAAGCCACATTTGAGAATGTTTTCCTTTAACATCTGGCCTTTAACAGTGGGCTGCAGTAGAACACATGTATAGGCCAGCTATTTCTTTCAGGGTGACAGGTAGTTCTGAGGATACAATATTCTTTCAAATCATGTCCCCAAAAGGAAACTTTGTCAACATCTGTTCTATCTAAAAAAAATATTGATTTCTCAGTTTCTTCATCTCACTTCAATTGCAAAATGGGATTGTCAAGCAGACAAACTGACCAACACATATAGTAAAAGATCAATACTTGGCGTCTGTGTATCAATACAGTATTGCCATGGAAAATATCGCAATACTATGCTGTATCGATTTTTTACGCCACCCCTACTAACAAGAGGAATAAAATAATATTTTGGAAACTGAGCTTAATGCCTTAATTAAAAAGAAAAAGAAAAATTGAACCTTTAAGGACACTAATTTTCTTTGTGATTGAATAATGTACCTTAAATAAATAAATGTACTTTCTTAAAATACAGGGGGCATAAGTATACACCTATGTTAAATTCCGATAGAAGCAGGCAGATTTCTATTTTTCTATTTTTAAAGGCCAGTTATTTCATGGATCCAGGATACTTAAATATTTAAATAAAATATTTAATTAATTGTTTTGGGGCTGTTTTAATTCCAAAGGCCAAGGGAGCTTTATCAAGATGCATAGTATCCTAGATTCATGAAATAACTGGCCTTTAAAAATTACTAAATAAATAGCCTGCCTCTATGGGAACTTAACATAGGGGTGTGTATATGTATGCCCCCTGTATTTTAAGGAAGAACATTTATTCATTTAAGATACATTATTCGTTCGAGAAAATTGGTGTCCTTTTCCTAATTCTTTTTAATTAAGGGATTACGATCAATTTCCACAAGATGATTTTTTTTATTCCTCTTTTTAGTCAACTTTAGCATGGGTTCATACATTTCTGAGAACCACGGTATCTACTGATTTCTTATAAAAAAAAAAAAAAAACATTTTTTATTTTAGTTCAACTTCAAGATAATGACTTGAAAAATAACCAAGGTTAAAATAGAATCTAACTTTCCTTTCCCAGTATTTTGTCTCTCCCTCTGGCTCACATAATGATTCAGTTTCATTGATATAAGCATGGGATTCATTACAAGGCTGCCATCTCAAAATACTGTTGCACTGTTGTGTCTAGGTTTCTTTGTGCTCCACATTTGCCGTACTTTCTCACTGTTTCTGCATCACGCTTGACTCCGTCTCGCTTGAAGTCCCACTTACAACTCTCTCTACTTTCTATATCTGTGCAAAAGTCTCTGATGGAGGTCGAGCCAGACAGTTTGAGTTTGATTTCTCCAACATGGTCTATGTTACAGAGATGTTAAGCATAATCGATTTCAGCGTGACCAGGTGGAAGGTAATTGGCCTAAAATGTCATCATACTGAGTCAGGTTACAGTTGTGGGAAAGCAGGTTTGGTTTTTTTTATGTCTTTCTAAAACCTGCTGCATCTGATAACCAACGCTTCCAATGGTTCTTCACTCGCTTTCATTGGCTCTCCTTTGTTTCTGTCTTGGTCTCAAATGCGTTATTTATACTTCTGCTTCAAATCTACACCGTGACACGGACCTACGCCGGACCCTACACCGGACCCTACGCCGTAGGCTGACGTGCACCTCTCAAAAAATGTAACACGTGCCGGCGACGCATGTTGTGTCTTGGCAGCATTGCATTTCCCTTACTCATTTATTGGTTCTTCTTCTCAATAAACATGAAATGAAGACGAGGGTTAATTTTTCCTGCTACAGATTTCCCACCGTGGTCAGAAAGTAGTAGAAAAGTAGAAGTCACAGTAGAGACACTTTCTCCAACTATGACTCTAGAGTTGCTACTCGCTCCGGAGCTAATCGCCGTCACTCTTTAACTTCTCCCTCGCTCTACCACACACACACACACACACACACACACACACACACACACACACACACACACACACAAACACACACACACGTGCGTATGTAGGCTACAACGAAAAGCTCTGCGCGGAGCCTCGGTAGAACCATAAATCAAGCTTAAGTCTTTAAGTAGAAATGTTAGTATTGTATGATTGGCAGTTTTAGCATTTCACTTTCACATTTTAGAAAACCTGTAATAGTTTCCCAAAGACACTTTTAGTACCATAACATTCTAGATTTTTTTTTCTTGAAATAGTTCAATTCAAGTTTGCTATACATACTAAGAATGTGGCTTGAATCAATGCTTGAAGGGTGAAGATTCATGTTTTAGCATAGTTTCTCTGATGGCAAACAGTTTTCAATTAAAAACTCATTTAATGTCTGTCAATGCATCCTCCGCAGTCACTTTTCTTCAATAGTGAAACTGAGTCAAACTTCTCATACGAGTTTGTAACTACCTAACAACAACAACAACAACAACTTAAAACTTAACTAAACAAGCCAAGCTATAAAAGCTATGTAATCAGCTTCCAAGAAATTGAACCAACCAAATCAAGTGTAATGATTGGGGTTTGGCGGGGGTTTGGCGTAATAGGCGTCATAAGGGAGAAGGCCCGGAGAAGAGGTCAAAGGATTAGGTTGTCTCACGGTGGAGTCGGGGCATGAAGAAAGAGGAGAGGGAAACACTCAGTATTTCTTTGATTCAAGATTTTAAGAAAAAGATGAAGGAAGAGAGAAAGTGATTCAGAACCAGCCCAGGAGTCAGGTGATAGAGAGACATGTAGGCAACAAGTTCTGAGAGGGCAGAAAAACACAAGATTGGAACCTGCAATAAAATTTGTGAAATGCTTTACAAACTACAGTATATAAAGGTAATGTCTTCTTATGCTGTTTTGTTATTCACTTTGTTTTGATAGTCAACCAACCATAACAACAGCAGTAATTCCACATCAGTTAGTTATTATGTTATATTCCATTGTTTTATAATGAACATTGATCTAGAACTAAAACCATAAAGATTGCATTTGATTAAAGTCATTTTTTTGGTTTGAGTTAAAAAACTGAAATCACGTGCAAGCAGGTAGTCATAATCATTAATTACGCATATAAAACCAGCAACAAATTACCTATCCGGAAATAATCCATCTTGTGGCTTTAATGTGATTTGTCAAGCTGTGTAATACATACGTGTTATTTTGCCCCTCTCCATTCTAAATGGAATACACTTATAAAAGGTTTTTTGTGCCTCAGAGGAGAACACAATTTCAAAATGTGCCTCTCTGTCCTCCTCATCCCAAAAAGAATGAGATGCCCGCACCCTGCTAATTCTCCCACACTTTCTCCCATTTATTTTTCCATTGTCTGTGTATATATTTGTGTATATGTATTTGTATCACCAATTGCTTTATTTGGAAATATATGGTAAAGGTAGCACTTATGTATGAATGTATGAGAACGTATGAGTGCGGGCATCTCATTCTTTTCAGTTGTATCCTGCCCTTTTTTGCCCTGCACCTCACCAATGGGGATGTGCACACTACTACTACTACTACTCCTTACTCATTCCCCCACACATTCAAACACCGTTGGCGGTGGAGCTGGCCTGGCCATCTGTAGTAATTTGGTGTTCATGCAGTCAGGAGGAGCCGCAGATTACAACAACTAACCCTCTGATTAAAAGACAACATGCTCTACCTCCGGAGCTGTAGCCAGCCATTTAATTCATCTAAATCCTTCTCACACAGTGCAATACTAAATCTCTCCAAGTTTCTGTAGATCGCATCATTGCAAAGGACAAGGTTATCCTAATCTTACTTTGTTCAAGGAGGAAACATGCTGTTCACTGGACCTGCCCTGGAACCGCAATCAACATGAAGTCCAAATGGCCAACTTACAGTAACCACAACCGTAGCACTGGTCCAGTTGTGGCACAGAATTGTAGACATCGTTTAAATCTCACACAATTTTCTAATCCCCAATCCAGTCTGTTATTTTGGGCTGGTTGCCAGGCAGGGTGAACCATTACAGTCTGGTTTCCCACAAAAGGTGGGTGGGATCTGAACTTTATTTCCCTGCACTTACTGGTGTGAACTGTTCCAAACAACCTGCACACCTGATATATGGATCATTTTAAAAGTAATCAGTAGAAACTCGATTTTGTCATTTTATAATGCATTAGCAGTGAGCGTTTCTTTGTTAGTTGTTCAGAGATATACTTTATTTATCACGAAGGAAATTAAGGGCTTATACACATTTTATACACATCATACATACACATAGGCACACAGACAATATGACACATAGGCACACAGACAATATGACATCCATGCACACAGACATACTAAATACTATTGTGTGGTAAAAATGTAGAAAGGTGCAATGGTATCAAAATGCAATCAGTCTAATCCAGGGTAATTTATATGTACTGTATGTATAAAGGCACCCAAATGAAGGCATGGTATAAAGGGCAGTGTGCAGAGTGCATTAATGAGCTGGTTTGGTTGCCTGAGCAGAGAGGTGAGAGATTGTTGACCAAATACTGATCATAAACCACACGGACAAGCACCCAGGGGCTGTGGTCGGAGTACCTTTCAAAGCAAAGCCTGTAAAAGTCGTTCAGTGGAACTCAAAAACAAACAATAGGCCAACAGGCTAATGGCAATAAACTCTCAAGAGTCCTGTGACTCTGTCGGCATCTCTGCAATCCCCTGTGGTAGTGGGTGTCGATGTCACCTCTGGTCAACATCAGTCCCTCTGTCTCAGTCTCTCTTTCCCGCAAACATTTATCTTCCTGGCTCTGTTCTCTTAAACCCATTTCAGCAGCCCAGTCCAGAACCAGGCCGGGCAAACAGTTCAGACTTCTTTTGGCTGCTACTCTCCTTATCACCACAGTTGACTGCTCGCTCAGACCGCTTGCCTCACAGACGACTCTGCTGATTTTTTCCTACGAGCCACCCTTGGCCTATGATCACATCTGTTTTGTCATAACTTGGTTTTACACATCACGTGTGTGTGTTATTCTAACATCTGTATCATGTTCTCAGTAGGTGATAAGGATCTGCTTTGTCTAATTGTTTTTTTCCCAGTGAAAGTTTGATAAATGTGTCATTTGTATGACAATCAAACCAAATAAACCTAAATGGACAACTGTCAACAAGGCTTTCCCAATCAGCCAGGATAGAGGTAATATTTACTAGTTATTAAGGACTATTGAAAACTATTCCCGCGTTGTGAGCGAGAGGTTCCAGATGTAAGCCTTGATATTTTCCTGGCAGAGAAAAACAGACCCACCCTGCCTGTCTTTAACCCCAGATTGACCTCTCTAAACCACTTTCTGTTGGCTGCGGCTGTCATCCTAACCTGCATCTGCCAGGCTACTAGAGGCCGGCTACAACTGTGCGAGGTCACGATGGAACCTCCGCCTAAAGTACCCCCCCGCACACTCAGTATCCTATCCCTATGATATGCAGTATTTTCTGCAAACCCTCAGATTTTCTCATCCTTTCTGTTGATTGAGAAATCTAATTCCGGAAAAAAAACGAATACATTACATTAATACAAGGATACATTGTGCACAATTAATCAATATGCCAAATTCACTGACAAGCTGGTTGTCTTGCAGGGTGTGGTGCTTCTGCTTCCACAATCTGGACTAAATGTGCGTGTGTGTGCGCATGCGTGTGTGTGTGCGCATGCGTGCGTGCGTGTGTTGCTGTCTGGCCAACATATGTAGAGGTCTGGCAGAAAGATACTCACCAGGGTGTTCCTCCTGGATAAGCGTGAGAAAATTGAAAAGGCTGGAGAGACACAGTGTTTCTCAAACTGTGGGTGTTATCAACTGGTATCCAGGTTTTGATTTACATGGGAACAGTGCTCAAGGACACTTCAGCAGGGCGGACACTCAGGCCTGTTAAAGAGCAAGGCTTTGACCTGATGATAGATTGCATAATGCCTTTTATAACTGATCCACATGACTTGAGTCAGAAGAGAAGGTTGATAAGACTCATGCACTCATGACTCCTGTTGACATTAGGAACTATTCCTTTAAATTTTAGGGTTAACACTTGGTTTAAGAGATAAGTTCAGAGCAAGGGTTAGGTCATGTTAAATCTTCAGCCAAATAATGTACGTTGTATGCGTGTGTCCAAGTGTATTGGTAGGTCTATAACCTTAACATTGGGTGCAAACTGTAAACTGTTTGAACACTAGGGTTGCACAATTTGTTGTGTGTATGTGGCCATCCCATCATACATTCACATGTCTTATTATTTTATTTTAATGTGTTTTGTTGGAAACGTTTTGAGCAGATGTGTGAAAACTGATATTACCAGAGAGCTGTGTGTTGGATTTGATCGATGAGACCATGGGGAGTAAACTCAAAAGGGGTAAATCATAAGAGTGAGGGTAAAACATGGCGTTTATGCCAGGACTATACTAGAGGGACACTTTCTGCTGCTGCCAACCATTGACATGCTCATGACATTGTAAGGATGTGAGTGACAGAGAAGGGTAACAGTGTTCACATGTTTACGAGCTTGCTGCAATAAGAAAACCAACTATAATGCATGTTATGCCATTTAACACTTTATAGTAGAGCCCGACCAATAAAGGATTTTTTAAGGCCAATACCGATACAAATATTTGGTTAATTAAAAATCCAACATTCAGATTTATTGGCCGATACAAAAAGATTTCCCTAACATTAGTTATTTGTAGTTATTTATGAGTTCTCACTAAAATAATATGATAATAATTTGTTTTATTGTCACAACAGAACAGAGAACATCAAAATATATGAAAGTTCTGTAAATAAAATGTATAAAAATACAAACTTAAGATGTGAAACTTAAAGTCCTTTGAACAAAAACACATTAACAAAAAAAAAAAATCAGTTGCCAACAGGTACGTTTTAGAGCGCCCTCTGGTGGACAAATTATACAACACCAACACTCATAACATGATACAACATAATATTCATTTATCATAAATGATTCTGATGAATGAATATTTAAATATATATATATATATATTTTTTTTAAGTAGGCCATTATAAATGCTGATACCGATAGTTACCTAATATTGGCCCGCCGACAGATCGGTCAGGCTCTACTTTATAGTAATGTTCTAATCACATCTGTTGCCCACCATCTGAAAACCTATTGATGATGAACTAATCATAAAGAAATCATTTATTTACATTAGTAATTGATCAACAAACAGCTGTTATCATTAATAGATTGTAAGTCATTTAAAAGCCATTAGAAGTAATTACGAATATTACAAACATAAATAATTGAATATCATGTAGTCAAAACATTTGCAAATGATTTACAGATGCATGTACTGATTTGTCAATTTTCATGCACAATTTCTTCTAATCACACCAGTGGTGTATAAAATGTTTTAATTGTAGTAATGTCAGTTTGTCTCAGTTTTTTTGGAGAAAAGCAAACCGACGTCACCCTGCCAGGGCCCAATCATGCAGAATTTAACCAGCGATTAGATATGGCATTGTGAGAATCCAGAACAGTAAACAGAAAACAACTGTCTCTATCACTGGCACAAAAATGTTTTAAAACTATGAGGGTAAAAAACAAATCACAGGCACTTAAATGCACACAGGGCTATTGCAACAGCTGACTGTTTTCTGCAGCAAGTTCCAGCACAAAGCACGGTCCCTCCGTCTCTTTTCTCTCTCTGTGAAACGAAGATGCCTTCAAGTGTGGTCGGAAATGTTGATGCATAAACGATCCGACGCAAAACAATGATTGTGAAATATAAGTCTACCTGCGATAAATTGGAGTGTTAAAGAACAGGGGGTCATACAAATGGGACACACCCACCGCAGTGTTGTGCTGCGGTGGGAGTGTCACGTAAAGGGCCCATTTATGTGACCCCCTGAATTGCGTGAGCCGGGCCGCTTTTTTTCTGCTGTCAATGAGTCCTGACTATCTTCTTCAAAAATAACAATTCACCAGTTGATGACAGAAAATCTCCAACTGTGAACTGTGTGCAGGGGTGAGGTATACTTTAAATACACATGTACTGTATGTCACCACAGACTAATTCTTAATGAAAGCCCTTTCTAAACTAAGCTCAAATCTGTGATGTGGATAGTTTGTTTTCTGTGTAAATCCAGGCTTGGACATTTCTGAACTACTTTCTCCCTCTCCAAAGATCACAGTTGTTCTCTGAAATACATCACACGACGTCATACTACTACTAAGACATCCAGGACCTTTTTTTATTCTCTAGTCCCTCCAGAATTTTGGGATCGCACTAATTCACGCAAATTCAACCAATCACCGTGACTTTGACCAATCATCTCAACTTTACTACAAATTTGACCAATGACCGGAGTTTCCTGCGACTTAAACCAATCCCAGCAGTCCCACGTGCCAGACTTTGTATATGTGACTCAGAGCCAATGCCCAAGCGGGAGTAATAACTGGTTGATGTCACACGTACGTGGTCATATTAATTTCTTTGAATAACGAGACGTGTGTGAGTTGAACGGCTCACATTTACCAGCTAAACGTGCAGCGAAAATGCAGACCGTCCTTCCAACCTATTTACATTTTAACATCAATGTACGCTATAATGTTTTTCGCAATGACCTAAATTGAGGACGGCTACGCTCGTTATTGTAAATGCAGTGATAAGTTAAAGTCCAATAAGTCCTTTATCAAACCGTATGAATGTGTGTCCCAGGCCAGGATAGGAAATTAACTAACAATGTAAAGATCAACAAGCCACTGACAGACATGTTCAAATTTGATTCCTTCAATAAATTAGAATTTTTTGACTTAAATTCATCAGCCATTTTCATATTATAGCTGCATTTGCAGCATCCTGAGCTTCCCGATAAGGTTACTAGCAAAACTCAGCCGACAGTAGTTTTATTCTCCCCAAAACAAGTTTCCTTTTAATTTTTAATTAACTATACAAAAAAAAAAAACTTTTGCAACTTTTTCTGTCTCCCGCAACAATCATTGCAACTTTTATCGCAATTTTTTACGAAAGCTCCCGCAACATCGAGCATTTTGGGCCACAACAATCTCAAAATAAAGTCTGCGAAATCCTGGCGGGACTGATTCTTGCTTCTGAAAGGACCTGGTCTCAGTGAAAATAAATACATCAAAGACAAAAAGAAAAACAAAGCACTGTGGTGTCGTCGGTGGTGCCTCCTCCCTTCTCTACATCATCCTCTGTGATGAAAGCAGTGTGAGTGAGTGTAGACACGCTGGGGAAGCTGTTTGGCCAAAGCTGTGCAGGGATTCTGCAACAACAGACAGCACGCAGCTCAGGGTGGATCGGATCTCCATCTTATAAACACTGATCCACTGGTGGCCTCGCCTGATTACTATCAAGGTCTGTTGCATAAGTCAGAACTGCGTCGGTTCACAAACTTCTACATTACACCTCACCAAAGACAGAGGCCTGGAAAAACTAATGAACATGATGTGTTCCGTTGTTACTGGACGCCAACGTCACTAGCCTCACCGCACACGCCATAAAGTTGTTGTAGAAAAACAACCAAACCAAAAAACATACACTCGGACACATGCATGCAACAGGCAATAAAAAAAGACAAAAAACATTTCCATATTAAACTTTGTATTATATTAAAATGTGTAACTGTTCGCTGGAAATTGTAATGTGGTGTTTTCAAGGTTTGAAAAGTGCTTGGATTCTTAATAAAGTGATTGAAACTGCTTGATATTGTCATTGCATTACTTAATAAATGAATCTATCTGACTGAATAGCTAGCCACCACTAACTATGAACTCAATGCCAAACTAACACGTCTATGACAGTGTAAAACACTGAATGTGGGTTTCATAAAAGTAAACTTTGTGGCAGAACAGTTGTACAAGATTATTTAACTAATAAAGTGGCCACTAAGTGTATGCACTTTTCATAAATATTTAATTTACCACAGCTATACGGTGCTTAAAAAAAGCTTGAAATTGCACCTTGAAATGCTTGAAAAGTGATTGAATTTGACTTGGGATAAAACGTTCACCAACTAGTTGCTAACTTTCTCTGTCTGATGTCTCTGTGTTATGCTGGAAAAAAAAGCGTACTGTTGATTTTTCACTGAGAACGTGAAAAAAACACTAAAGTTGCAGGCAGGAAATCCAAAACAAAAAAGCTCTGTAGAGCTGAGGGGAACTGCAGAGTATTGGTTTGTCCGTACGAGCAACTTGTTCACATTACATGCTTTCATTTGACCCATTGTTATTAAATAATAATCATAAAAAATAATTGACAAAATCAAACATGTCAGCAATATGGCAATTGTCTCTTGCCTGTTCTTACTCATAATAATCTCTGCTCCGCCCAGCTGGTGCAGAATCCGCTTTAACACTGTTTGGGTCAGCGTGATTTTTACCAGTGATGTGTTGAAGCAGAGTTAAGTGGAACCATGCTGTGAAACACGAGTCCCCTTCCCTCCCCCACAATCTTCACAAACAGAAGTGTGTAAGCCAGTCTACGGATCTTATACTGAGGGTAATTACTGCATTACAATATCCAGCCAGCAGTGAGGAGAGGAGGGAAATAAAAGGGGGTGACTCCCTGGTTGCATTAGTCATGTTTTACATCTGTGGGGGGTTTACATGCAAGATTGCATATGTAATTACAAAAAGGTATGTGTTAGCATGCACACACATTCATGTTTTGTTTTCTAAGTGTGCACACGCACACACACACACACACACATACACACACACACACACACACACACACAGTTGGTTGGCTGATATCTCCTTGGCCGAGAGATGAGATGGGAAACTGAAACCTAAGTTAAACTTGCACAGCTGTAGGTGTGTGTGTGTGTGTGTGTGTGTGTGTGTGTGTGCGCGCACGCTTGCATCTGTGAAGTAATTTGCTTGTGGGTATACTGTATACAATGGCTGGATCCAAGCTGGTATGTCATTGTAGATTTCTGTGTATTTCATGGCAGCGATGGAGCAACTTCCATGAAATACTGGCAGTTACTTGATGGCTCGCAGAAACACAAACACACACTTACATAATATCTGTCATTCTCTCACAATGTGTCTTTTATTCAGCCCCAATATTATAGAGGACTCAAAAAATAGAAGCGAGTTAGCTAGTTAAAGTTAGTCTAAACTATAGGGATAAAATGGACACAAACATTCCCAAGATCAAACTTGACACAGGAAGTAATTAAATCACAAGGACCTGCTTGACACATTTTTTTATGCTTCTCTTGCAGGTCTGTGTCTCATGACGAGGCACTAAATGCATGGCACACTGGCAAACCAACATGACCTGATGACTTCACATAAACATACACACAGACTTTCTAAAGCCAAGTGGCGTGTTATCTGTACGCATTTTGAGCTATCCGCATGTATGTCTACGCTGTGTACAATGGATGTAAATACACAGGCCACTTGCCATGTTATCATGAGAAGAAAGCGATGGTTTAGTTGAAGAAATGTGACACACGGCTGGGTTACGGGATTGGATTTAGTTACAAAACAAACTGACGGTTGAGTTTAGGAAACGTGCCACGCGGGTCTCCTGGGTGAAATCCCTGTGTTTCACCCATCCACCACCCCGGGCCAACCTCCCGAAGCAGTTTTTCGCTCTTTCATACTACTCGCTAGTGCGTAAATTCACACGCTGTAGCAAGGTAATGTAAGGCAATGGAGGCCAAACGCATTGATATACATGCTAAAAAGTGAAAATGAGTCATGATAACGCGCCAATAATGACATACAGTGAACCCTCGTTTTTCACGGGGGTTACGTTCCAAGAAGAACCCGTGATAGGTGAAATCCGTGAAGTAGTAACCTTTTTTTTTTACCATTATTATACGATGAAATACTCCATTACACTGAAACCAAAGAACAAAACCTTTTTACAGGCCCAAGCATTTGTTTAACAAATAAAAGTACTGTATAAACGTTTTTTTACAAATAACTACTGTACTGTAAAATAACAATTTTAATCATCAATACGAACTGAAGGCTTCAAATTGCTTCAAATTGCGGAGATCCCCCACCCAGCGTCATTGGAACGGGAGAAAATGATTATGAAAACAAATACAAAGTAAAGTACAGTAGGAAAAACCGTGATTCAGGTGTATTTCCCTGCTCTTCTGACGGAGCCGCTGCATCCCGACTCCGCTCTGTAGCGTTTTTTTCTTCTAAAGCCCGCGGTGCAGGTGTGTTTTTTCGAGAGAAGAACATAGTTATCGGTAGTTGTTGTCGCTCTTTTTTCTTCTGGGAAAAAAGATTCTTATAAACCGACATGCCACCATTGATTATGTTGCAGAATGCAGAACACAATGCACGATGCAAATCCGTGAAGCAGCGAGACCGTGAAAGGTGAACCGTGATATAGCGAGGGTTCACTGTATACGTATTGGCATGTCATATATATGCCATTTCATGAGATCAGTCGTCCCATGTACACTTATTACACATGGAGAAAACACTGAATCACTGGTAAAAAACGTAGGTTAAAATCTACGAGCCCGAGTGTAGTTTGTAGGGGACCGCAGATTTGGAACGAGCACGATGAAAACTTGAAATTGTCACATTCTGTCTCAATCTTCAGGAAACGTCTCAAGGAAAAACTGCTTTTTTCATATTGTTGATTATTCTTTAAGTGCTAAAATTTGTGCTGGGATCTTTTATCTGTTGTTTTTTTGTAAATGTCTTTATTTTGTCCATGGTAAATTGATTTTGTTGGTTGGTATGTTACTTGTTGTATGTTTACTGTTCTCGGACCCCCTCCAAAAAGCTTTTAGTAGCTTATTTGGGGTTCCCCATTGCATGCGCCCTGTATATGATCATTGTACCTCATGAAATTGTGTTTAAATATACAATGATCTCAGACTTGCCAATTACAGACTACATGTCGTATACTGTACGACATGATCATATGCTTAAATCCCAGGGTTTTCCCCGCCTAGAAATATCATTAAAAGCCATGCTGTGTATTGTAAATAATATAATAATGTATGCTTAAAATATCTGTGTAAGTAGTAAAACAATACAAACCCAAAGTTTAGAAACATTTTGAGTGATGAAAGAACAATATTTTTGGTCAATTTAGTCAGCTTTTTTTATTGAATCAAGAGAAACACTAAAAAGAAGGATAATGGTACAGTCTCCATGCTACACTAATGATAGTATTGAGACTTTCCTCTGTGTACACATATCCTCTACAAGTACAATTGTGGCTATATTATTTGTGTCCCCTTCAAAAATTGCCCTTCAGAAAAGGCAAACTGATCAGATTTACTTCCATGGACATGATCAATACATTTGTTTGGTCCCGCACATATAATGGGCTTCTCTCTCTTAATTAGCACCACATTGTACCTCTAGAGATGCTTTAGCACCATTTTGATTCTAATGTCACCATATTTCGGAGGCTCCATTACCACAACACTGAGAATCTCAGCTGCAGGACATTTCAACTGTTTCATCATTCCTTGCAGTCCATGCCAATCTCACCCTTCCTCACCTCATTGCAGATAAGGTCCAATGTACAATATGGCTCCCTGGAAGGATCAGAGATATATGTACTACACTACTCAGGCTTATGCATTGTTAATGCCACTATCAGCATGTGGTGGTTGTTACAGTTTGTGTCCACTAGAGGGACTTCCAACATTTGCCTGGCCTTGAAGGGGACCTACGTCATGGCCAGTGTTGTAATGCGAACGAAGTAGCCTACAAATACTTTGTATGTAAATAACGTTACATACCTTTTGGCCATGAAGTTCATATCAAAGTACTTCTAATACTTAAGTACAGTGAATATCAGATACTTTAAGACTTTTACTCAATTAATATTCTAAAAGTTCTACCAAAGTCATTTTCTGTTAAGACACTCAAGTCAAGTATTGCTTTCAAGTACTATACAAGACTGGTCATGGTGCATTGCATTTCTTGCACGCCACTTTGTTTACATTCATTTTCCACCACGAGCACACAGCAAAATACACAAATCAACAGAGAACTCTGTTGTAAAGGCTAACGTTGCTCGGTTAGCACAATGACATCATGTTAGAAAGCCCTGCAGAAACAATTTGTCATAAACTAGGTAATAATAGTGTTAGCCACGATGCTAACATCATTGATAACTAAGCCAAACAATGCTGCCACTACTATTTTATTAGTAGTAAAAGCAACCTGTTTCTTGCAGACTGTCACCATACTGAGAATACAGCTGTTAGAAGGTAATATATCAAAAAGCTAAATCTGACAGCTGTAGGCTGTAACATTAACGTTAGCTGTCTCCATATAGCTCCCAGCTTATAACTTGTGACGCAGTCAGGAAACAAGAACGAGCTAACTAAGCATTTTGGCTTGGTAGAAGTCGGTTTTAAAGTTATGTTAAAACTGTTTCCCATCCTTCTTCCAATTTCCACTCCCTCTGTACTAACACTACTCAGTATGTAACCTTAGCTCCATGATCTTAAGACCTCACAATGCCTTGTGTTTCTCACTCCTGCTAACTTATTATTCATCAGACGTGATATGACAAAAGCAATTTGTTTTCACATGCGGGTAGGACAAGGCAAGAAAACGTAGATTAGCTAACTTTAGCCAACATATTTATAATAAAATCACAGTCAAATAGTATTATTTGAATTTTAAATGACTTTTAGAATTTGTTCCAACAGCTCTAGAGTATATAATAATATGTAAGTACTCAAGCAAACTGTTTTGGAGCAAAATCCACTTATCATAAATATATCCTTTTTTTATTTTTTGGTTTACAGAACGCATACATACACATCACGTTGCCCAATACAAATATCTGCTTTATTGGCTCTTACACATTATTACCTGGTTTAGGATTAGTATGCTTTAGTGATGGTAACCATAGCAACAAACATCCATCAAGGTAAATTAGGTGTCTGAATGTGAAAATACAGCCCTTATCACCCTCATTACATGGGCTTAATAAACATTTATGCATAGCTAAAGAATGCTAACAAGTTGGGCTTTCCTGTGTATTTCTCATTTACTGACACAGCATGTAAGTGGCCCGAGAGTTAGTTTGTCAAATTGTTCCTACAATAAGGATGTAAGCAAACATCTGTATTCTGTAAGTCTACAGTTTGTAATCTGCACATGTAAAAAAGTTGATTGAAATGCTTTGAGTGTATGGTGTTTTTACTCTTTCAAACACAGTACTGTCCCAGAGTGACCTTTTCACTGTTGGCCAGCTAATCAACAGAATGATGTGATCAAGCTGTAAACGACACAGCTCTGTTTGACGGAGTGTGTTTGCTCCAGCAAACATCCCACCCACACGGACAGAAAGTGTGCGTTTGTGTGTGTGCTATTGTGTTTCACCTTTGCTGCCAATCCATTTTGTATTGTGATGATTGTCAAATAAGCACATGTGGAACTGACAAGGACTGCATTTTTTTAATGTTTGCTTGTTCATGATGGTGTGATATTTATAATTGACATGGTTGTAAACAAATCATTCAGATGTTTGTGTGTGTCTGTTTATCTGCGAGCGTCCGTTTGTGTGGCATGCCTCCTGCAGAGAAGGAAGGTATTTTATTTTCCCACAGATGAGAAATGACATCTGTCAAAACACACACACACACACACACACACACACACACACACACACACACAACCAGACATACACATTGAAAGTTATCTCACTCCACATGCACACGACTCAGGTACACTGTACATAGTGGGAAATGATCCCTGGAAATGAATTAGCACTCAATCTACAGTGTGCACCAACGTCCAAGATAATTAGATTCTTGCCCTGTGTTTATTTCTACTGACCCCACACACACACACACACAACAACAGTTAGTGTGTATCAATGGACAGCTGCTTTCAATTGTATTGCGATTGTTTTTCAGGAACCATAACAAACAAGCACCACACCCACCAGTCTGGATTCACACAGGAAGAGAAACCGTAAATTTGACCTATACCTCACAACAAAATTTGTGTTGCAAGTTAAGCGCTCAAAACTGCCAAACAGTGTGTTTGCATTATATTTATATGAAATTATACTGGTTGATATAAAACAATACAATATGCAGTAGAGGCCTGTAAGTATACAGAATTAAGAGTCAACAAGACCAATTTAAT
>JABXJD010000212.1:935000-995000 GCA_013375575.1 Percina caprodes
TTATGATAAGCAAGGCCCATGTATCACATCATGACATTAATAGGCAGCATATGCTAACACTGACTTTAATGCTCCTAAATGAAGCGGTCTTGTTGCGCGTCAAACTAAACTTTTGTAATAAAGCTGTTATGGTCACTTTGAGAGGATTTCCCCCACATGCAAATTATGAATCACAGCACTACTTGGAAACATATCTACAATAACACAATCCTCTGTGGAGTATTGTACTTTATATATATTCTTTTTTATGTAATCCTATTTAATTCTTTTTGACTGAGTGTAGCAGCAGGAAGCAAGTAACAATTTTGCACACACAGATGAATTTGATGAGAAATCAAACTAAAATCAATATATGAAGATTGACACAAATGAAAATATTGACAGCTGCACATTATAAAAAGGCTACCGTTTTTAATGGCAGAGAAAAGGACAATCATTTTTACCCTCTAGTTTGTCAATGACAGGGAGTAATAAACCATGCTTAGCAGTGGCGCCCAGCCCATTGGGTCTTTATGCCATCTCAAAGGTTTGTAGGAAATCAACATTTTTCACTTCAGTGTAAAATAGAGATTTAAAGGGTATTAAAAGGTGCTCTAACCGACGTTGGGTGACGTTACTTCTTGTTGACGTTCGAAGTATTTTCAAACAAAACAAGACTAGCCTGCCCCTCCCTCCTCCTTATCCCATCCCTTACCCCTCCTTTCTGTGCTTCCACGCACTAACCCCCCCAACCCCCACACCCAAATCCTTCTTGTTGGTTATTGGCTGGAACGCTGGAACACTGTTTGTGTATGCTTCGTGATGCAGGTGGGCACAGTTTATTTTTGTTGCCGTTTGTAGACCTTGGGCTGTCTCCAGAAACCGCGGTTTTTACAGTGTGTTCTGGGGACAGGCAGCTTGCTGATAGTGAGGAGATGTTTGCTGTATGTGACAACAAATGTTGGAGTCTAAAACACGCGTGACATCGCTTAGAGCACCTTTAAGCAGCAGAAACAAATAAGAGCCAGCAGGGACACCAGTCAGAGGAGGTGTGAGCTAACCACCAATTATTAAACAGCACCATTACTTACCGCCAGCCCTCCCTGCAGAGCACAAGCATGCTGGCACATCCTCCCTAACTTTTACTCCTTTAAATGTTCTCTTCAGTGCAACAAGCTGTTCCTTTTGGTCTTTGCACACACATAAATTGTCAAAATCCTTTGGCGCTATTAGAAAAAACTCTACATAGTATGAACTAATTGAGACAATGATTTCAAAATCTGATCCAGCCTGATAGTATGCACTGCTTTTGCCAAGCGTAATTAAGTAAAACTGAATGTGTCATATTCATATCGGGTATGTAAACACGATCATTGCACTTGGGAGGAAAACTGCTAGCCTGTTTTACATATATTTCATGAAAAATATACCAGAGTGATTGCAAGAGAAGATCTGAATGGCGTCCTTGTCTTTGGTCTAATCTCTCTTGTTCTATTAACTATTAATGTTACTGGCGCCATATGCTTGGCTCCTGTTGCTACAGTTTACCATGATGAATGTAGTCCAGGGTTGAGGAAGCCAATAAACAGCAATCTAGCTGGGTAAGCCAGGAGACAATGATGACATAATGTTGCCTGTAAACTAGGGGTGGGGGGAAAAAATAAATAAATCGATGCAGCATAGTATCACGATATGTTCAGTGGCAATACTGTATCGATACACAGGCACCAAGTATTGATCTTTTATTACATGTGTTGGTCAGTTTGTCTGCTTGACAATCCCATTTTGCAGCAAGAACATTGAAGTGAGATGAACAAAAGAGAAATGTATCTTTTTAGATAAAACAGATGTTGACAAACTTTCCTTTTGGAACATCATTTGAAATTAGGAAAAATTAGAAGTTGGAAAAAAGGTTATAAATTGCAATATATCGGAGAATATTGCAATATGTTAAAAATCGCAATAATGTCGTATCGTGGCATAAGTATCGTGATGATATCGTATCGGAAGGCGTCTGGTGATTCCCACTCCTACTGTAAACACTCAATCTATGCATGCTATATAACTGAGTATTACTCTGGGTTTCTTATAGATGATGAATTTGATTCAATTTGGACACCAAGAGACAAAATATACCATAGAATACCACATAACGTATTTGATTCATTTAGTATTATCCTAATTTCAACATGGATTTCCTATGAAACCTCTGTAAATACTGCAAAAAAAGAAGAAAATATTACAGTGAAAAGCTTTACAATAGAATAACAAAAACATCCTAATGACAGTTATGCATTTTTGGTTTCAGTGGGTCATATGAATAAAACATGTTCAAACCTCATGGTTTGAACATGTTTCATGTCTAGACGAGGTAGTGAAAAAGCAACTGGACAAGTTTGTGACTATATTGAACAGTTTTAATATAATAAAAAAACATATCTAGACCTTAAGAACCAATACACTTGCAAAATACCCAGAGGTGGTTGAACTATATTTGGCATAAATCCCCTTTTTTGTACCACAAGTATAGATTACTGAGTGGCCGCAAAAGATGTGGGAAATTATGAGCAGGACTCAGAGCAGAAATCTGACTAGCTCACAATGCTTTTCACAGAAGACTTTAGAAAGACTGTGACAAAATGAGCGTTGCTGTCTAGACGAGGTAGTGAAAAAGCGACTGGAGAAATTTTATTGTCTAAAGCCATTTGCTTCCTGGTTGTTTTGGCTCGACTATTTCTCATGGGAATGTACATACAGTACACCTGCTCAGAGTGTGTGTGTGTGATAGTTGTAAGTTTGATGTGATTTGAGATGTAACGCGTTAGCCTGTTAGTGTGTCTTGCTTGTGTTGATGTGTTGTAATTTAATTCACATTTAGAGGTCATTGATATTAAAATATATTGTGTCCTTGTTTAGGAGACAGAGGAACATATTCAAACAACTATGAATCTGAATACAAAAACCTATTACATTGTAGTACTTTATTTTATTTTTTATATTTAAACCTGCAAAGCTAAAAGAAAATAGTACAAAATAAGCCCATTCTCACACACTATAGAGATTATCCTGTTCTCGCTTCTGGTTTCCCAAGAAAATGAACATACTTCAGAGAATAGTTTTGTTTAATAAGCTCCAAACTGATTTATACTTTGTATATCATTACAAAAACACACACAATTCAAAATGTAGAGGCTTAAAACATAAAACAAAATGGGGAGTATTAGGTTTTAACCCACCCACTGTGGTAATTAGACACAGAATAGAGTCCAGTGGTTTGATCCCTGCAACAGACAGCTCATCTTGTGTTAGCCCATCTGAGGCAACACTGGAATCTGTCCCGCTCACCCATGGTATGTCACGATGGATAAGACCATGAGCTAAATCAGCCAACTACAGTGCAAAGATCCTTTCATGTCCTGTGGTTTTTCATAACGGAATAGATGAGAGCCAAAGCAAACGCAGAGCTCTGGAGGTAGACCACCTGATTACTTGAAAGAGAAACATCTGTTGAATGGATGTGAGACTTCAGTGGAAGCTCTGCCGCATGTGTGAGAACAAGGTGTAACAAAGAGTGACAGGAGAAGCCATTTGGCCGGATTTTGTGTGTGTGTGTGTGTGTGTGTGTGTGTGTGTGTGTGTGTGTGTGTGTGTGTGTGTCTTTCCAGGTGTTATAGGAGGAGAAGACAGTGACAGGAAATTCTTCCTGATAGCAAGAACCAAAAGGTGTTGACTGACTGCCCGGCTGTCTGGTTGAACCAGCGCTTTGTGTCTTGCTTTCTGGGTGGCAGACAGGCTGAATAACTGACCTGCTGTTTGGACATTATCGGGCTACTGAGCAGCCAGCCGATTGGATGGTTTGGAAAGTTACTGGCTGGGTGACGGATGACCTTTGCAGACTTTCATCCAGCTTGGGAATAGGGAGTTGGGGTGATGTACGGGTGTGTGTGGCGGGGGATGTCCCTGCTAGTGTGTTGTTAAAAAGGCTGAAACAACATGATCACCTACTTAGTTTCCTCTCAGTATCTATTTACAGCCATGCCTTGCACCCCAAGGAGCCATGCAGAAGACATTATCTAAAAGATTACAAATCCAGAAAAAAGCAGGCCATGTTAATGGAAACGTTGCACTCGTTTTCTGCTTCAAAATAGTTAGTCCAGAAAACAAAAAAAGTCAAGCTTTCTAAACACAGTAATAGGAAAAACATATGTGCCATTAAGATTTATGTCTCATCTGCTACTGCATTGTTAGAATTCCACAATTGTTTTCGAATGCATTTTTGACGTAAATCCTGAATTTAAAAATAATACAGCCAAACAGTCAACAGTGAAGCCTTGAGCAAAAACTGATGCGATAATCCAGGCTACAAGACGTCCTGTTGTGAAAGATTATTTCCTGGCAGTCACGCGGGTGTTTGGCTGTAAACTGAGCATCACATAATGCACACACTGATTTCAAAACCCTCAACTAAGGCAAAATGTTAAGGCCAATTGATCTTCCTTCATCCTTCAAGTACCTGGATGTCTGTCACAGTAACTTAGAACTGAATGTGAAGATATATAGAGAGTTGAATTTTCATTGATAATCATATTTTATTGGATTTCAGGTCCAAACGAATAAATTCAATTTCAAAGTATACTACTCGGATTCAGTTTTTCAATGCAATGATTCAAATTAAACGATACAATTTCAAATTATGTGATTCAAATTCAGTTTTTCCAATGCAATTATTCAAGTTTAGCAATTCAAATTCAAATATAAATGATTCAGATTCAGTTTCTGTTGGCACATATTTCAGTCCTTAAAAACAAAATAATAAAACAGAAACTTTGACAAAGCCAAATAGAGCCCTCGTCATTACTGTGATGGATTATGGAGTGCAGGCAATTTTCAGTTCTGTGGAAGCAACAAATGGCTCTTGAAGGCAAGAAAACAAGCCCTGATATCTGTGCAAAAAGATGTAAGGCAAGGGAGACAATTACTGTTCGCTAAACCCATCCTCCAAACAGTGATAGTGCAATCAGAATTTAACAACAGTAACTAGACACGGCAGGCCTGACAGGCTTTCTTCACGTGCAGTAGCAGTGTGCATGTGGCTGTAGTAACGTGATACTGAAGGATGGTTGGTGTGTATTTTTTTTGGCCTTTCCCAAACCAAAACCCCAACTGCTAAAGTGTTAAGAATGGAATCACAGTAGGTGCATTCCAATTGCCTAGTAGTTCCCTGCAAAACAGACGGCACGGGGTGCCATGTTACAAGCTTCCAAACCGTAGGGAGCAAAACGTGCTCAGTTCAAAGTGAACTGTGTAGGGAAGAACTGAACAATGGTTCATTAGTTCACTGGAAGTTGACAAGCAAGATTACCCATCAGTCATTTCACCTTGCTGTCAAATGAGATTTATTCACAAGTTATTAAAGGAGAATTCTGGTCGATTCCAACAAGTAGCTCTGTTTGTAAATCTGGAGTGCAGTCAGAGAGGAAAAAAGTGTTTTAGCCCCTTAACATGTTCAAAATGTCAGTACATGTGCAGTGATCCCTTCTGAGTAAACACAGCGAATCTGACTGCAGTAGATGTGAACGAAATGCATGAAAGTTGTGCTAATTCAGCTCAAACAACAGAGCTAAGTGTTGGAATTGACTGGAATTCTCCTTTAACATTTGAATAAAATAGTTTTGTAATAGTATCAGTTTTTGTTTCAAAATACATTCTATATTATATTTAATTTAAAAATGTCCACAGTAACAGCAATATATCCAAGCTGTTTATGTGACCATGGTAACACAGAGGAAGTGACTTTGTTTGTGGCTTTGCAGGGATTTGAAAGAAGGAATTCTGTTGTGACAAGGTTCCCTTAAACGACATTCCCGGAATAGGGAGTACTGTTTATGTACACTGATGAACGGAACGCAGACAGTGAATTTGTAACGTTGTCCAGCAACGTTAGCAACTAGCAACTAGCTTGCTACCTACAGTTTTCATATAATAATCATTTTCCTATCTTGGGGTTGGAAAAATGCAGGGCCAATAACAGAAGTCTTGAGTCTGGCTTCAAAAGTGAGTCAATCCCCACAGACCCCTTTGTTAAAATGGCCAACTTCACAGCATTTATAAACATGTTAACAGCCTGGTACAAAAATAGTTTTTGGTCTCTACAGCTAATTCCTTAATTCATGACAACTGTACAAGGGGTGAATATTTTTTATAACTCACCAGGAAAGGGTCGAATTGGCGTGTCCCCTTTTTTAATCTAGCTGTCATACATGTAGCAACACCGCCCAAGCGAGGGAAGGAGGGAGCCTGGCTTAGCCTGGCAGCCAGCTGCTTCCCCAGCCCCTGCTCTTAAACAGTTAGCACAACCGCACGAGAAATGTGCGCAACTTCCGCCAACAACACAACGTGCTGGAGAGCCCAAGAGCCTTGGCATTAATCTAACATGTGTCTGTGTACGATTGTATTTGAATGTAGGGTAGACAGCAATCAGGTTTTGGCAGATGACCAGTTTTTTCATTTGACACCATTAGCTGATGAACTGCAATTGATGAGCCTTCTAGTTGTAGGGATATAGAAACTCCCCACCCCTGCTGCTGTTCTGTGCATGCACAGATATGCATGCAAAGAGATTCCTTAAAAGGTCCCATGGTATGAAAATGTCACTTTATGAGTTTTTTTTAACATTAATATGCGTTCCCCCAGCCTGCCTATGGTCCCCCAGTGGCTAGAAATGGCGATAGGTGTAAACCGAGCCCTGGGTATTCTGCTCTGCCTTTGAGAAAATGAAAGCTCAGTGGGGCCAATCTGGAATCTTGTCCCTTATGAGGTCATAAGGGGCAAGGCTACCTTCCCTTTCTCTGCTTTGCCCGCCCAGAGAAGTTGGCCCACCGATGAGAGACATCATGGCTCTAAAACAAGCAAAGTGGAATTTGGTCAAGGCCACACCCCCAGCCTCCACCTTGCCCATACTAAGGAAAGCTCATTGTGGGACTGGCTCTAGTGGCTGTAATTCTGCATCAAGGCTGAATTTTGGAAAAGAGACTTCAGATATGGTATTAGGGGACCACTAAGGTCTATATAACAGCATCCAAAGAGCACCATGTCATGGGACCTTTAAATTAATAGTTAAATTCAGGCTTAAAGTCCTGCATAATAGGGCATTGCTGCTTTGTTTGACCGGGGGCTGTACTGACAGGTGCCGAGCATAGACTGTAGGCCTTATTCAGCCTGCCTTAGTTCCATCCACGCACCACCTCATTGCCCATTTTTGGATTGGCCGGGAGTTAGGGAGTGTCAGGCACTGCCATGATGGCAATGGTCGGAGCCATGAGGAGTTGCCCACATTGAGTTTTATTGTGGCTCTTCAGAAACCTATGGGTAACGTCATGGAGACTATGTACATATTTTTATGATTTTAAAACGTGGAGATAACGTTAGCAAGTTAGTGGAGATAGTTTAATTAGCTAGATAGTTACAGTAGATAAAATATGCCAGCAGAATCAATGGTCACAGACAAGAAAAGAGAAACCTGCTTTTGCCGACATCTGTGACCAACTGTTTGAAAAAAAGACTAAAATTGTTGAGTGGTAAACAGTCAATTGGCGCTGGCCTACTATTTGTAAAGCATAACGGTTTAATCTAATGGAAGCTTTTGTTACCTTTTTAAGAGAAATTAAACTGCTCCATATTTCACTTAGCAAATCTATTCCTTGTTATGAGCTCAGAGGGTCAATTGTAAAGTCCAAATGTGACCACAATAATCATGCTGAGGGAAATTTTTGGCCTCAAATGAAAATATCTTTTAACAGTCGTGAACGTTTTCAGTCAGAATCATAACAACCTTAACAACTAGGCTCTCTTGCAATTCCTTCATATTCATTTGGCAAAACATCTCTCCTCCTGAGTTGCAATTTTTTTTCCCCCCAGCTGGATTGGCTTCTGTCTCGTCTGCAGGGAGAAACACAAATTCAGCAGTCAAGTTTCCCACTGGTGTTTTATTTGAATAACAACGTATCTAATTTCTCATTCTGGACAAGACACAGGAAGCTGACAAAATGAAAATCACTTCAATTTGTCTGCCTCTTTACTTTACAAAGTGGCCGCCAGTTATAACACGGTGCTTGATGAAAAGGAGAGAATGCCCCAATCCTTGAATAAATACGACAGACACAAAGGAGCTTGGTATTGGGAGGCTGTGCAGGCCTTCTGCGGTTTAAATGTGAAAAAGATATTACAAACTTTGTCACTTCAAACTGTTTGGCAAAACCCAAATACTGCTTCAAAGTGATATGAGTGACATAATCCTTCTCCAGTTTCTGCATCAGGAAACAACTTTCTGTTCTTATCACACTTGATAAAAAGATTTCTCTCCTGAAGGCTGATAATTCAGTCATGTTTATACAGGGAAGATCTTTGACTGTCTATTTTTGTCTCCATGAAGTCTCAATGAACATTACTGAGAAACAACATCAAACACCACTACTACAAAAACAATGATGCCAATGTGCTTCACACAATAAGTCAATGTTTAGATCTAATTTTTTTTAAATGTATAAGACTAAATTAACATATTCAAATACTACACATGTACTGGCTATACATGTACAGCTTTACAGATGGGTTTCTGACAAAGGTAAATATGTCCCTGAACTACAAGACTCCACAGACTCTTTCTCCTCTGTGATAAGGGAAGGTGTGATGGGAGCTTGCACAGCAGTCAGACTAGACATTTTACTTATTTAGATACCTTTAGATACCCATTTGTCTAGTGTCTTCTGATAAGATAACGCAGCACTGTTCTCACTGTGTGTGCATAGTTGTGAGTGTGGTGCGCATCCGTAATGCTGTGTGTTCATGTATGTTATTAGATGCCAGCAATTAAAAGGCCCACTGGCCTCCTTCATTTCCTCCTCCTGAGTAAGCATGGTGTAAGAACAGCAAGGGGGGGTCGCTTTGGGCAGCTGAATGCGTTTAAAGGGATGTTAGGTTGTGTGTGTGAGTACGTAGGGTATTGTGCTACAGGCCTTATTTGGAATACTGTTCCTGTGCTTTGAAGCTAACAGCTCAATCAACTGACTATAGTGTTAGCTCTGCATATGTACGTCATGCTCTCTTTGCTGCTACAGGTCACCTTTAAACTGGTGCCAATCAAGAGAACACAAAAAAATGACCCACAGAAAGGCAAATAGACAGAAATGAAGGTGATATAATAATAGTTATCTAGCAAAGGGTATTCATGATACCGATAAAAATTAAAACTGTAGGTTAACAGTTGGACATCATCAGTTTAATATAGTTTTTATTACAAGCTGCAGAGCTGGATTTAAGGTTTACAGGAAGATTTTAAACAATTAAACAGCTACTGTTCAGCTCTCCCTAACCCCCACCAACACCTAAACATATCACAGTGAAACTGATGGCATTGGGACTGCAGCTGAAAAGAATTCTACAGGAAACACTGGGTGTTTACACCAGTGCCTGTCAGGATGTTCAGCTTCTCATGAAACATCACATATGGCAATATTTTGTTCAGTATTTGCCTTAACATGAAGCCCAAGCATGTTTGTCAGAGCCTGGATACCACGGCTGGTCACAAACACCAGCTACATAGATCAGTGATATTTGTAACTAAACATTGAATTTAAATGTTCAAAAGGTATTGTATTTTCAGCCCCACAGAAAAACTTTGTAATGTTTGCCTGACATTGACTTTTGACAATGCCGCATTTGTACATCTTAATGTTTCTTCAATTATGGATCAAGCCAATAGTGCAGCATGATAGTCAAATGGGAATTGAACATTTTTCAGTGTTTCTCTATAACACTGCAGGATATAAAAGAACATGTCCTGCACACTGCTGAACACATTTTAAGCCTTGAGTGTGTGAGAAAACCAGCACATGCCAGCTCTTATCGTACTGAAGCACTGATATATTTGCTTTGAGACAAAATGATCCATTAGCGTAACCACATTATGTAGCTTTGGTTTGGATGCAGACCACCAGCAGATGCTTTGTCTATCATTATCATCAGCGCGGTTGTAGCTGTTAGTAAAACCTTTTATAACTTGGCCATGAGAGAGGCTGTCCTCATGTCCAAAGAATATAAAAGGCAAGACCGGACTGAAATATAGATTTATGATTGTGGTTACACACTACTGGGAATAAAACCTTTTCAAGGAGTTAGAGATTTTGTTGAATTAAACTCCAATTTGGCTGAAAAGACTGATTGGCTTCTGCACAGTAGAGTGAATCTTGGTCTGGCAGACTTGTGGGAAAGCCAAGTGGGTGGCTAAGTACTAAAGATTATCTTCTGAAACTGCACCAGAAATTCTTCCCATTGCGGAAGGTCCTTGTTAAGATGAATATAATTATATTTAATTATTGCCATTAATTTCTTCTCTTTTTTCCTTTGCCAGACATGTTAAAGAATGACAAACATTTGCTACTGTAACAATGTTACCGTGCTCCTCTAATGCTATGTAATCTGGTAAATGGAGCAAAGTTACTGTATACTCCAAGTGCTTGTCAAATTGTCAAAGCAACAATTTTCTTAACTTTCAGAAAATGTATTAAATGATTTGGCATTCACAACCACTTTATGAAGCAATTGGCTAGGTGTTTGGAGATGAGAAAGTTAGCAGATTTTAAACATGGAAACATGCCTTTATCACAATTTAAAATGACTGTGTTGTTTTACCTCGCCTTTGAGCTGTGTAGGAGCTTTGAGCTATAAACACTTTTGCATCCTTCTATGAATGGACAGCGCGTCTACGTTTCAAGCATAAACTGCATGTCATGTTAGGGTTACTTTAATATCTCTAACCTCGGTAAGATTCGTTATATTATAAAACCTTTGCTCTTTAAAGTCTATAGACATTCTGAGCAGATCTGTCTGATAAACTGACATTTTTTTCTGTAATTTATATAATTTTTATTGTTCTATGCTACATTGTGTCTTTCTCACTGCGGTACAACTGTCAGACCCACAGAGGGTAATGTTTCTTAGCACTATTTGTGCCGTTTTCCCCCACCAACATACATACAATACTGAACCAATGCATACAGCATATACATGTAGATTCAGAAATGGAATATCCCTTTCAAAAGAAAATATCCTAAACTACTTAATAAAATATAAAAACTGCTGGCAACATTTTTGGACAAAAAGTGCAGTAATTAATCGGATTGCAAAAAAACATGAATTGATTCAAACTCAAGACCAACTAAATATCTCTACACTTTAGGATTAAAAGTGACACACACAACCACACTTCTCTTCAAAACAACAGATATCTGACTATCAGTGGAAACAAACTACAATGGAACATCAAGCTTCAATTCCCTAAATTAACTTGACCATGAAACGGTTGACTTGTTAAGTAACAAAATTCACTTTTTCAGAATTAATGACAACAGGCTACATGATCAAAAGCACATTCTAGTAGCAACAGTTACGAAATGTGGGAAGCGTTAAATACACTTTGGTGTCTACAAAGGCTTTTGTATGATATAATTGTTTAATTCATAACAATGATTGTCCAATCTTGACTCAACAGTCGTACTGACAAGGCATTTGTGGATATTCTGATTGTGAAAGTCTGTAGCAAGGTTCAGTGCATTACCCTGAGCTGTGTGAGTATTGTTTTTACTGGTCTCAATTCCTGTCACTGGCAATAAAACTCACTTGTATTTTTCATCAAGATACGATTATTGAGTCTATGTTTCCCAATGAGTATCTCCAAAAATCAACCCAATCTGGATCCTAAATCCTTGTCAAGAACATTATCTTAATTTACTAATTTTGTCTATTGATTAGACATAAAACGTGTATCTTTTTTAGTTGTCTATACAAGGGGAATACCATTACATCACCGCCAAATACTTGAATTTTCCCTCGAGGACTTGACAAGTGTCTGTGTCTAAAGCAACACACTGCTGTGTTTCTTGGCACCGACAAATCTCAATGTAATTCCCTGACTCAACCTTGGCTGTGGTCCCAGAAACATACGCAGCATATGGTAGACATGACAACGGAGCTGGGGAACAGAGCTAAAGCGATGCATAGAAGAGGCAGAGATGGCTGTGGAATGAAGAGAGGCCTAGGGAGAAGAAGTCGTCAAAGGGATGGAGTAGAAAAAGGAAACGTTTTTAAAACTAAACCTTTAGAACCAATAGCTTTGCTACTTTCCTATGATCACACCAACACTGGTAAGATCTGACCAGACCATGACATTTTAAATTATTAGACACATAATGAATCTGAAGTCTTCCATGTTGGTGCAATGTGCACACTGCGTTCTGCAGAGGGTCAGCGAAGCTTGCTTTGTGCACCCAATCTACAGTAGATATATTTTGTGCAATTTAACGAGTTTACTTGTTAAATGTGAGTTATTTATTGTCCCTGTGGAAACATCGAGCACCAGCATCTGTAAATGCCTCTCTTCAAATGAAGTATAACCACAAGCCCTGTGACATCATTTTCAAATACTATTGGACCCTTTCAGACTTTTTTGTTGCCGTCTTTGCTGCGTCTTCTTCTTTACCCTCACTGTTTACTTCCGGTAGCGCACGCTGCATGATAGAATGTCATCAACACTCCCACTCACTTGCTTTAAATTCTCTAGATTCTGCTCTAGACGGCCGGCTGGGCTCATTCAGACAGTGAGGTAAGCCGCAGCAACCCAGACCCATGCAAGAACATGCAGACAGCCGCGGTAGTGCTGCTTTATTTTCACAATATTAGAATATATGTTTTCATATATGAATGTCTGTTTTTTTATTAGAATTTAGAATCATTTGTTGACAGCCCTACATCTGAGGAATTTCTTCAAAGCCAATCATGGAATTCATGGCCCCACATCATTTGGCTATAACAATAAAAAGGTTTAGACCAACTTCAGAGCTGTAGAGTTGTGTGCAAGATCTGCACATGTATGATCCGCACAAAAGATGGGCAGACGACCAATCTTCATGACCACTTGCGTGTGCGCCATCCAGCAGAATAGGTCACCTTGCCTTAACGTGCTGGGCCTAGCAAAAGCTGGGCCATGCTGCATACCTCTGATGAACAATATGCACGGACTGAGCTTATGGGGTTTGCCGTGCAGTCAATTTTAAATGTGACTGTGCAACACGATGGGGCTCAAAATAGCAAATGGTGGAGGGAATGCTGGAGCAAGCCATCAAACGTGTGTTTGCCCAACACAAAAGCCGGCACCCACTCCCCCAGCTGACATGGCTCGACATAAGTGTTGTGGAATCTGTGAACAAAGTGCTGATGCCAGTAGCGAACTTTCCAGACATTCTCTCTGGAGAAAACTACGTAACGGTGTCCTCACTGCTGCCCATGTTAGAAGGTGTGCTTGAGGAGTCAGATGATGATCCCAAACTGACCGTCGACCTGAAGCGTGTCATCCTGGAGCAGATGGAAGGCAGATTTGGTGATGACACCATTCAGGGGAGGATGCGTAAAGCAACACTGCTTGACCCCAGATACCGAGGGGACCATATGAAACCTCCCAAACTTCATTCCACAAAATCTGAAATTATGGAAGAGATTGTGACAGAGATTGCTCTGTCGCTGCCAAGTCCAACACCAGGTCCCTCACATGCTGGAGAGGAAGAAGAGGAGCCAGATGCCGGCGCCGCCACCGTGCCGAAGAACAAAAAGTGGTCTGTAGGCAGCCTTCTTGGGAAGAGAGCAGCCACGCTCACTGATGGGCAAAAGGTCGAGTCAGAAATTAACATCAAAATTTAAACGTGGTCTATGGTGAAAGATGTTAGACTTCTGTATGGACTTTTTGCAATCCGTTACAGAGCTATTCAATTTTGATTTTGCATATTGTTTTTAAACGTTCATTCTTGTAGCATATGACCATTTTACAATATTTCAATAATTTATTTTGTAGCCTATGCTTTGCACGACAGAAGTCAATTGTGTTGTTAAAGTGGTTAATCATAAGTGAAATGGAAATCCAGAGCTTTGGTCTGAGTGTTGTACCTGTTTTCTTGTTGTTGATTTGTTCTTCTTGTGTTTTTGTGTGTTAAACTGTCGCTTCAGTGCAGTAGCCACAGAAGAGCTAGGTGACAATGAGCAAGCGTTCCTGAGACACTACATTAGGCTACAAATAATTCATTAATAAGGGCTGTTTTCTTGTACAAAATCGTGGCATCGTGATGGTGGCTCTCCATTACTAGATATCGTAATAAAAAAATACAGAATAATTTTTTTGTCATGTGCAATAAATGGCCATTATTTATTTATTATTTAACTACTGTTGACAGATGAAAATACAATTACACAATACAGAGTCTGAAACTAACTGCTGAATAGAAACAGCTGTCATGTTGATTTAATGAGAAATACCTGTGTGCTTTTAGAAAACCTCACCTACTTGTGTTTTCATTGTACAAGTTTAGCAGCCTAACCTTCTGGCACCACAGTGTGTCAAACAACCCATAGATGTCCCTGCAAGCCACAGAGATGGTTTAAGGTTCTTAGGGTACAACAAGTTCCTTTTGCTCTGACTCTAAATGTAAGATTTGGATGTTTTCATTTGAATCCTTAAGGGAGGAATGTTTAGATTTTTTACTTGGCTTGGAGCTCAAACATGGATTTGATCAGTGATTGTGATGGATGGAAGAGTTTATAGGGTAGCGTTCTCTCTCTGACTTTCCCGCTCCCCAACGGGTCCCCCTCAAACAACATCAATTTAAAAGCATTGAAAATGTGATGAAGGCTCGTACTAAAAAGTGTATTAACATGAATGGGTAGAACTAACACTTGATCAGGAGAGTACATCTGCCCACACTTAAAGGCTAATGGACAACATGCGCCTTGGTAAAGAGCATCTTTGATTGCGCAAAGTTAACTCTCTCTGTCTTCCATCTCTGTGAATGGTGTTCTACTGAAATAGACAAAGCCTTTACTTTGATTATGCTATATATTAAAAAAAAAAAAAAAAAATGTTAATGGTCAGACCATGATTTTCAATACACTTATTTGCTTATTGTCTGTATCATAATATAGTTAATTTAGCAACCTTTTGATGTGTTCATTGCAATTAAATCCCAGCGAGATCTGTACCTTAACTAGTGCTGGGAGCGGCAGTCATAGAGAAGGTGGGGAAATCAACAGAACTGTGACAAGACAGGGTTTGGTTTTTTTAACGTATCTGGGACTTCCACGACAGGTACAAAAGCAGCTATCGGACATGGTTGAAAATGGAAAGAAACGTTGTTGGTATCTACTGTACACTGGCACGACATTCGCAAATACTCTGACTGGATTAATATGGAGATAATGACTGGATTATTATGGCCAACAGAAAACACATTTCTTCGTGCACTCTGTTGAATATGTTGATAGGCGTCTCAACCAAAACAACTACAGCCTTTGATGAGTCATATGTGCTCATTTATTGAGGAAGAGTAAACCATGAGGAGTGGTTAACATTTAAAAGAAGCAATTTTTTTTTAAAGAAATGTTATGAGCCATTTTTCAACAAAACATATTGACAGCATATTAATGAGTACGAACAGGCAACCGCCCCCGTGCACATTAGACCCCAACTACGAATGTGGATCAGAGTTAAACAGAAGGACGATGCATGGGCAAAGTTTAAGATTCTTGTGTAATAATTATTTTTTGTCTTGGTTTCGGGTTAACTGTGTACTCTTATGGGAGAGATAAAAAGATAGGTGGGGGGTAAGAGCAGCACAGAAATATTTAGGAGAAAGACTGTTGGGGAAAAAGGGACTAAATAGAGTGATGGAGGAGGCGGCAAAGAAGGAGGACAAAAATGGGCAAGGAGGATAGTGAAACAAGTGAGAATGGGAGAGGTTTAACACAATCTAAGAGAAGCAGAGAAGATGGGGTTAATCAGGCAGGGAGAAGCAGTGTGCGTGCGTGCGTGCGTGCGTGCGTGCGTGCGTGCGTGCGTGCGTGCGTGCGTGCGTGCGTGCATGCATGCGTGCGTGCGTGCGAGCAAGCGAGCGAGAGAGCGAGTAAGGGACTTACTGGTAGCAGGCAACAGATGTCAATGCAGGGGGTAAGGCTTTCTCCAAATTGAACACCAACCCAAACCCCAGGAACATTAGTTACTAACATACCAAAAGCAGAGGAGGTGGGGGTGAAGAGGGAAGAACAGTAGAAGAAAGGGTAGAGAAAACAGGAGGTTTTAGGAAAGCAAGGGAGGAGGTGAAAAGAGAGTAAAGGGAGAGGGGAAGTTAATGAGACATTAAAACAGGAGATCAGAGGAGAGGATGTGGCCTCAAATGTGGGGCAAATGTCACAGTGTTGATACAAAGGTCCTTGCAGGCAGATGCATCTCCAGTATAATGGGGCAGAAAGCTTCTCTTAGATAGCCATACTCGATTTAATTTAGCTATCTTCCCCCAAAGGATACTGGTATCAATGTGTTTAAACAATGTGATCCAAAGGACAGAGAACATCATTTATAATTGATCCATTAATTTGTGATAGATTAACCATTTCTGATAGGAGAGGTTGCAGTTTAACTGAGATTAATTGCTGCACCAATTTTACAGCTGGAGTTGTGTCAAATCACAGATCTTAGCAATAAGTTCAACATTTAACAGCTAACTTACACCAAATATTGCTGTGTCATTGTGATAAGTCAACAACTCTGAGCCTGTTGTGAATAGATGATTAAAGCTCCAACAGTGGCGCTTACAAAATCTTCTGTTAGCTTCATACCTATGGTATTGGTTTTAATGAAACTTTGTTGACCCGAACAGCATGGAACCTTTACTGTGGACCAGAATAACATTTGTATAGTAGCATCTTGGTGTTTGTCCACTGTGTCCATGTAAGCTTGACCTTTATTTACTACCTTTGTTGCAATCCATCGTTCTTGCACATATTGTTATTCTCTCTTTCACTCTTTTCACTGAAGTCCAGTTAAAATATAAATTCAACACAAAACTACCTCTTGCGACAATGTAATAGTACATTTAGAACTAGGGCAGGATATCGATACCACAGCAGTATTGTAGGGTTGACTATTACACATATTTACACAATGAGATTTTTGATAAATAATCATCAGTAATGTGGATATAATCTCTAAGTGGGTAAAGGCAAATAATAGAACAGTTACAACAGTCTGGTATGATCAGAAAATGACATCACTTTACTGTAATGCAGCCTTTAAAACCAGGAAAAGACAACACTTATCACGATATTCTAAATCTAAGACGACATCAAGTCTCATATCACAATATTGATATAATATCGATATATTGCCCAGCTCTATTTAGAACTACTGATCTTCCTCCATTACCATCCCTCATCACATATTATTTACTCCCTCTGGGGGGGTACAAATGACATAACAGTTTCTGGAAACTTGTTAAGCCAAAGAGTCTTAGTGGGTGAGATGGGATTGCTGCTTTTCTGACAGAAAATTGAACTAAATCTGTGTTGAATGTGTCAATGTGCCATAAAAAAAAAGACATTCCAACACTAACCAAACAAACTGACCATGATCACTGCAAGCATTTCCTGTTGGAGAACAACAACAGTGAAACCACAGAATCCCTTAACGGCGTTCCTAGAAGCTTTGAAAAATAAAGCTTTCTTAGAATCCATCAGTCTTTAGACTATTGACATTATTTTCACATCATTTCTCAAAAGTATCTATTAGCAATCACACACATATTTTACGAAAACATGATCTGCCCTCATTTCTCTGTTTCAGTTTTTTAAGTCATAAACAACACCCTCACAATATTTTTAATTAGCTTGGGTCTAAGCCTTTTCATTCCTTCTTTCACTAAGCCAGTCACCTCCAGGAATTTGTGATGTTGCGATTGCAACAATTCACACACATTCTACCAATCACGTGAATTTGGTGCAACTTGCAATTTTGATCAATCACCGCAACTTTACCACAAATTTGACCAATGACCAATTTCTTTAACCAATTCCAGCAGTCCCACGTGCAATTCATTTAATGAATTATTATTTTTTGTCTTAAATCCACCAGCCATTTTCACATTATAGCCACATTTGCAGCATCCTGAGCCTTTTTGATAAGGTTACTAAGAAAACTCAGCACAGAGTAGTTTTATTCTCCCCAAAACAAGTTTCTTTTTATTAGTATAGCAAAAAAAGAATCACAACTTTTTTCAGTTTTCTCTTTTTCCCCTTTCTGTCTCTTGAAGTTCATTGTGACAAAAATACAAAAGACATCACAACTTTTATTTACATTTTTTATAAAAGCTGCCGCAAAAATCAGCCATTTTGGGCCGCAACAATGACAAAAAAGGCCGCAAAATCCTGGAGGGACTGATAAGCACAGTGAACCTTTATCAGTGTTTGCTAGGGCTGTAACGATACACCAAACCCATGATTCAGTTTGTGTCACGATTTTTGACCCACAATTTGATACAAACCTTGATTCTTTTTTTTTTTTATATATACTCTTGGATGGCCGATTTAACTCGTTGGTCCTCATCAATATATGTCGCGTAGCTCTCCACAAGCAGAAAAAAAGGAGCTTAAAATGCAACTTGCGATGTGATCTTGTGATGTGGGCAGGAAAGATAGCTCTGGGAGTGTGAAGGGATGTGTCACAGGTTCGTGGATCTGAGTGTTGCGCTTTCGGTTTCATATCGCATATCGTTACAGCCTTAGTGGCTGCATGTGTATATGTCCTCAATTGATGGAAATACATCTCTAAGTGAAAAGAGGACATACTGTATAATTCAAAGACCATAATGATATCATTCAGCAACTCACTTATTGAACAACACGGGGAATCCAATCCACTCACTCCGAAGTGGAATTCCACTTTATCTCTCAACGCTGTTCAAAAAAGAACTTTCTCTGTCTCAGCACAACCTGAATTGTGCTGATCGCTAGTGGTGAATACAGAAGTACCACCATAAATACCACTAATGGTGGGAAACCAGTAGTATTTGATATCACTTAATAAGTAGTGTTTTAATTTATGTCTTTCAAATACATTCCTCCGTTTGTCCAAACCTCCCAAAGTAACTGTAGGATCCCAGACATGAATGCAGAAATACTGTACATTTAAGTGACATTTTCATGAGGATTCTAGTTTTTTTCTGTAATACATGCTGAAATACATTAACTCATGAATCAAATTTGTCCATTTGTTAATGGTGACGGAGTTCGGATGCTGCAGAAATGAATCCTTTGGATTGTGTTGCTTGAAAGGTTTCTTCTTCTAACTATAAGTACAGGGACCTTCTGCTTCCAATATCACAGAGGTTATAGGTTGAGTGGGCTGAATTAAAGCACATTCATGTTGAATTGCCAACATGACTTGGTAATATAAGTGAAATTCAAAACATAACCTCAACTCTTACAGTTCATTTGCTCAGTACAAGAAGTGGTCTGAAGAAAGTTATGTATTTTCATGACTTCATAAATAATATACACGCACACATGGCCAACATAAGGTAAAGCAAAGGACAACAAAAGGTGCAAATGCAGCCAAGGGGAAATCCCATCTCCTACTTCTGTAACCAAAAAAAAAGAGAACATGTAATTTAGAGGTCAGTCGTACACACTGGACATACAGCTAGACAGTCTAACCAGCTTCCATACCCGTAGTATACCCGAGTATAATGTGTCATCTCATTTTACACACATGAGGACTCTCATGCATAATGACTGACTGAAACTGTTCAGTATGCAAAAAAAAAGAATACACATAGACAATCAGATTTGACAAGCTAAATCAATGATGATTATGATTGGCTATTAAAATAAGCAGCAGAGTAGCCAGAGTACACTGTTCTGAAAAGTACAATCACATAAATCAATATACACACCAGTATAGCTTTTGCTGCACATGAGCCACCACACTCTGCACAGCTCGCTGGCAGGGTAAAGACTGTATAGTGTCAGATCCAGCTCATTTAGACATTGGCGGGTAATTAGATTCAATAACTAGATTATTTCAGATTTGCAGTGCATGTGTGAAAGGGGCTTTAGAGACCAACAATAGACAGTATAGCAGTTTATGCTAAGATTAAATGATGTGTTGATTCCCCATTGTATGTACTGAGCAAAAGCCACTAATGGATTTTAACTTTCAGGTTATTTTATGCTCTTATCTAGTTTGTGGCAGCAATGGCAGCTGTTAACTTTCCTGAGGCTGGTCATTAATTTACTGAAAAAGAAAACACCCGTCTGAGGTAAAATGGGATTGGTGAGTGTCAATACCACTCTAGAATGTCTTCAGATTAGCAGTATAACAGCAAGGTATCCGAACTATCACAGGGCGAAAATGGTCGTGGGGAAATGGTTTGCCTTTTTCCAAGTCCTGCAGGATAATCTGCAACAGCGGCAGCAGAGAAGCTTAAAAATAGCAAAAAGAGCATACTGACTACATGAAAGTGACTGTATAATTCAAAGTCTGAAAACCAGAGCATGGTTTTGACAAGACATGTCATAGTAGACAAAGGAACAGTGTCACCAATAGCAATAGCGCAATCTGCGCGAAGTGTTAGTAAGTTGTAAGTCAGGCACAACATTGGGACTGTGAAACTAATGTCGAACTTACACCAAAGGACTTCAAGTGATTCCACTGTCACAGACTAATTTCCAATTTTGGGATGAAATCATGAAAGTCTTGCTGGAGTCTTAGAGATGGGCGTGCTCCCGTAGTCTCAATCGTTTGGTGTAAGGAGGTCATAAAACTCAGTCCAAGTCAGACTTATTCCCATCTTGACGTTCCGATAACAGCAAACGTGTTTAATATTATTGATAATTTTACCTCTGGGTACTGCCGCCATTCACCTGCATGTACGGCAGAACAGAAAATCTGACAACTTAGCAGCTAACGATAGCGGTTGCTAACTAAATCTTTCAAAACAACTCTAGTTGTAGTCTTGCGATGTGTGACCCTGCAAGATCCCCAGTCTTTACATATTATGACAGTGGTTAACATTATATCTGTAGCAGGGCTGTAGTACTCGAGTCCGGTCTTGGACTTGAGACCGTTTTTCTATGGACTCGGACTTGTCTCGGACTCGGTAGTATTTGGACTCGGACTTGTCTCGGACTCGGCCACTGGTCTTGCCCGATATGGCTTTTGGTCTCGACCGAGTCCAGGTGTCTTTATTATGTTGAAGCTATGTTGTCATTTAGTTGCTCTAATGCATAGTACTAGTACCTACTGTAGCAGTATTGTCTATGTAGCTATTATGAGTTATCACCATATGATATCAGGGGAATGGCTATACTCATAAATCCTGGGTGTTCTGACACAGTTTTTGCTTTTATATCAACAAATAACCCAAATTGATTGTCTTGATACTGTCATGCATAAGACCTTTTTTCTGTCCTGGCCTCGGTCTTGACTCGGACTCGAACCTCTCTGGACTCGGTCTTGACTTGGACACGACTAGTCCTGGTCTCTGACTTGTCTTGGACTTGACAAAGGTGGTCTTGACTACAGCCCTAATCTGTAGTGACCACGGCATTGCAACAGTGTAGCGCAATACCAGGTGGTGATTTAGAAGAAAGTGCATACTCAGAAATACCCTGTGAGTAAATACATGTCACGTCGTCATCTCAGTCACTCTCTCTGTCTTTTTTTTGTTTTACCAGCTTCACCCAAACTGACTCGCTGACTGACATGTTCATTTCTACCCACCCAGACACATACCGACAACTTTTAACTGCGGTGGGAGCAGCTGAGGTATGAGACATACCACAATACCACTAGGTTTGTCTAATCCTCTGAAACGGCTGCTTCAGTGTGCCGAGGGCCTGCTGGAAAATGTTTATCTCAACATGTTTGCCAGCCAACTGCAGAGCCTTGCCTCGACAGAGCTCTGATTAGTAGTTTAAAATGAGCGAGATTAATGATGTGATATAATGTAATTTCAGTAACGTTTTATCTTCAGATTCATTCTCCAGCTCAGGCCCAGTGATTCCTATACCCAGGTTAGGAAAGTTGCTGGTTTAAATAAAAAATATCTGAGCTGAGAAAAATAATCTGGATACATTGCCAATAAAACTGTCTCTCTCCTTCTCCAACAAGTGGTGTCTGTAATGAAATCAGCCCACTGTAGATCAAAATGCCCAAAATCAAAATTGCCCCAGCTTGAGGTCTGGTTACATTTTCTAAGTCACACCTCCAGGTTTCCTTCCCCCGATCCTCCCTTTAGCAGTATTAGTTTCAGCCCAGCCCAATCCAAACAAGGCCCTAGCCAGTGTAAAACAGGGTGCACTTCATAAAAAGGTGATGTCAGCTAGCAACAGGGACAGACGGGACTCTGTGCTCGGAGAATTTGACCGTTTGTGTCGGTGCATGCATGCCTGGATGTGTGAATGTTGTGTATGTGTGTCACTCTGACCCTGTCTCCATCAACAGACAGTTTTCAGTGGGCTACGAAGGTAGCTTTGATGTGATCTCATGGGAGCCATTAGCCAAAGCAACAGCCGTGCTGGAAGAAGAATGGCATCATGGAATAGAGAGGGGTGACATCATTCAACAAGCACGTTTCAGGATGAAAGAAACTGTTAATAAGTGCTTATAAACTGCATTTAACTATACTTTATTCATCCAAAAATTCAAAATTGATTTTATAGTGCAATTTCTGTACGGTTTTTGGAAACCAGTATTTTCTGTTATCCATTAATAATTCCCAGGAAAAATCTAATTTTTGCAGCAGAAATAAATATGGTTTACTGTCTGGTACAAAAAAAAAAAACTATCTAAAGATTAATTTAACCAAGTATCCTGTATCATTAATGCATGGCTGGCATTTGTAACTTTACCAAACCGCTTGCAAATTGGTTGAAAGTCTAGTGAGAAATGCTGATTTTAAATGTGGATAGGCATGGCTTGTCTGTACCAATACGGCGGCCGCGTCAACATATCACTCCAATAAACAGTGTATTGCAGCCGGCCTGCTGTCCCTACTCTTAATTAACGTCCCGCCCACAGTACCATCTGATAGGTTGCACATCATAATTATCAACAACACAGAAGGTTGCTGTGCCACACACTCAAAGCTTTCTCCAGTGGGTGAGTGCAATTGCGTGCCGGACGTAAATGGCAGCAGGTATTAGGTAAGTTGCAATAAACATACAATCCACTACATTGTTTCAGCTGATAACTGAAAGAAAGAAAAAAAAAATCACGAAAGAAAAAAAGTACTTACTGGATATTCAGTTCTATAAGTTGGAGAGCTGCAAGGAGAGCAGAAGGGAGTGCGATGGCAGCGGTTCACAGGCGAAAGCTATCACCTGCTTTATTATTTTACAATTTCTCTGTTTTGACAATTGCATGCTTAACAGTAGAATTACACTACTGTGTCCAGATATGTGCTCTTGATTGTCATTGACTAACAAACCTTACTAGTTGAACTCGCCGTATATATCCTACAAAAGTTTAAACAGTTTTAATAAGTTTTGTTGAAGCCCTCTGCGTCAACACCCCTGTGCCAATGCCGCAGTCTATTTAAAAAAAACAACATCTGAGGCAACTGCACTTTTTCATGCTGTGCTAGTTTTGGTCTGAACATGGCTTTAGACATTTGTGTTCTTGTCTTTAAAGAAATAGTTTGGATATTTTGGTAAACTATGCTTAATCAATTCATTTTCACTCAAATTCATGGGTTTGTCACTAGCTAAAACACAGAATGAGCTTTCCAGCTGATAAACAATAAATCGGTCAGTGACTCAATCAATAAATCACTGAAACCACGTCATAATGAACATGTTTCCGTCTGCCTCCCTTTCTGCTTCTTCTTTTCTGTCCCTGTCCTTTCTCCCAGTCCCCTCATTCCTTGTACTCCTCTCTCTCTCTCTGTTTCCAATTGTTCATCCACACTGTCCTCATCTACCCCTTCTCTCTCTTCCCCATTATCTTTCAAGCACACAGATTCAGACGCAAACACACTTTCTAACACATACACATACACATACACACACACACACACACACACACACACACACACACACACACACACACACACACACACACACACACACACACACACAGACACACACACACACACACAGACACACACACACACACACAGACAGACAAACACACACATAGTTACAGATACATTCCGCTGCACCACACCCTGGTGGAGTCCCGCCTTGATGCATTACGAGGTTACACCCCTGTTTGCTCTGGCTCACGTTCCAATTGGAGAAAGTGGGCAAGAACCCATTTTCCCATTGGGTGATATTGATGATTTGCAATGAGCAATTTGGCATTTTGAGCAGCAACCCACATAAACACACAAACTGAAATACACAGACACACAAAAAAACTCACACAATGAGCATAGTGACAGTTGAATTCTCAAACATGCCAAGTTGCTAAGAGACTCATTAACCCATGTTCTCCTCTTTTTTCTGTTTGTGTCTTGCAGTTGGCTCAGTGTCGCCACAGCGTTCCAAAACATTTTTCTTCCCATCTCTGCCAAATAATTAAATTCATACTATGTTCGTGAAGTTAAGTGTATTAAAAAAAGGTTTGATACTGTTTGTGTACTAGTACATGACAGCTGCAGTTGTAGGAATTGAACAAAATATTTTCTAACGTTGTTTTGTGACTTGGTATTTCCAATTTAAGAGAGTATGTTTGAACCTAATTGCATAGGAAAATGCTTAATATAATATAATATAATATATATATATATATATATATATATATAAAAAAAATTAATAGATTCAAAACAAATGTTACTTGTGAAGCAACTATTCCTGTTCTCAAAATCACTAAACAGAGTGCCGTTATGCTGAAGAAGTGACTTGGTGTATATGTGCTTGAAGCATAAATGTGTTGCTTTTACAAACATTTGGTAAACTAGAAAAGGTTGGAGCAATTTTCATCTTTCTAAGAAGTGGGAGGTTTCCATCATTTGGCTCTCTCTGCTCACAGCTGCTGTGCAGTGTATGCGCATAAGGACGTGTGTGTGTGTGTGTGTGTGTGTGTGTGTGTGTGTTTGTGTGTGTGTCTTAACACAGATAACATCTGCACGTCTTTAAGTGCATCCTTATCTAAGCGCAGCTACTAATGTGTGTATGAGTTTCCACCCAAAAACAAGAGCGTTTCCTAGAAGGCTAGCTCACTGATGTGAAGCGTGGTGGTCTGGTTGTTTGGGCTGAGAGCAGGGGATTTTCCCCAGCAACCTAATTAGACCAAGCAATGATGTCATAAGGCAACCATGGGTCACTGTTGTCAAGACAACAAGTACTATGTAAATCCAGAGCCATTCAGACATAATTTAGCTCAGAATATCAGTTGAAGCAGTAGACAGTTCTGATTGAAAGCACTGCTTCATGGTGCCTGATGACAACATTTGATTCTGAGTATTTAAGGTCACCTGCTCTTTACATTCACTTTTCATTTTACATAAATAGCATCAAGATGCAAAGTCATTAAAATCCAGCAGCAGCAATACATACACAGAAGTAACATGTTAACATGAACTGTCAAAGTACCCACTAGCTGCCCTACACTAACCTGCCCATTTAAACACTCCCATGCATGACTACATTCTGGTAGGACAATCACACACATATGCTCTGGTGCAGGACGTTTGTGTGTGTTAGTCTAATTGCCTCAAAACAATACTGTCTTTCTCTGCGCTAAAAGAGCTTTAAAGGATGCATGGCCAGATGTTGCCAGGATAATTGTCTACCAGTTTGGATTTTCACACACTCACACACACCCGTTTTCCCTCAATGTGTTCCTCATTTGATCAGGCAAAGTGACACACCACAGACAAACTATCTCCATTTAAAGGCACACACACAAAACGAGATGAACACAGATGAATAAGCACTCTGTCCAGATTTCTTGGAAGTGTGTACACACACATGCATGCACACAAAGACACATCCCATCCATACCATTACATTCAGCACTTGTGTGTTCGTATTGTATTGGACAGCACAAGGGTTTCCTATTTGAGTTAAGGTCAGTGTCCATAAAAGTAATAGGAGCCTTTAACAACACAAACTGTAAAGCACACATTGGCTTGATGAAAAATATCTGTGGCAGATTCAGGCCTTTCCACTACGGTCTTATGGGAAACATAACATATTATAGCCAATAACAGAAAAAAAGAATATATATTGCTTTCAAAGAGGATAAAAAGATAGTAATGACTCATTTCATGAGTAACAATCAAAATGGATGGGATTCTGGGAAGAGAGAAAAAGAGGAGACAGTGCTGTTTATCACCCAAATACAGACCTGGCAAACAAACTGGAAACAACCCGGTAGTGATTTTACAAGACAAAAGGTAGTCTGTCTTTTCTTTACACAATGCAAGCTCGACTGTTGAACAATGTGCTGCCCTGCATGTACATAATGGCGATGATTTAATGGTGTAGCTGGAAAGCAGAAGAGTTGGCAGCATGTGAGAGGAGAGGCATGGAGAAACTGATATGAGAGCTCCCAGGTAGTGGAATGGGAAGATAAGAGCTGGACAGAGATACAGTACATGTAAAAGTAAGAGAAACTTAAAGAATCCGGCGAGACTGAAAAAAGAAGGTATGAGAATGCAGAGGGAAAAAAAGGGGAGAATGGAAAGGTGAAAAAGGGAGTAAAAGAAATACAGGAGTTTTCATAAATAAAGCACGGAGAAATCAATGCTTTGGAGAGAACTGTTGGCACAAAGTATTAACATTTGTTTTGAGCTGCCAACTTTCTACGGTTGATGGCAGAGGAAACATGCATATATCAACTTGCAATCAGCCTACACAATAGATGTGGGGATACACTGTATGCTGATTTGTTAACAGAGCATGATGTAAGTCTTGAATGAGTGAATACAGGCTTCAATCAAAACACATTAGCTCCATTTACACAGAGTAAACAGAAAAACAAATCCCTTGTAAGCAAGCAATGTAATACATCACTCTTAGACTTCTCAAAACTATTTATGTTGTTGACGCTCTGTTAGAGGGTTGTCAGTTCCACTTTAGGCAATATAATTTCTAGGCGTTATTCGTTTTATATTGTTTTTTGCATTATACTACACACATGTATGTATGTATGTATGTATGTATGTATGTATGTATGTATGTATGTATGTATGTATGTATGTATGTATGTATGTATGTATGTATGCAGTGCATCAAGCAAATTACCGGCTTAACATTCTGAAATTAAATGAAGGAAAAACTGAGCTGGTTGTTTTCGGTGCAAAAGAGGGACGATTAAAATGACATGGGACAATGCATCATCACTGCACATGTAGCACTTTAAACATTTCGTTATTTTGGAAATCACTGAGTCTGCACTGAGATCAAGTAATAGGTAATCACCAAATTGGGATGGTGAACTTTGGCTTACTAGGACACAAACATCTAACTGGTTTTAAAATATGTTCGCATGTCACAAATTAACAGCGTGAGGTTCCAGATTACATTGTTCTAACGGGGAAACTAAGCAGGTTAAGGATGAAATGGCCCAAAGGAAACTCTGCGGTGGTCCTCCTACCTAAAATAAACAGAGCACGAGCAGTTTATTTTTACTGTGGCTAAATAGGGGGGACAACGAAAGAGAGAGAAGAAAAGAAAAGAAAGTGGTTTATTTTCACTTTGGCCAAATGGGTTTGTTTTAACTCTTCAGTGTTTTAAGTTGAAGTTATCCTCTGTGTGAGGCAGGCAGAAAGTCAGATCAGAGAGAAACAGGAGAGGAAGGTGACAGAGCGACAGGAAGGTGTAACGCAAGAAGGTAAATGTGAAAAGTTTGGGAAGAGCGTTGGGTTGCAAGGCTCATGTGTTCATGCTTAGTGTTGGGAAATCAGAAGATGAAACACGAGATCCCAAGTGTACTACTGCAGTGCCACAGCCAACTCTCTCTAATTCTGAGTCCTTCTATTAGTCTCTGTCCCATTTGATCACAATACACACACACACACCATTTCCCTGGTGTGAATGAGTATCATCAAAGGCAACCCTGCTGTTGACGCATTTCACAGCACCATGACGTCACTGGCCTAATTGATCCCTGTGCACAGAATAAAGGATGCTTGGAAACATGAGGTCTCTCTGATTTTAAGCAAATAATGGTTCTTTGCCATTATTTTGCCTTTAATGGTTTTATGCTACGTTTTTTTTTTTACATTAAGGCATTATCCGTCAAACTTATTACATTTGAAAAAATAAATAAAGTAAAACAGTATTGGTAAAGATATTACATTATAGGATTTTATTACATTTCTGATACATTTTTTTACAATTTAAAGCATTATTACATTTTCAGGCATTCATTTTAAATACACACACACACACACACACACACACACACACACACACACACACACACACACACAACTGTATAACCATTTGCTATGAATTCCTTGATGCCTCTGAGATGATTTTGTTTTTAATGATACTGCCATTGAAATCTTACCTCTAGGCAAAACTGCTGTTGCTCAACATGATTCTTAACGATAGAGTTTCTGCAAGTTCTGGTTCAAATTATGCAGAGTCATGTGAAGTCAAGTCAGGAGCAGTATTGTATTGTTTAACAATACAAATGCACAGGTTATGAAGATCTAGAGCTAAGCTTTGCCAATTTAATCCCAGGTAGGTCACACTGTGTCAGTTGGTTCCCAGACCTGGCTGTGACCTTTACTGTAACTACTGCTGCACTGCTCTCTATCCTTTACCCAAAGCAATCTGGACCATTCATGTTTGCTTTTTGTTCATCTTTACCATAAATCAACCAGCAAAGAAATGTCAAAAGAGCCCACTGTCCATCCATCTTCATCCGCTTATTCGGTATTGGGTCGCGGGGGCAGCAGCTCCAGCAGGGGACCCCAAACTTCCCTTTCCCGAGCCACATCCACCAGCTCCAACTGGGGGATCCCGAGGCGTTCCCAGTCCTGGTTGGAGATATAATCTCTCCACCTAGTCCTGGGTCTTCCCCTGAGGCCTCTTCCCAGCTGGACGTGCCTGGACACCTCCCTAGGGAGGCATCCTTACCAGATGCCCAAACCACCTCAACTGGCTCCTTTTGACGCAAAGGAGCAGCGGCTCTACTCAGTCCTCACGGAAGATGAGGGTGCTTCTCACCCTGTCTCTAAGGGAGATGCCAGCCCCCTGTCCTGAGGAAACCCATTTCGGCCGCTTGTACCCTAGATGGTGTTCTTTTGGTCATGACCATAGGTGAGGGTAACAACGAAAACTGACCGGTAAATCAAGAGCTTTGCCTTCTGGCTCAGCTTCCATTTTGTCACAACAGTGCGGTAAATGGAATGTAATACTGCACCCGCTGCTCCGATTCTCCAACCAATCTCACGCTCCATGGTCCCCTCACTCGCGAACAAGACCCCAAGGTATTTTAACTCCTTCACTTGGGGTAAGGACTCATTCCCTACCTGAGTCCACTGAATGTAGTTAAAATGCTCGCTGTAAAGTGTAAAGGCCTTAGAGTCTGATATTCCCAGTGCCACATGCTATCATTTTAAGATCCAGATTTCCAAGGACCTTGTGCCCACATTATCTTGACTTATTAGGCATTATCATTTTGACTCAATCCCGACTAGTATATACTCTAAGTAGTAGTGAGTGACAATAACCAGAATCCTGCTTTCATCTGAAACAGAACTGATAGATCCCTAATGCAGAGTTTTGACCATAATAGATAGATAATAGGCCGTTATGGATCTCTTTTAGATAGAAAACGGCAAGCTGCTTAGCTAGCTCACAATGCCACATCGTCTGAGGTATTCCTCTATTAAAGACGATGAAGAAAACCCTTGCAATATAAAAGGACCACAAGTCACTGACAACGAATGCAGTTGCATCTGTCTTTCCAGATGCACCAACAGCTACTGATGGTAAACAGGTAATAACTTTAAGTAGGCTACTCTAGCGAATAAAGCTAGCCCCTTTCATAATGTTAGCCTAGCTGCTACTGATAGATTGAGGCTGACAACGTTAGTGGAACAGTTTAATGCATTGTGGAGAGTGACAGTAGTACCTGACTGGGCTAACCGCTAACCTAGGTAATATGCCTCCGCCGCTGCTATCAACAGACATTTACATTGATAGTTTGGCGTTATAATTTATTTGCCTCGGGTGTACTGTGGAGTGGGTAGGACTGTTTTAATGGCAGGCTAGCCCTTACTGTTAATTTGTGCTAGCCTAGCACCAGCAGACTCTGCAACTGGAAGGACTGGATGAAAAGTGTTGAAAACGGTCTCCACTGATAAATAACACACTGGCTAACTTGGAAATTAGGTCCTATGTCCAAAATTCTGAACCACCACTTTAACAAAAACATGGACCCAAGACCTTATCAGATCTTTTAGAACACAAAGTTCTTTATAAAGACAAGCATTGGCTGATCAATGGCAACATGCTTATTGGGTTGAATTAAAAACATTTAGTTTATACTAAATACTATTGGAAAACATCTTGTCTCTTGAGTCGGAAGCTGATACAACACGTCAGCTAAACATGATTTGAAATGCATTATGGAATCCACAGTTTCACTTGTTGACATAAAACAGGCCTGTATCATAGAGTATATCTGTGGCACCTGAAATGTTAGCCACGTCCTTTCAACATTTATATTGGCAGAGTTCCTGGTAAGTGAGTATTTAGTCTGCTTTTGATCAGCCAAAGACAGATTTCACTTTACTATCCAGAAAGTTTGTGTCAAACCTCAATTGGACCACAACTCATGTAACCAAATCCGACTGGAGAGTAATCATCTGTAGCATCCCATCCAGGTCTCCACCCTAGTCAGGCAGATTTCTGCATTTTTGTGTTAAGGATTCATATACAGTATAGGAACACATTCATTGGTCAAGAGGGTGACTTTTCTATTTGAGAAGACAAAACTAAACCAATGCACCGCCTTAACCATCAGCATATGAATGATTTGTTTTACAAGGTCTAAATAAAGCAGGCATCTGCTGTACTGCTGCTTTTCAAAACAATGGTTGTGTGTCTAATTTTGCTACTATAGTTAAAGTATTACTCAGCAACAAAATATGTGTTGCCCCTCTAAACTGACTCACAGTGAGGAAGGATTTGCCCTAAAGTGTCTTCAAAGGACACACTCTGACATTATGATCAATACACACAATTCACTCTCAGTGGTTATACACACATGCAAAGGACCTATACGTAAACAAATAGAGAGATGTGGGGCCTGTGGCTGCCGATGGATAAGTGGGGTATTGAACAGTCAACCCTCTGATTCCCAACCCAACTCCCTATGGACTGAACTACTGCCACCCCTCCTCTACTTAAAATTAATCATTAGTGGGAACACATCCATTAGCTCAGTATTAAATATACCTCGATATTCCCAAAAAAAATTACTTCACATCATTTATCCACATAGCATTGGACAGTTTCAGACTGGGAACAACAGAGCCAGAGAACAGATGCTAAAACGAGTCGGTCGCTGAAGTCAGTCTACCTTAGTTTTGATTCACATTCAGTTTCATGACAAATTGTTTTGTATTTCTATTAGTATTTGTGTGTGTGTGTGCACATAGAAATCAGGTTTAAGAAGTGTGTTGATTCTTGGAAATAACCATGAACAAAAAGTGTTTGCAATGCAAATATGTTTTGCCGCAGAGCTAAATTTGTTTCATCAAAAAATTAGCTTTGTTTGTTGTTAAATTCGCTACCGCTATAAACATACAAATATGGATAACGCAAATTTCTGAATGTTAAACATACAGGCTACTTTTTTGTGTTAAATTTAGTTTCCCCACGGATTGCTTGTTTCTGAAGTTGTCTTTTATGCTGCCTATAGGTGCTATCGGAACGAGTTTTCAACTATGTGCAAGAAAGTTGCACATAAACACACATAGATAAATGTATGATAAACACTCTCTCAACTCATAATGTTGAGAAGGAAATTCAAAGACTAGTCAAGTTTGAAGAAGCAGATGGGAATAAACCTTGAGTCTGTAGTGAATGTGACAATCATAATTCACCATGTTGCTAAGTGTTGTTCCACACACATTTGATGTAATTTACTGCCCTTGAGTCACCGCAGGTTATGGTAACCGTTCAGGGAACACGGCTCCTTTAAATGTTGTGAATGCGTGATGACGTGGGACGTGATGGGATTGGCATTAGGCTCAGCGCCTTATTTTGTATTATATGGTCGTTTTCTGGTTGAATAAACGAGCCACGCTTTTCGTGTGCTCAACGTGAGAAATTGTCTCTTGCTTCTTGCCGCAATTTCCACAAGTCCACCTTTTTCATTTCGCTCTGACAAAGCATTTCACCATAACATACTCGTTCTTCACAAGTGGGCAGTATGATCTTCCGAATAGCACGTGAAGGCAATATAGCTTTTTTTCTGTGGATAATGCAAACTAGATACTAGATAGTCATAGGGCATGGCCGTGGTGGGGCGGCCATTTTGTGCATTTCGCCACCAAAACCGGAAGTCGGCATAACTAGAGTTTATTTTGTATAATTGGCTTGAAAGAGTCCAACCCTGAAGACATCTAAAGGCCAATATTTACGCAAAGTCAAAGCACCCCCAAGTGGCAACAGGAAGTAGGCCTAAAAGTCAAGGTGCTATACTTTAACAAACTCCTAGAGATTTCATCAGATCAACTTCAAATTTGATCTGTGTCATCTAAAGACGTTAACGATGAAAAGTTCTTAAAAGAAAAACTTTTTGTCAAATGGTGTTGGCATGGCGGCCATTTTGAGCATCAACATTATTGTACATTGTCCAATTTAGCCAAAATTTCTCCAAAGTGTCCAGGCCTGATGACATTTATAGGCCAAAAATTACTTTTGGCTATAAGGCCCCCGCTTGCAACAGGAAATAACCCAGGAAAAATGACCCAACCCCTATACTCCAACCACACCCACTTACTCAGGCCATGCCCCTTTCATAATATTTAATACTGTTTAAGGTAGTCTTGTGTGAGGTGTCATTGAACTCAGCAGAGATCCTTCTTCATTGGTGATGTTTTGACCCGCCCCCTAGGTAAGCTCCATAGGGCTTGTCACGAAGTGATGTGTACCAACATGTGCGTGGCACGGTTACTGGCCAATGAAACATCATTATAGCGCTACAAGTGAATCTAATCAAACACAAACAGCCAACAGACGGGATGCAGCGCTCTACAAAATAAAATATTGCATCCTTCCAACATATATTGTGATAACGATATTGAATCGATATATCTTGCACCCCCATCAAAGACCAAACTATTTTTACCGGAAGAGTTTAGATGATTTTATTTTGTATTTTCTGTGTGCATTGTGTGCATTTCCTGTGTGGAATGGAGGTGGAGGTATTCTGACAGTGGAGCCTTGACTAGAATAGACCCCACAGTGGAGGTCTGCAGCCAGACAGTCTTGGATAATGAGAGAATGGACACTCAACAGAAGGAACATACATAAGGCAGACAGAGACACAGCAGGAAAATAATGACCAGTGTAGTTTTTGGGTCAGAGAAAATTAGTTTGAAAAACAGAAAGAAAGGAAGGTGACCATTAACAACAAGGTGCAAGAGCCACATAGTGGGAGATCAATGGGTTGGTCAGCGGGTTAGAGGGGGCAGTGACTAGAAACATTTTTAAACTATCAATCTCACTGCAGGCACCAGTCCATCTCACCCCTGAACAGCTGTAGCTTATCCACTCTGACCCCTGGATGAAATATACCTGCACTTCAACACGATAGCCTATATACTCTCTGCTTTATCTCAATCAGGACTGCTGGGAGAGGGATGAAAAAAAAAGGTTGACAGGCCTCCTATTTAAAAGCTGTGACAAGACAGGACAGCAGAGTGCAAAAGTGCAATTAAAATGCCCCCCCCCCATTAGGTATGCATTCTTCTCTGTAAGACATTGCCTATAACAACATGGATGCTCTTTCAGCCTTTTATCATCTAACTTAGCAGGTCTCTTGAAGGAAGTCAGAACTAAAGGATCCTCTTTGCTGTTTAAAAGTAGGAATCAGTGACGTATCTGGGAGATCTGGAGCTGACAGGGCTCTCTGTGGGGGTGCTTTGGTCTCTGTACCAATGGAGCATTTGGAGTACAATTGCAAGGGTGCTACTTTTGGTTTAACTTAAATGCGTCACAGATGACTCAACATAGGCTTCTTTATTCAATTTTAAGTTAAGTTAATTTAACAGCATGCCCTCATATTAAACAAGATAGATTTTAAAGTATCATTGTGGGGGTTAGGAAACATTGTGCTATTGTGAAGTTTTCAGTTTCATCAACATATCCCATGGGGTTCTAATCCCTGGGAGAATTTCAGACCAAAGGAAGCAGAAGAAACCGAGGTGAATAAGTTCATGACATGCAGCTGGGAAAGACTATATTGACAGCCTATTCCTGATAAAATACAGGAATATGCATGCCAAAAACAAATGTGTGAAATCCCTGAGGAAAACAGTTCTTCATGTCTTCTGATACAATGCTCAGTAAAGTATGATTGCCAGTAATTCAGTGCGTTATGATGAGCAGAGTTGTTGCAAATTGTGACTTAAAAGAATTGAAGCCATCCACCACTTTCTAAATAGACAGCTTTGCACCACAGGCCAAAAGAGCTCCAGACTTTGACACATTGCAGCTTGTTCAGATGTTCTTGTGTTTTACTGGAGGCATATAAAGGTTTCAGACCCCTTAATTTTGCAGCTCTTTCATACATGACTTTCCAGCTGGTTCTGTGAGCGTAGCCCTGAAGGTTCACATGTAACCCACGGGATCCCAAACATTCTGCACTCTGACCCCTAGAGATCACAATAGTGATTATGTCTGGCCACTGACCACGTCTGAATCAAAGGAAAAGCAGGGCTTTGGTTTATGTGCGAGAGTGTTATGCATATAATTATGGCAATCCAGTTAACAAATCAACTTTAGGGTGGAAGTTTATGTGTAAGGTAGTTTGTGTGTGAATTTTTGCATGAGAGAGCTGGTGTGTCTCACAGCAAAGGTGGAGGTGTTGCAGAGAGGAGAATTTGACCCAAACTTCATCTGATCCAGAACTAGCAGGGGTCCAATTTTGTCACATGTTTGCCTGTCTGTTCAGATAAGACCAACTAGCAAAGAAAAAAGGGCCAACAACACCAAAAGCTAATAGAGAAAAAAAGACAGTGTAGATGAGCAGCAGGCATATGTGCTTGAGTATGCATGCAGTGTCTTTCTCCCAAATTTGATTTGTGTAAGAAGTAAACGGCAGGATATCGTTTTATACAGGGTACAGAGTGCACATGATATATTCCTGGGTTCATGTCCAGTTCATTGAACTTCATATTGTGTCTCCCATATTCCCCATCACCCTCCACTGTTTGAGGATAATCAGCTAGTGCAGCATTACATCAATGGTGAAGCAAAACTGATAAATGGTAAAAATGTGGGCAAAGTGGGCAATTCACAGAAAATGTCTGATTCCCAGACAATACATATATTATCTTTACATGTCTTCCGATTGCCCTCATGAAGACCTCTTACATACCATTACATGTGGAGGGCAGAGCTTTGATGAAAACATCAGCAACTAATGTCACGCTTGTAATCCCCCTTTGTGTGCGCTGGGACTGTTGTACAGTTGAGTTAACGCTCGTCTTGCTTGGTGAGGTGTCTGTTGTCATGTGTAGAAGTCTTGTGATCTACACAGTAAGTTATCCCCCACCTGAGGCCTATACTACAAAGCAAGATTTGGGATTACCAAGGAAGTAGGTTTCTTATCATTTCCATAAAAAGAGAAGCAAAATCGCAATATGTGTGTGATCAAATGCTGATCAGTGAGATTATATTGATTATGGTTTGGTCTAGGCACATTCATTTGTATGGCTTCACAATAAAAAGCTTTTTTAAGTCTGGTTTGAGTCCACAAAGCAAATTACAAATTAACTCATAAGAAAGTTGAGTTGAGAAAAAAAAACAAATTAGAATTTCTTTTTTTCTTTTTTACATTTATAAATCAACAATTCCATCTGGCTTGGATGAGTCTGTGATTTTGAAATCACCAAAACAGCTACTAAACGAACCCTGTGGTGCAACGTTTTTGTCAATGTTCATATGAATTTACTGGTTTGAAGAAAAAAATAAAGAATGAGTCAACAGTAATTGTGCCATTTATTGGCACTGGAGCAGTTTGTGACACCACATTACAGATCAGTTAATTTAACGCTGTCTTAGACTTTTTGGTTTTGTGGTATGGATCCATTACATCACGTGCAGTGACCTGCAACACCCCATTAGTCTCCCTTTATGGCCAGTACTGCCACAAAGGTCTCAATTCTTCTGATTTACAACCATAGCTGTAAAAACTAATGGACAGCACTTTGGGTTCCAAAAAAACAAAGCCAATGCGGAAGTGCCTTTAACCTGCATTCTTTCTAATTTCCAACATGGACCGACTCCACTGGTTGCAAAAATTTGTCAGCTTGTATGGTAGTCTATGAGAAAATTTCCCCCTTCTTACTTGCTTCGTTACCTCAGTAAACATTTTATGGTCTCAATCACTAGTTTCAAGTCAAGGAGCATTTTGGTTGCCTACAAATGCATTGTTTCACATTTGGTAGCCCCATGTAGGCCTGTTGCAATAGTCAATAAATCGCATGATAAATGAAAATGAGGTCGATAATTTTTCCGGCTGCGATAATTTCCATGCTTGCTCGCTCGCTCTCTCTCTCTCTCTCTCGCTCTCTCGCTCTCTCTCTCTCTCTCTCTCTCTCTGGATGACCACTCTCAGGTTCCTTAGCTTAACGAGGAGTGAGCCCTCTAGTCATTTGCCAGCTGCAAGATCTCTGTGTTGAGAGGCGGGACTCCTGGCGTAGCCTACCGCAGAGTGCAGCAGAGGAGAAGTGTGAAGAGAAAACACTAGTTGAGAGTTGGAAGAATTAAAATAAAAAATAAAAATGGAATTGGTTTCAAAGCCAAAAGAGACAGCTGCAGTGTGGGTACACTTCGGATTCAAACTGAAGGATCATTAAAGTTAATTTGACTGGCAAAACAGTTAAAGTCCTTCTTACATTATACAATAATAAAAGTCATTTTAAAGAAGTAAAGTTTTGGATACATTTTTACTTCTTCCAACCATATAATAAATTAAAAGTCAATGTAGATTTTCATATTGCAATAAAATCATAAACCTACATTGAATCATTGTGAAAACAAAACTTTCTAGATGTGCTGTTACTTTGGCCACGCCATAATCATAAAAGTAAAATAGTACGTTCATGATTTTGTCCATGTTGACATTAGTTGCTTCATGTACATTTATTATAAACTTTGCTTTGTATAACTTTTCATATAGCTAGACATCTAAACTCTGGGACAAGGCTGATTCCAGACAGACAGCTTTGTCAAGGCAGTTTGGGCTTTAAATACATTTTACACAGTGGCCATTGTTAATGACAAGTTGTGTTCCACTATGAACGTGCACACGTATTGTTTTTATCACAAACGCGGTCGGTCAGCGAAGGCGCATCTAATGACTAGCAAGCACTTTCTTACTGCTGCTGCCGTACAGTGAGTACCTTCCTTGAACATACGTTGCAGCCTTGTGCTTCCTGTCTCCAGCCTTTTCCTCTTGTCCTCTATTTATGCCCAGCGCCATTTGTTTTTAACTCCTTTCTCAACTAAAGCTGTATCTACATTTTTTTAGCCGCATTACCACGGGACCACACACTGCACTCTCACTTTTCAGCAAGGACCGGCCCTACTTTGCATCCAATTGGCTAGAACTTGTTTCATTGGTAGGTGGAAGTTCGATGATTGGTAACCTAGAGCATCAAAAACAAATTCCCATGTGGACTTTTTAATTTATTAATTTTCTAAAATAGTCATACCCCAGAAACCGGCACCAGGCCCAAGTACTTTAAGCTCTACGTTAGTTAGAGTTGCATTCCACTCATATGATTGGTAGGTGAAATCAACTGACTCGCATGCAAGTTCCCAAAATTTATTTATTTATTTTTCCTCACGGCCGCACGTCGGAGATCCGGCATGGTGCCGGAATACTTTAAGCCCTGACAATCATCCGGTGCAGTTTTCCGAGCTGGGGGGAAAAAAAACTACAACAGATGGGCCGTTACGTCTTCCCCACAGTACAAACACTGGGGCGTTTAGAGAACAAAGTACAAACAGGACAGTGCAAAATGATGTGCACTCACAGACAGTGTAGTTCGCTTCATTGCTAAAGAACTGCTGCCCTTTAATATCGTCAAAAAGACCCTCTCTCTTTCCCTCCCCCTTCCATTGGGATTGAGGGAAAGGTAATTTCGATCTCTTTGTATGTCTTGACATGTGAAGAAATTGACAATAAAGCAGACTTTGACTTGGTGCACACCCTGCTGTGGACATAAACTGCAATTCACTTTTGCTTTATTTGAACAAATCTTTATGCTAGAGAAATTATTTAAAAATTAAAAATTTTAAAATAAGGGATATGGCCTGTTGAGGCATCTGCTTCATCTCTTTGGCACTCTTAATGTCTGAGCCAAATGTTTAATATTTTCTCAAGTGCAATTTTGTTTACATACATTTTATTTATTGTTTTTGGTTGTGTTTCTTTTTTATTTAAGTGCATTTTTTGTTAACAGAGACTGAGAGTCCACGACAATATCATTTAACACAATTTCTGGGACAATTTATCATCCAGCAAAATTTGTTATCGTGACAGGCCTAGCCCCATGCCAACCAAGCTAGCTAAGCTTGAATGGCGGCAGTATCTGGAGGTCTGCTTTAAAATGCCTGTTATCTGCTGGATCACTCGCTTCAGAAGGGTTCAAAATTGGCAACTTTTCCTCTTTAGCATTTAGCTTAGAGCAGCGCCATTGCAACTATAGACGACCTTTGCTTAGCCACGTCATCTATTACTTTTACACTCTGTTTACAAGTTGACTGCAAAACCAGATAAGTGTAGACATCTAAAAATGCTTAAAAACTCCACCGTTACTCCACCAACTAACACACTTTTAATGTGTACGTTCAAGACTATCTAAATAGCCATTATCCATTACAATATGGACAATATTTAAGTAATAACACGTGAAAAACTGTGTGGTCATTTCATCCAACACTCACAATCATTGTTTAGGCCCAAAATAAGACTCATAATTCTCATGGAGTACTTGCTCCATCCTTTGTAGCATCCACTACAGGAAGCAACGCACACCAGTGTCTGTTTCCCTTTAATATCCGCTTCCAGTCTTACCACTGTTAGCGAAAAATGTTGTGCTCATTTACCAGAAAAAGGCTGCAGTGTCTGGAATTGTTTTCAATTGAGTTTCAGCTTTAGATACAGAACTGAACTTAAGGCCAGCACTGAACTAATGAGTAATGTGTCTTTACAGAAGAGACGTTGAAGAACAAGGTTAGTGTTATAAAGTTCAAAACAACTTCTTCTTTAATAATGTCAATTTATGTGTGTAATCAATGGGTGTGAAGCAAGGTAACAGATTTCTGAAACAATTTAATGTGCGACACAATTTCTCTGAAGAATCACTGGCAATTCTTAACAGTGACAACTTGTGGCCCAGTGTTCGAACATCCGCAAACGGCAGCTCCTATCACAACTAGAGATTGATGAGATACAACAAATATGCTACGGCAAGGGGGAGCCAGGACGACAGGTCAGCAGGGAGATTTCATCATCATCCCCACACTCAGAGATTGGGTCCCAAGCCCCAATAACAGCAAGCCCAGAACCACTCAACATAAGGGCGACTGACCTACGATTGAAGATCATAGCCAAACTGGACTGCCAAGGCTAAGTGATAAAGTACCCTCTGAAAATCTGCTAGAAGATGTGAATGCAGCACTACATACTATCCCTACTAAAGCCATAACCGAGACCAATGAGCTGATGTACGCCAGAGCAACAGTGATCCTAGAGATGCTTGGCTATAAGATGAACACCACAAGCCACAAAGCACAGTACCCCCCATGGCGGAGAAGGTTAGAGGCCAAGATCAAGGCAACACGAAGAGAGGTTAGTCAGAAAGGTGTAAGGAAGGGGTTACCTAAGAAATACAACAAGCTGTCCATACCTGAGGCTATAGAGACTGCCAAACAAAGACTCAGCTAGTGGACTTAGATCTAAGAACAGATCAATCTCCCTGGACAAGAACCAGTAACCATAACAACGGCAGACATCCAAGAAAGAGTGGCAGGTATGAAGAGCTGGACAGCACCAGGCCCTGACATGATCCACACCTACTGGCTGAAGAAACTAACTGCGCTCCATGAACGCCTGGCAGTACAAATGAACCAACTGCTGATGGATGGGACCCACCCAGAATGGTTAACCCAAGGACAATCCTGATCATGAAGGATCCCCAGAAGGGAACAATCCCATCCAACTACCGGCCAGGCATCATAGCGGCTAAGATGAGTAGGCACATGGCTCAATACATGCACAGGGCCCAGAAGGGAATAGGCAGTGACACCAGAGGAGCCAAGTGAGTGAGGCAGGTCCTGAAAAGTCAGCTGAATGGGAAAAACAAGATCCGAGCGATCAACACATACGCCCTGCCAGTCATCAGATACCCCGCTGGTGTAATAAACTGGCCAAAGGAGGAGATAGAGGCTACTGACATCAAGACCAGAAAGCTCCTCACAATGCATGGAGGGTTTCACCCCAAATCCAGCACCCTGAGACTGTACACCAAGCGTAGCGAGGGAGGCCGAGGGCTAGTGAGTGTCAAGACCACTATCCAGGATGAAACAACGAAGATCCAGGAGTACATCGGAAAGATAGGCCAAGATGAAGGGCTTAGTGAATACCTCAGGCAGCAGAAACCCGAAGGTGAGGACAAGGAAGATGAAGAACCATCATGGAGGGACAAGCCGCTGCACGGCGTGTACCACAGACAAATAGAAGAAGTGGCTGATATCAAGAAATCCTACCAGTGGCTGGAAAAGGCTGGACTGAAGGACAGCACAGAGGCACTAATCATGGCAGCACAAGAGCAGGCACTCAGTACAAGATCAATAGAGGCTGGGATCTACCACACCAGGCAGGACCCCAGGTGCAGACTGTGCAAGGATGCCCCTGAGACAGTACAGCACATAACAGCAGGGTGTAAGATGCAGGCAGGAAGAGCGTACATGGAACGCCATAACCAGGTAGCTGTCATAGTGTACAGGAACATCTGCCACGAGTATGGGCTGGAAGTCCCAAGGTCAAAATGGAAGACACCTCCTAAGGTAGTCGAGAACGACCGAGCTAAGATCCTGTGGGACTTCAAGATCCAGACTGACAAACTGGTGATGGCTAACCAACCAGACATCGTGTTGATCGACAAACAGCAGAAGAAGGCAGTAGTGATAGATGTGGCGATCCCAAGCGACAGCAACATCAAGAAGAAGGAACACGAGAAGCTTGAGAAATACCAAGGGCTGAAAGAGGAGCTAGAAAAGATGTGGAAAGTAAGAGCAACAGTGGTGCCGGTGGTAATCGGAGCACTGGGGGCTGTAACCCCCAAACTGGGAGAATGGCTACAGCAGATTCCAGGTAAAACATCAGAGGTCTCTGTCCAGAAGAGTGCAGTCCTAGGAACAGCTAAGATACTGCGCAGAACCCTCAAACTCCCAGGCCTCTGGTAGAGGACCCGAGGTTGAGGATGACACATACCACCCCACAAGGGGTGAGAAGGGGATTTTTATTTTTATTTTTTTTTTTTATACACACACATACTGTATACAGTATATATATACTGTATACAGTGTGTATATATACACACTGTATACAGTGTGTATATATACATACATACTGTATACAATGTGTATACACACACACACACACACACACACACACACACATACACAGTACAGGCCAAAAGTTTGAACACACCTTTTCATTCAATGCGTTTTCTTTATTTTCATGACTATTTACATTGTAGATTATTACTGAAGGCATCAACACTATTAATGAAAACATGTGGAATTATGTACTTAACCCTTGTGTTGTCCATCGGGTCACGGGGACCCGTGCCGTGTATTTTGTGTTGTATGAAAGGGGGAAATAAAATTTAAAAACAAACCAAATGCTTGACCTCGGTCTACTAAATATATTTATATTGTGACTCTGCCCATTGAGAGACAACGGCATCTGCCTCGTACGGAGGCCTCCGCGGCGGAAGCTGGCATTCGGCGAGGCCCAGAGAATCGCGACGAGGGTGCCAAAGCTCAACCAAGTGCACAGACAGTGCCAGGCAAGAGGAAGAGGTGTCAGCTCTGTCCAAAGCCCACGGACCGCAAAACACACACCGTGTGTGCGGCTGCTGCAAGAGATACATCTACGGGAGCTGCACGCCTACAGTGTCAACAGCAAAGCAGCCCCACACCATCACACCTCCTCCTTCATGCTTCACGGTGGGAGCCAGTTATGTACAATCCATCCGGTCACCTTTTCTCCATCGCACAAAGACACAGCAGTTGGAACCCAAGTTCTCAAATTTGGACTCAGACCAAAGGCCAAATTTCCACTGGTCTAATGTCCATACCTTACCATACCTAAGTTGAACGTGAGTCTTTTTGCTATACTTATAAAATATAAGCCACCTGTATATGTATATTTGGTTAATTTTACAGTCGGTAATGATTTTTCTACCACAAATTATAACCTTTATTGGTACCGTAATTTGACGTGCTAGCAAGCTAACCTTAGCTACCTAACAGCGGCAGTTTAACCAGATTGGCAAATAAGTTATAAGATAACGTTACATGTGTTGTAGTATATTGTTGTTTGTGTTAAACTATCTTCCCACTGTAGAAGATTTTAGCGTTAAGTGTGTGATCTTAACAAGCTGTACATATTCCGAGCGATCAGCTGATTGCCGGTAACGTTAACAGTAGCGTAATGTTAAAACGTATCCGCTGTTACTGCATGCACCTGATGTATATACTGTATAACCCATCTCTTCAGGGACAAACAAGGAATAGATGCCTGTCATTTAGGGGCAACAATGGCCATCAGACTGTAGAAGGATCCCCTGGAGAGTCTGAAGTCTCCCCTCATGTCCCTATGCCCATCAAACTACTAGCAAACTAGCAGCCTGGGGGGAGCCTGCAGAACTATAAGCACATTTTTTAAATAAAATTATATTAAAAGTAATTAACTTTGTTATCTTTTGTATTGCATGTTGCATGACTGTGGCAAGCACATAATAACAAATAAACCTCATAACCTTCTAGACGAGGGGGCACTTGTGAAATACCTGCAGAACAGGGACATGGTAGTAGTTCTTTTGTAGATTATGGTGAATTAGTGTGTATTGAAGCAGTGTCTTGCCACTGAGAACAAGCATGCTAGCGCCAGCATGCTGCGGTTAGCCACCTCGTTTTGGCTAGCGACGTAGAAAGCAAGATCAACTCACCAGGAGACTGAAGAAAACGGATTATAAACAAAATGCGTTCAGAAGTCTGCTACAGACAATGATAAATTACTTCTGTTTGGGGTCTCAGACTAGCTGTGACATGTTTTATGATTTTTTTTTATTGTCTATGCTGTGCTGAAATGTCAACAGAAACTGTGCTGCCAGTTAAACAGTATAGTGCACACTTGTCACACACATTTGACACGTGTATATGGGAGTCATTTTTGGCTTGTAATATTATAATCTCTCTATACTGCCATGTTGCAGACATATGGAGCTGTGGGTAAATGCTGCTCATTGTCCTGTGAGGGGGGGGGGGACAATGATTGAATACATGTTGACTGTAATTCTCAGAGGTTGTGGCTCTGAGGTTTGTGTGACCTCAAGAACACACAGCAGGGCCAAGACGTCAGACTGAGGACAGGGCCATTGGAGGAGAAGGGGGTGGGGAGATATGGAAACAGTATGGGGAAAGAAAGGACAGACAGAGAAAGACAGACAAAGGCAAGTATAAGGACAGAGTTATCCTTTAAAACATTTAAATTACTCCTCTATATCTGCACAGTGGTCGGATCTTAGAAAACCTGCAGATTACTGATTGGTCGGAGAGAATCGTCACTAATCATCAACCGTACCCTAAGAGTGCGGAGTGTGTCCGGAACATACGCGCCATATTTAAAAAAATTCTAGCCAGACACCGACAGAGCATCTACTCTCTGCACTATTGTCACTTTTCAACAATTCATTATGGAAAGCCGCAAAACCACACCGTGGTCTACCGAGGAGGTGAAGACGTTTTTGTTTCTTGTTGCGGATGAGTGGATCCAGCGAGCGCTAGATGGGGCGACACGGAATGAGAAGGCATACAAACAGGTCTCTGAATTGATGTCCTCACATAGCTACAACTGCCCTTTCCAACAGTGCAGGGAGAAGCTGAAAAAGCTCAAAAGCGACTATTGTGCCATCAAGGACCACAACGGCCGGAGTGGTGCAAACCAAAAAAATTGAAAGTGGTTTGACCAAATGGACGCCATTTATGGACAAAGACCGTCAAGCAATGGGAGGGTGTGCGGACTTGACTCGGCCACGACTCTGTTCGTTAGAGTCCATGATGGAGGATGGTAAGTGTTTTTAATCTTGTCTAGTAGTCTGTAGGCACACTGCTTGAAAGTTTTGTTGAAGTTAGTTAGCTATTGTTAAGCTCACCTAACAACCATGATAGTTCATGCTACTCGTAAACTTGTGTAAAACATTAGCAGATAACAATAAGCTAATGCTATCACTGCTAGCTCCCTGCTAATGCTGACGTTATTTCCCTATGAGCTTGGGATGAAAACATTTGTAATACAGCCTGGAGTTAAACAAATGCAACATGAGGGCTAACACGCAACTGATCTTTCTATTCAAGATTCCTTTTCGACAAACTTGGAGCATTCAGAGACTCCCATCGACGACTCTTGGGCACCGGTGACTTCAGCACGGGCAGCACCATCGTCACATGCGACTCTGGCTACCGGTTAGTATATAATGATTGAAAACCTGAGAGGAATGTGACTTTTCATACACGTGAAATGTAATGTTGTGCAGTGAAAAGTACCGGGCACATAAAGCACCCAAGATATTTCCATAAACTTGCACGGTAGACACAGTATTAGGAGTACTATTGTGCACCTGTGGTTTTTTTACTTGTGTGAAGAAGAAAAAAACGCAGTGACCTCACATGTAAAGCTGAATGTCATGAAGATGAGATGTCTGATAGCTGAAGACAACCCAGACATGCTGACTTAACTTTCTGTGTGCAAAGGCAATCGGTTTAGCATCATATTGACATAAAAAGCTAACTCTTCTAGTCTGTAGTCCGGGAGTCTATTCTGTGCTTAAATTAATATACTAGCATACAATATTTGAGTTTTTGCAAGCTCCAATATGAATACAATTTTCTTTTTTTTTGTCCAGGCCGGAGGAAACGACCTAGGGAGCAGGAGCACCTGGTTCTCCTAAGGGACTTGCACGAGTCAGATCAGGAGCAGCGGGAGCGCCATTTCCGGATGGTGTTCGAAGACGCAGCCCAGGCAAGAGAGCAGGAAGCAGCCTTGAGAAGGGAAGAGATAGATCAGGCCTTCCTTGGGACTCTGAGCCAGCTTGTGCAGGCCATGCACAGCAAGCGGGACCCTGTTCCTCCACCCCTGGACAAGACAGTACACCATTATGGAAAAACCCTGCCCGGACTTTGTCCCACTAACATACTGTGCAATATTTTACATTTTATACATTACATCATAGCTACCTCATATTTTCTGCACCTTACCACCCCACCTTTTTTCTTTGCACTACTTAATAAAGTATATATTTGTTAGCATTAAAAAGGAGTTGCTTTTAATCTTTGGACACTTTATTTTTCCATTTATAAAGCTGTGTATTTTGCCGTATGTACATAATGTTTGTTTTTGCATTCTTGCACACTTGTTAAATAAACCTTTTTAAGTAATTTAATGTTTCTTTCATTGTGGTTCGATATTAAGGGCTTTTGTATGTTTCCAATTTTGCACACTTACTTTAAAAAAACAAGACAATATATCAAAGAAAAGTCTTTATTTAGTTATTCAAGTAGCACATCAAACCCTCCCGTACATCCCTGGCTTCTTCCTCTGCACCCTGTGACAGTGTGACCACCGGCTCTGCTGGCCCAGATGCATCCCAGTTATTGTCGTAAGCCTCTCCGTGACTCTCACAAAGATTATGCAAAGCACAGCAGGTCAGAACCAAAGATCTCACCAGCTGTACATCACAGTCATTTCTTTTCATAAGGCAACACCACCTTCTCTTCAGTCTACCAAAAGCATTTTCAACAACAACCCGCGCCCTTGCAGATTTTCAGTAAATCTGCTGTTCTGCTGAGAGGCGTCCAGTGTCATTGAGAGCCAGTTCTGCAAAGGATAGGCAGAATCCCGCAGAATGTAGTAACCAGCATTAACACCACCTATGTTCCTGGTGGAAGCAGGAAAGAAGTTGCCACGGCTTGCTAACTCCCACAATTGGGACAGTCTCAAAACACGAGCATCATGGAAGCTGCCAGGCAGTCCTGCAAACATGTTCCAGAACAGTCCCTTTCCATCAACACCTTGAAGGATGATGGAGTGCCAACCTTTACGGTTGAAATACTCAAAGTGGTACTCTTGTGGTGCTATGATGGGTATGTGTGATCCATCAATAGCACCAACACATTGTGGGATCCCCAATCTGCTCTCAGTGTAGGCAGCCATTTCTGCAAACTTCTCCTGGTCTGGGAAACAAATTAGTTCTGGCACCAACAACATCTCTGCAGCAGCAATAAACTCTTGAGGACTCCAGCACACAGTTATGATGCTTACTCCAAAAAGATGGCCAACAGTTCTGTATTCGGAGCCCGTCGCAAGTTTCCACAATGCCATGGCCAATCTCTTCTTCAGCGGTACACATTTACGGACGGTTGTGTCCTGTCTCTCCATCACTGGACGCATTTTGTTGCATAGGTAGGTAAATGTTTCTTCGGACATTCTGAAGTTCTAAACCCACTGAGTGTGTGTGAAACGAGGGATAATAACATCCCACCACTCGGCAGCTCGGCGAGCGGCGATTTTGCAAAGCGTGAATAATCTGAAACACAAACGGACGGCATACATATTTTAGTGTGTAAAAGTGTTTAAAAAGTTCATGTACTTTATATATCGTATAGTAAATACTGACTGTGACCATGAAGACATGCAAATGTTAGCTAACGTTACCAGGAAACTTAACTTACCCTTTTGTTTTGGCAAACAACAGTCGTGAACACATCTGAACTCCATAGGAATTCCCAAACTCTCCTGTTTCTTTCAGCAGTGACTTTCTTTGCTGCCATCAGCTTCTTTTGAAACAAAACATTTCTTCTGGCTGTGGCAAGTAGCCACATGCCGAGACTCATAAACAACACACCTTCAACGTGCTCCATTGTGTGTAGCGTTACAGAAAAAAAACAAGGTCTGTAGGTGTTTGAGTCGCGTTGAAAATTAAGTCATGGCAGTTTCCGGCTGCGTAGCTATGGTGACCAGCCAAGCAGAGGCGGCACTAAATCTGCAATGGAAAACAGACGCACAGTGCGTTGAGTCGAGCAGAGACGAGGCGAGTCGAGGCGAGAGGAGCTGTTACCAGCAATGGTAAAACGCCATTAGTGTTGGCGTTCTAAACTCCGGTTGATTAATGAGGACTATGGTTAACTGCTCCTCCGATCTCTGCAGGGTAAATCCAGACAGCTAGCTAGACTATCTGTCCAATAAAATTCTGTTGCACAACTAAAACAACCCAAGAGGACTGTGAATGGTTTAAAGAAATGGCAAAAAAAGCAGAGCACGTTTCTCTCCTATCCAGGAACCTTCCTCCACAGCACTGTGAAGACAGGTCTGACAATCACCAAGGTAACAACGCCCCAACAAGATGGGTATCCCCAGCCAGACCCTCCAATCCAATTACTCCAATATTTCTGGCTCGACACAAAACCTGGTCTCTCCAGCGCTGAGGCATTCATGTCCTACCACAACTCCCTAATGAGTACACACACTCACTCTAATCACATCAACACAAGTGCCATACTGATTACTTCAATCTTATGCCCCCAAGAATCAAGTCTATCTCGCTCTGTGTTTTTTGTTCTGTGAAAGTGTAGTGCTATCACGAGCTGATGTTTATGTGTGTGTGTGTCTGACTTTAGGTTCCAGCTGACCAGGTTATCACAGTATTAGTGGAAACTCTGAGCCAGCTCTCAGACAAAGGAGGGAGGAGGAGGAAGACAAAGAAGATGCTTTCCTCTTAGGGTTCAAAGGTTATTTTTATCCATTACCAACACTGCTCCACCTCAAGTGACTGTCTGTTGGGAGGAAAAGATTAAAACATGTATGTGCCTGTGTGTGTGGAATCTAAGTGAGCACAGCATTTGTTATTTTATTTATTTTTATTTTTTTTACTTTGAGCTCCTTTACTTGAAAACATGGTTTTAATGCAAAAGACATTACCAAAAAAACTCTGATTGGTCATACTGTTTTGGTCTTACTTGTATCATAGTAGTAGAGCTCCAAAATTTCCCCAAATCTTCAGGGAGAAAACTGCTTGATCACCTTTTATATGATATCCACTCCAGCTGCCATGTGACCACGCTTTGATGGAGGACCACCATTAATCTGGGTGTAAATTGATTACCATTTTCCTCAAGGTCAAGACTGTAACTTGGTGAAAACACTCGCGTTTCCCATGGATGGATGACTGTTTGTCACCCGCACCGTTTTTTTGGAAGATCGGAAAAGAATATTTCCCTCCATTTTTCAAAATTTGGGAAAATCATAGCTTAAAATACAGCCCTCCAGAGAGATGTGAGGAAATCACAGACTGAAGGTTGCAACGTATTTGAAAGCACAGACACATGGTACCAATTGGACCTAAACTCCTGGAGTAACACCCTTTATGTCACGGAGAAGAGAGGAAGGGAAACCATTAAAGTCTGCTGTGTGTGTGTGTGTGTGTGTGTGTGTGTGTGTGTGTGTGTGTGTGTGTGTGTGTGTGTGTGTGTGGATAATACCACATCAACTTTGTCAGGTCCGACTCAATCCACTTTGTCTCTGTGTGTGTGTGTGTGTGTGTGTGTGTGTGTGTGTGTGTGTGTGTGTGTGTCTGCGCTTGTGGCTCTGATATAATCCCACCAGTCAGTCAGAAGACCTGATGTCAACATCCAATCAGCGGCCTGTTTTAAGTGGCTTTCTGATTGAGCCGTCTAGAAACAGCATTTCACGCCCTAAAACCACGCCTTGAGACAAAGCTGATTTGCGACTGCGGTTAAACTTTACTGAGCTCTGATTTACACCTTCCACCCATCTAACTACACTCAATCAAACTTTCAGCTTCTTTAAGGCCTATCCCTTGGACATGGGGTTGTTTTGAAATATCTGACGCAGTTTAAACCCATGTGAATTTAGTGCACTTTTAACACAATAATTGCTATGTTTTATTTAGATTTTTTAACACAAAAGCTGATACATGCCTCTTACAATGCATGCATTGCAGTAGTCTGTTATGCTTCAAGGGGTACCGCTTCAGTTGTGTGTGTGTGTGGGGGTACTTGGAAAGCTATTAGAGTAGCTCAACAAATTTCTTTTAAAATTGAAATCATGATTTCATTAAAAAATATCACCATATTGATTCAGCCGTAACGCTCATGTTACGAATGAGAGCACATGGCAACATAGTTAACTAAAGGTAATGGATAAATTGTTGAAAAGTCCGGCTTCTGACACACAGACTTTAGTAGTACAAATGCTTATTTGACTGATGTTAACATTGCCAATTCAATTCTATTAAAGAAATTGTATTATCGACTTAGTAAAAAGTGTTTAAAAAAACATCTGATTTAAAAATCAATTCAAAGGCCAACATTTTGAACACGACAGGTGTCGTTAGAAGAATGTTAGCAAAAAAAGGTTGGGGACCACTGTTAGTTGATTCAAGCATTGCATCACCAAAGGGGGGATGAGAGATGAAATTATACGTACGTTCTTTACTTCAAAGAGGTCGCTGTAAGATTAGTTAAACAGTACACACACGTACATAATATTTAGCCTAAGGTAAGAACAAGTGTGGACAGCTAGCCAAAGTGTTTTCATCACTATTACACACCTGCAACCTTTCATCCTCATGCCTGAAGCTAAAATAGTGCAATACTGCCAACATTGGTAAAGACAGCTGAAAGTGATAGAACTGGAAGCTGTGGCTTATTATTACAGGTTCACTTATATACACAGTTGGGGGTGATCGGATGTTGTTGGGAAGCCCGTTTTGCTTTTGCACTTTGCACTATAGATCAGACTTTCCAAGGATTTTAAATGCTTTTCATCCAAGTTCCACTTTATTTATCCTTAGAAAAGGAAATGTAGTGTGCACGCAGCAGGATATCAAACACATACACAGAAGGAAAAAAGGCACCACCAATAACAACATTGTAAACGCAACACAGGACACACCTCAACACATAAATGGAGACATTCCTTCCCCCAAAACCAATGACAGAATCCAATCAGACAGTCCACAGGTCAGTATGTCATAATGAACAATGACAGGAATAAATTAATATATACTATATAAAGATTTCATAAGATGTCACTCTAGTGAATTCAGGTTCTTAATAGCCACAGGAATAAACAACACAAGTGTATATGCGATTATTTTGCTAGTGAGAGTTACAGGGAAATAGTCTCTTCTAAGTCAAGACAAATGGGGCTGTAACAGAGTCTGGGATTTGGGGTGTGTGTAAATGGAGCCGGGAGTTAAGCATATGCGGTGCTGCTCACCTTGGTTTTATCCTACTGCCTTGGCAGGAAGATGGGAGGTTGTGGTCTTGGTTCTAGGGTCTTGAATTCCAGAATCCAGGGTTCTAGTCTGGACCAAGTTGCCTCACCATCATCTTCAATTAACCTAGAAAAACTGACTTGCAGTTGAATAGATGGAAAGGTTTGATCATTAGTCGATCATTTAGCGCAGAACTGTTCACTGTAAACATTAGGCTATACACACGGTATTATGCTGAGGTAAATTAATAAATTCGATAAAACATTTAAGATATTGCTTCGGCATTAAAACACATATTGTTAACAACAAGCCAATTCACTTTAAATCACTGATTTTGTTTTACCTCATAGTGTAGCATTTAATTATTTATTTTTACCGAGACCAATTCTCACCAATTCAGAAGTTCCACTTTTTCACTCGATCCCATTCGGTAACAAGGCCTCTTTAGCATACATTAGCACTAGCTAGCACTACGGGCTTATAAAGTACATGCTGTTACGGTTCATATTTGACAACGTTATAATGTGTGTTTACTCCATAGACTGTATTCAAAACTACTCTTTTATCAAAGTTAGATTTTTGTCGTTCAGCAGCAGGTCCTCCTCGCTCTACAGTGTCACCCAGCGTCTGACTGGTAGCTAGCTGTGTAGCCTGCCAACGGTGCTGCGAACTTGCATTCTGATTGGCTAGGACACGTCCGTATTATTAACCCGTTGTGGCTTGGGTTATAAAGTAAGCTTTTTAGTTCAGTTGTATAGCACTTCAAATGTACTGGTTGTAAGGCTAATGACATAAACAAAAGTAGGATACATTTTATGTAAAAAAAAAAAAAAAAACTCAGGTTTGCGTGCAGTTTATTGTCCCAAATGCCACTATGGCCACGCCAAGATCCGCTGATCGGTTGGACCTCGAGTGGTTAAGGTTACGAATTGAATAGCTGATTGGTTGGAGTTTGGCATTTGACCTTGATTGGTTAGGGTTAGGATAGCCGAGTGGTCAGGGGATAGGACCTGAACAAATAGGGTTATGTTACAAGGAATTTGGGACACTTAACTGCATGTACACCAAAAACACATCTATGGAAAATAATAGCACCAATGTTGAGGTTTATGATAGATTTTCTGTCTAAGGCCTAGTCACTGTGCACACAGGTATTTAAAAAAACAAATTCTGTTTAATTTCATCCACTTTCAAACAGTGTCTCTGTAAATAAAGTTTTTGGAAAACTCCGGCCAGGTTGAAGATTTTTAGAAATTCCATTTGTGTGTTGTTGTGTAGCCTACATGAGGTCCATGCTACATAATCCAACACTGCTACAACAGAGAGCCCGCCGCCAATGTCACTGGGCTTGAACGAGACTGTCGGACTTCTTGTTGGTGGGTAGTCTTTCAGTAACAGCTTTTTTTAGGTTTTTGATTGGCCAATATCTTTTTCCTCTTTGCATGACTGGGTTATTCAGCCGCCTGTTGTTTTGCCATGCTCTTGAGTTTTTCTTGATTTCAATCAGCCATATTATATTCTGCTCATAATGTTGAGGGGTGGTGTGTCAGTGTGGGGGATTTGTGTTCAATCTCCGGCTGGAAAAAGCAAAAGTCAAACAAAGCTCACATTGTCAGCGTGACATGTTAACTATGACTATACCTCCCAGAATAATTGCTCAATATATTCCCCTATGCTCTGCTGCTGTTTCTTGCCTGTAAAGTCTCACAGTAGTAGACATGGAACATATAGAATGTGTGTATTTCCATATGGACACTCAACACAATAGGTGTGTGGTGCAGTATGTAGATTTTGATGGAAATGTTATAATCAAACAAACAAAACACTTTTCATTCTTAGTACACAGTGTATGGCATTTACAGCATGTTACCATTTTCTCCCATCAGCCCTTGCTGTTTTCAGAGTGAAATGTCCTATTCACACTCAAACTGGAAATGAAATGCCCCCAAATTATTATTCTTTAATTCTTTAATTATTATGAACTTGTTATCCTTCAATTACCAACAAACTTAATTCTGCTACTTCAACAGAGACCCAACAGAATGTTTCCCCATATATCCACCTTACATTACAGTGCAACAACAAACATTAGGAACATTTATTGAATAAAAAAAAAAAATTGAAAACCTTTTCTTGATGAGATGCCATTGAGGTTCTCATTTTGAAACTTTCCTGGGATGCTAGTGACATTTCAGTTCTACACTGTGTTAGCACTACACTCTCTTCCAAGAAGCCTGCACGTTATTGTCTATTCCCTTGTTTAAATAAATACTTGAGTACCCTGTAAATGAGCTTGTACAAAAGTACAAAAGTAGAGTAAAGGACTCATTTGGCTCCAAACAATATATGGCCCCTGTGACAATAATGTTACTCATCGACAATCAGGGATAGACCCACTGGAGCTTGGGAACTGTGTGTTTTTACTACACCATACATAAACAGTGCAGGTCTACTGGGGGTATCATACCACAGGCCCCTTTTTCTATTCATCACCTTGTCTCATATAGGCTATACTCCCATTCTGAATGTGAAGTTTTACAAAAAAGGATGCTCTTCAGTTAACACAAAATGTGACGTCATGATGAGCAAAAACGTATGGTTTCAATACAATATTGTCAATTAAAGTCTGTTTTATTTATCTCGCCAAAATCACAAATTTGCCTAACATGACTCAATTTAAATAAGGAAAATTTAATTCAGAAATCATGAGAAATCAGTTCCGTGTGTCACACACGGACCTATTCATCCATGTTGTATCATTTTATAATGATTCACTTTTAAGAGATTATCTTAAAACGTACTGTTATTTTTATTAATACTTTTGAATTCAATTAAGTGTCACTGTGTGAAAACTGCTGATCTCATATTTTACAATGTCATTGATGTGTGTGTGTGTGTGCGTGTGCGTGTACGTGTGTGTGTGTGCGTGTACGTGTGTGTGTGCGTGTGTGTGTGTGTGTGTGTGTGTGTGTGTGTACAGATTTGTCACAAAATAAAGATGAGGGAGTAACCATCATTCAAAAATCATTATTGGAGTTGAACCTGCGGCCGCCGCATCGAGGAGCACACCGCTTTATATGGGCGCCCACTCTACAAGATGCTACCCAGGTGCCCATGTTGATGATCAGAGGCCTAACATGAGTCCTGATTTTGGTTGGAGATTCCCTTTAACTCGTCTTTCAGACGAGCCACTGTTCATGGCAGACCTCAGGCTCTGGGTTCTGCGATGCACAGCGCTGCCTGCTGGTCAAAGTTGGGAACTGCGCTTTAGTGAATCAATGAAATTCCATAACATTCAAGCTCCAGCTTCCACGTGCAGTACGTGCCCTCCTTATACAGATGTTTGGATTCTTCATTTGCTTCCAGCTGTTCTCTTAAGGGATTCATATTTCTGATCATCTGCATGATTATTAATGCCAGGCAATTCACGCTGGCTCAATCTAAAGCCCAGTACTAAACTTTGACTAGTGCCACTTTTTTAAAATTGATTGACGATTAAAGACATAACATGGAGGTTTCACTGCTTCTCAGGAGCATGCAACAGTGCTGCTCTGCTCTCAGGTTTGCTCTCTCTCTCTCTCTCTCTCTCTCTCTCTCTCTCTCTCTCTCTCTCTCTCTCTGTCTGCTGTCGCTACCTCAGGAGTTTGAATGAGTGAGTCTTTCTCTCTCTCTTCTCCACTCTATCGCTCCTCCTTACACCCCCCACCCCAAACCATCCCCTCTTATTAAAACAACACGCCAATCTGTTGTAGGCCGGTAAAAGGGGTTTGGGAGCCGAAGCAGCCATAAAGGAGGCTCCACACACAGCCGTCTGGAAGGAATCAGACGGCAGTGGCAGCGAGACTTGGCCACTTCCCTGCGCTCTGTGTAACCTGGATGCTTGGAGAAACGATAGGCTTACCTACATGCCCCTCAAGACTGCAACATACAAATGATCTGACTCACATTTCATTTTTAGAGTCCTTGCTGGAAACCTTTCTTTTTATTATTATTCCTGTTATTACTATAAGTATTATTTTGGTCATCATTGACGCTGCCAGAGTGGATGGCTTTTTTTTGTAACTTTTAAAAACTTTTAAAATATGAATGAAGCTGTCAGACGTTGATGGAGAAAAATATTGATCATTTTTGCATATTCTACTCTTTATTTATACTACTACTTTTTTTTATACGAATAAGGCCAAAGATGACTGACATGATGTTTGTGTTTGTGCATCTAAGAAGCCTGCGGTGTAGAGTTAATGACTGCAGACAAACTTTTTAGAAACTAGTGAGGACATCAGTCGTGAATATTTTTGAGCATCCAGCTGAGCAAACTTAGGGGAACGTGCACGTTTCTCTTCTTAATGACGATCAATGTCAGCGGATTCATGAGACCCATTACTACACAAGTGTCCTTTGAAACTTTGTCGAGACTTTTTCTCCCTGTGGAGCGGAACCATAGCCGCCGGAGCTGACCGCATCCTTTCCCAAGGACTGAGAGGACAACAGCTGCTTCAAGGTAGGCGGCTGAAGATTGGTCTAGTGAGCCTGCAGCTTGCTGACAGACTGGGATAAATGTTCCATCAGAAGCTAGTTATAATTAACTGCATTCAAATGATTCTTTTTGGACATGTTTATGCTCCAAACTCTCATTTCAATACATTTAGAATTCCTATATATATATATGTATACCAATGAGGTTTCTTTCATAGTTAAATAATAAGGATTTTGCCCAATATTTAAGCTCAATAATGGGCGTGAAGCTTTAAGTTGGCGGGCATGCCATGCAGCTGTCACAGTAATGTTTGTCTCTCTTAATGCGCCTTAACGGGTCGTGCGTAAAATCACTGGAAAGTTTTTCATAAAAAGCGTCTTTTTTCCTCCATAAATCAACGATACATTAAATGATATTAAATTAAACTTAAAAAGAAGAAATGTGTCTCAAAAGTTTAATTTTTCCTAAGTGACACGGATACTTGCATTCCTCTTTGCCCAGGAGTTACTCTTCCAATCATACAAACCTACACATAGTCTTTGCGGAGCCATTTATCATCAGCCTGAGAATAAATTAAATTAATGACGTCGCAAAGCTGTACGTCATTCTTTAAGGTATGTGAGCCAATGGGAAGGCTGGATTTGGACTCGTTCAGCGTGCCTCGTGGTTGGAGCGCGGAATTTGATGACACATGTGAAAGACCGGCATTTGCGCACACATGGACACTGAATGACCTTTATGTTTCATACTCGTATGTACTAATTGTTGATAATAATAATAATGTACTCTGAGTGGCAGTATAGTGGTGGCAGACACTTACCCTCCATCCAACCCTTCTGATCTTCACACCGATCTTGTGATCAGAAATGTAAGCATGCACACATGACTGAAAGCATATGCAGGTGCCATAATGTTTGCACATTGTTTGCTTGTTGTGGGTATTATAACTTCCTCACACACCCACTACACACATTATACACAAATGAACATCTGTCACACTCTTTGACCATACTCTTTTCCTCCATCCACCTACACTGTCTACACTCTCAGTGTGCAGATACAACTGCTGGCTAATATAAAACCCACACAAGGAATGCCCATCTGTGAGTTGGCTGTCTAAGCATCCCTGACATTAGGATGTACAGCACATCGTTTCTATCCTACACATGGAACTTCCTACTGACCTGGCTTATCTTCTACAGATGCATTCTAATGCTCACGCAGTTCAAGCTGCAAACACCTGTTAGCAGCGATAAAGCATTTAGTCCACTGTCAGTATTGATATGCCAATGTAAATGGTACCACACGTCCCCTACTGTGCAGGAACTTAACCTTTCTGGCTTTTCCAAAAGCATCTGAAGCATAGATTTATTTATATGGTTTATCCACCACATTATTTCACATTAGCTTCTCTTTGTCAGTGAATTGTTAAGTAATATGTCCAGTATTATTGTACTTGCGGAGAAACCTTGACAGTGTATAGGTACCACACTAGCATTTACTTAGTTTTAAATGCATATGTAGGTTTTAAAAAGGATAGTCTCAGGACAAAGGTTCTTTGTATAATCAGTGCATGTGTGGACCCTCTGTCAATGCAGACATGTATCCAGACTAATACCAACATACTGTCCCTAATCGCAGACCTCGAGGGAGTTCCTCCACTGAGCATTTGGCTCACTATACAGTTAAGAAAGGCTATCCATCTCTGGTGCCTGTTAAAGCGAGATTTAAATCTTATGTGCAGCAATGTGGGTAGTCCATGAATGTTGCCTACTGTACTGTAGCTGGTCATGCCAAAAGAGAAAGAAAAGCACTCTTCAATAGGGGACACAGTCATACAGTTTACTGTAGTCTCATCATTGCAACAGGATGTTCTTCCACACAGCGCACAGAGCAGTTTACTACTTAACAGAGGAAGGCATTCCATAGCTGGTCTCCATTAGGGCTCACAACAAGTCCCACAGGCCATTACTGCTCACAGCATGGGTCCTTCAGGGTATAGGGCCTAGGGGCTGGCAAGGTATAACTACTGAAGCTAGGAAAGGGTGCATATGTGTAGCCCCTCCCAGACCCACACCTAACACCAACACCACGACCTACCTCATCTATTCAGCATTAATGAAACAGTTTTCTTTCCCTTGGTAAAGTAGCAGTAAAGCAATGCTTCAGCCAGCCAGTAAAATTGAAAATTTGGATGCCAGAAAAGTTTCTGAGTTAGATTGCCACTACCTCATACTGAGTCACAGGCTCTCACAGGGAGGGCTGATGCCAACGTTAATGCACAGGTCCAGGCATTGCGTTAAAGTAACCCCTGGAGCTGCACAAAGTAAGCTGTGCTCGCTGCACAGCAAATGTGGTTGGCTCCTGAACATTTTCATTTTAGATTTTAGGTTTTTGATGATGTAAAAGCTCACATAACAAAAGTTCAGACATTTTCAATCCAAATCACAGTCACATCCTTGCTTCTTTCCTAAAGTTTCAGGCTCGCTATGGGTTTTCTGCCTCTGTTATCTCTTAGCTGTAATTAACCATGATAATCCAGAGTGCTAGAATAGAAACGTCTACCATGTAGGGAAGAAGGGAGTTATTTTAGAGCACTGTTGATAACTGTCTGTAGTCAGATAAGGGAAAGTGTTGGATCACAGAGACAGGCTGGATTCAGAAAAGGAGAAATAGTTTAAAATGTTTTATGCCAGGCATCTAATAGCCTTCAGAAGCAGGAGAAAAGAAACAGACGCGTTTCCTCACACAATGAACACAGTGAACACCTTTGCTGTCTTTGTGAAAATGCACTGTATAGGAAGGAAACCAAACAAATAACCAGACAGAGGAGTGGCTGTAGAGGGAGGCATTGCTGACTGAGACACATCTGTATTTTGGCTGAACATCTTGGAGCCTGTCACAGTGGCGTAAGTCCAGTGCCTCAGCTGACAGTGAACTGAGCCAAGTCTACCACCAGTCTCCTTTCCCCCTCCTTCTTTGGTGTCTGCCATCCCTCCCTCCCTCCCTCCTTCCCTCCCTCCCTCCCTCCCTCCCTCACTCACTCACTCACTCACTCACTCACTCACTCACTCACTCACTCACTCACTCACTCACTCACTCACTCACTCACTCACTTCCAACAAACTTGTTTTCTTTTCTTACTGACTATCAAACTGTTGTTCTCCATCTTTTTTTACAACTCTTCCTTGCTCCATCTTCCTCTTACACCCTCTGCAGTGTATGCTTACATCGCTTCCTTCTGCTCATTCACAAAAAAGGGCGCAAGGGATGAGTCAAAAAGAGGAGAACATGCCAAAATATCAAACAGCATAGTTTAGCTTTGAAATTGAGATTTACCAGTGTATTATTAAATAATGAATTGCATCTATACGTACACATTCACTTTAAAATGGAATACAACTAAAATGATGCAACCCCCAACTGCTGTGGTAGGAAAATTAGATGATACACAACGTAGAAACCGATAACACAAGCACGCACTTTGGATGTAGTAACCTTTGTACCTTCGCCAGTTAGAGCTTTATCCCACCTGGTTCTAATAGCATACAGAAGGTGAGGAAATAAAGAGACAGGGAATGTAAACGTCAACTCCCAAGTTATGTTGTAACATTGTACCTCTGCCAGCTGTGGCCCTGTCCACCTGATTCCAATCATGCACGGGGTAGTGCAGCGCAGTGGAGCGGGTGGTGTTACTGTTAGGTTCCGGTTCTTATATTGACAACACACCCACAACAACAGCACACAGTGAACACATGGGGGGTTTATGAGAGGGACAAGGAAGAGGAGGAAAAAGGGGAGGAGTGGGGAGGGTCTGCAACATCCTAGCGGCGTCTTTGAAAGCTCCCATGACCTTTCATTCAGTTGTGCAGCTCTGCATCCATTTGACTGCAGCAATATGAGGTGCATAAAATTAAGATACTGTGTGCAATGTTGTAGTCGAGTGACCAACTGTTAAGTCTGGGTCAAGTCTTGAGTCCCCGGTGTTCCAGTCCAAATCTGAGTTACCAAAAATGAGTCTGAGTCGAGTCAGAGTTGAGTCACCATTACCTGAGTTCAGGTCCAGAGAATGGCAAGTACTCCATCACTGCATGTTCCACATAAAAGTAGTCCAAAACTTCATCCAACTTCTGAGTCCTATTTCATAAATCCTGGAGACCAAGTCTAAGTCAACAGTGCGCCAGTCCAAGTTGAGTCAAAAATCCAAAGAATAGTGACTCGAGTCGGACTCAAGTCCGAGTCCAGAACCAGAGTACTCCATCTGTAGCCACACTTTTTATCCAAATTAAGTGATATCAAATGAAAAATGCCTAATTCGATGGAATTTCATCAATATCGACGTTCGGTCTCATCGGATTTTAGCTTGATCGATATGTACGGCTTATGCGATAAATGCTGATGGAAATGTCATTTGCCAAATAAATAATGAATTGCGATTAAGTTTTAGGTCATTTTATGGTTGTAACGCACCACAAAACGAAGATGTTTTAGTAATTTCTGCCCAGTATTTCCTGCTCTGTTTGCACACATGGCTGGCGTCAACAAAGACAGATGGAAGTGGACGAACGAGGAGACGAGAGACTTTTTGAATTTAATTTATCCGGAACTCGCCAACAAAGGTTACAACAAGCCGTGGGACGTCCTCCGGAGTAAATAAAAGGCAATCAAACAGCGAGACATGTCTCAAAAAAGAGTTGTCTCCCAGCGGTGCCGGAGGGAAAATAAAAGGCAAGTTGCATCTGCATCATCATAGCGATGTGTTGATAGCGTCGTTGTTTTCTTATTATAGCTTGATATGTCGCTATCAGCTGGTACATAAGCACTAGCCTACAACTTGTCCAATATTGATCATTCAATGTTAGACGGTGCTTTGTTCGC